>JAHXMU010000014.1:2541631-2706777 GCA_019455685.1 Philornis downsi
TTCCGAGCGAATTCAGCCACAGTATAAACAAGTTTCCCAAAAATAATGGTTAAGAAGTGATATGATTTTATTATTGCCTCTGGAAGGTCCCCATACTTGGCGGTCTCCCAATATAAACCAGTCGCCTATCAATATAATTGATGATTATGTTCAGAGATTTCCTATACGAGAGTTGCTGACTTGGAATCACTATGACGATTTGCCCAGTGGCATAATGATGGAAAATAATGGTCATACAGGTACTATAAAATGGCGATCTTCACCAATATGTTCAGTTGTCCCTGTCTATATAGATAATAAAATGATATCCGACAGGGATTTTAGCAAATACAATTTTGTTCTATTTTTTAGTTGTTATTAGAGCCGCTTTCTCGGGCAACACCCCCACATTAAGCGGCGCTGACTTGTTGGCCAGTTATACATTTGTCGAATTGTGTTTCCGTTGGAGTCTCTTAAATAACGAAGGTTCTGAACATATGCTCAATTATCGTAAATTTCCCTTGGAATTACAGGCAATGCATCGTACTGGACCTGGAGATATGTGTACATCGAGCTACGACCTTCTTATGGTAGCCTATTTCTTTGATGTAAGTCAATAGAAATTGAATCTCATATTATGATCATTTTTAATACCACTCCCATTGATTTATAGATTTCGGCGAGTAATCCTTTTTTGGATCCTATAGTACAACATTTACATCGCATTCAAAGACCTGGTTCAAAAGTCGAAATTCCCCCTTTCCCTTTGGCATATTTGTGCCATCATTTTCGCTCCGGTTTCTATAGTTATGGCGGTTCGTTGACAGAACCGCCTTGTTACGAAGGTGCCGAATGGTTTATATTTCCGGAACCCTTGGCCATAAGTGAAAGACAACTCAATGAATTCCGCCAAATTCTAAGCGATGATGGCAAAACGAGAATTATCCGTAATTCTCGCCCAGTGCAGAATGTCAATGAATCTCGGGTGGTCAATTTGAATCAATACAATCCTTTGGACTCGTACGCTATGCCAGAGTCAGACGCAGAACATATTGCAGCGCTAGAAGGAAACGAAGAGTGATTTAAGGTTTCCTTTTTGAGAAATATAAAAAGGAAGTGATAGGATTCATTTTCTATATTTGACAATTTACAAAGAAATTTGTTTTGAATTGTGTAGTTTTAAATATTAGCTTACTGTTGGGAGCGTGTGATTGGAACAATATTGTTATGATATATTCACGCGACAATAAACCGATGGCCAAAACTACGTTCGATTTAACGTGGATGTTAAGCACACAAAACTATAAGGGTTAACGATCCCAAGAAGAATCTAACAATTTACTATAAAGTTGCTAGGAGATAAAAACGACGTTAATAACGATAACGTTATTGCTGTAGGCCGGTATATTTAGGTAACAGTACGAATTTTATGCTAGCATAACATTCTGCACCGGACTTGCATTTGCATTTGTGTAGCACCATGTCAACTTCTTCAAATACACATGTATTCATAATTCTTCTCTATTATTTCTTGCGGATATTTTGCATTCTTTGAAATTTAATTTAGAAATCTAAAAATCGACGTTATTTCAGAAGTTCTCGCATAATAATGATTAATGCAGAGTGAAGGCGTTTAACTCGCTTCGAGCTTTGGTGGCAAACTCCCATACTGCGCCATCGCATTTCGCTGACTTTCCTGATTCAGTTATGGTTGTGGTTATTATTATGGTTACCGTCTAAAATCGGTAGATGAGTCACGAAGTATCAAGGCTATGCGAGGACTAATCTTGCATCCGTTGAAAATATTAGTTCACATTGTATGCCACATAATTTGGCATCATCGGTCGAAAAAGGCTTGTGTCTATTGATCAAAAGTATTGTTGGATAAATTCCATCAAGTCACTTCCAAAGGCGTGCATATAAGAAGATGACAACAGACGATTCCATGGATGTATGCCTAGATTTCTAAACCAAACGACAGATGTACATCTTTTGACACTTAAGGGGGTTTTAGCCTTATATGCCGTAAAATTTGTTTCTGTGTTATCATTTTTGCTTGTTTTTCGTTCCAGTCCCTTTTACAACTTCCCACATTAGAAGGAATTATTGTACACTTTCTCTGATAGTCCTTTTACTATTACCAAAAGTACTAAAGAAAAACTATTGCTTTACATAACATTTCAAAGAATATATTTCATTTTTAACTAAGAAAAAGGTATTATTTCGTTGTTTCTGCTAAGACAAACGTCAACGTTTTAATCCGGATGTGATTAATAAGCTCAACTTTATATGATATTTACGATTGCGAGAATCGGAATATATAATATTAGAAGCTTGAAATAATAAAATCTTTAAATATAGAAGATAAGTTTGTTCTTACAAATTTCTCCGATATTGAGGGACTAATTGAACCCAAACGAAAGTTTCGAAAATATGCTCAAATGAAGCGCGTGATTCGAATTACCGCAAAATATTGCACACAAATGTATTCAGGCGTATTTTGTTTTTATTATTTGATAAACTATTGTCACATTTTTAGATTCCGTACACGGAAGACACAGTCTAGCCATAATTATTATCTTGGTTGTATCCTCAAATGAAACCTTATAAATAAAGCATATAAATTAATTATTTTTAATTTGACACAACACGAATGAATTATGATTAATACATGCATAAATCAGTCATGAAATTAAAATCATTTGTATGTATGTTTTCCGTAGGTTGATCAATTTAGCAACAAGTGTCATTTTCATCAACAACATGATCATTAGCATCATCGTCAACATTCACATCCACATCCACATCCAGCTTTATTGTTTGCGTTTCGTCACCTCAAACAAATGGTCGTCGACGTCTGTTGTATTGTAGAGTTATTTGACATTTCGATTGATTTGATTGCCCGCTTTATAACTATTAAATAATACATTTTGTTTGTCACATGTTTGCTAAATTTTCTCTCAATTTTCCACTCTGCAATGATGTCTAGTGGAATCAATTAACATCCATCCAACCTTTTTATTTTTTAAGTTGAACTACCTTTTGATCACACGACCGTTCAATTGAATGATCGATCGATCCATCGAACAGAACAGTCAGTCAATCGCAATTGCACTTGTGTTTGTTGTACTTGTTACAATAGCGTTTTATAACAGTTAACAAATAGTGGTGAGTACAGGGTTGCCCATATTCGACGGACCCATGTTTTTTAAAAAAAAATCAAAGAAAAAAATAAAAATTTGGCGGTTGGCAATCTTATTCATTTAATTTCTTCCAAGTAGATTTGTTTACATCAATTTTTGAATATGATATCTCTCAAATGGCCGCCTCTGGCGTTGACGGCGTATTGTGCCCTTTTTGCAGCATTTTCCATCGTTTTCGCCAACATTTCGGCCGGAATAGCGGCTATTTCTTTACGAATGTTGTCCTTGAGCTCTTCTACGGTCCTTGACTTGTTAACGTAAACCTTTGACTTCAAATGTCCCCACAAGAAGAAGTCAGCGGGCGTCAAATCGGGCGAACGCGGTGGCCAGTCCAAATCACCACTTTTCGACATCAAACGGCCCGGAAACAAATTCTTCAGAAAATCGATTGTTATGCGACTTGTGTGCGGTGGAGCGCCGTCTTGTTGAAACCAGAACTGCCTCATACGCTTTCGACGAATAATTGGCATCACAAAATTGGTCATCATGTCGCGATAACGCTCCTGGTTGATGGTAACAGCATGGCCATTTTCGTTTTGTAAGAAAAACGGCCCAATGACCGTTTTCGCACTAACGCCGCACCAAACTGTGACTTTTTCGTCATGAAGAGGCAATTCTTGAATCTCTTGAGGATTTTCAGTGGCGTAAATGCGGCAATTTTGCTTATTTACGGTCCCATTCAATGTGAAATGGGCTTCATCGGACATGATAATTTTGTTCCAAAATTGCTCGTCATCATCGGCCATTTCGATGACTCGTTGGGCCCATTCCAATCGACGAGGCTTGTCCGCAGGCAACAATCTTTGCGTCAATTGAATTTTGTACGGGAACAAATGCAAATCAACGCGAATAATCCGTTGTAAAGTGGACCGAGCCATGCCCAACTGCTGAGAACGGCGTTTTTGGGATGTTCTTGGGGACCTCTCAACACTGGCTCGTACGGCAGCGATATTCTCGGCCGATCGCCTTGGTCGACTTTTATTTGGCCTCTTCGGATTAGAAAGAGCCTCACCAGTCGAAAATTTTTCGTATAAACGCTTAATGGTGTTCTTAGAAGGCGCACTTCTCACATTTTTTAATATTTTAAAAGCACGTTGAGTTTTCACAATTGACTTCTTCTGTTGAATGTAAATTTCAACTATTTCAGAGCGCTCGCGTGGCGTGTATTGTTCCATGGTAAAAATCTGCTTGGACTGACGCTTCAAGCGCGGTATGTCATTAAGCGATCTGACATCTCTGTCAAAAGTTATGGCGTTGCCAGATGGGTCCGTCGAATATGGGCAACCCTGTACACATCTGCACACTTGTGTGCTCTGATATTCGTAGGTATGTAATCAAAGATGTGCTTTGCAATTTATTTAAAAATACTGAAGTTATTGTTCGCCAAAACAATAACGACAATGTTCACAAAAATACATAGCAATATATTTACTAAGCAATTATGTCCTAAGGTGCCTATTCATGTCTGGCCACCGATACCATTAAAGGCAATCGAATTTCTCCGTTGAATACATCATTATCAAATTTATTTGACAAATTGAGATCCATTGCGCTAATGCGATATTTAGGCCTACTTATCAATTTACATATCTTACAAGATATATTCTCCATGACTCCAATATCACTTTTTGGCATTCAAAACACATAAAGCTCTCCCTTAGCGCGTATCGAAAAAACGTAGTAGGTCGATTTAATTGTTTTCCGTTTTATAAACAATAGATCCAGCGTACACCTATCCTTTATAAAACGACTACTATTTTTTGCAATATATACAACTTTTGCTAGTTCAATTTAGCAAAAGCGTTCCCATGTCCAGTGAAATTAGAAAAAAAACCACACTGCCTAAAGAAATTGCACAAATAAAAATAACGAGAATAATTGAATTTATTATTTCAGTACTTTTACAACTTCTTCTATTAGGAGATACTTTTTACATTTTCCTCGAGTATACAGTGGGTGTTAAAAAAGTTTACTGCAACGAAGCTAATTTGAAGTAAAAACAAAGCAATATCAAAAATTAGTATGATTCATGATATTTTTATTTAAAAATTATTGATTTACTTTTTTTTGTCAACAACACAGATAAATTTGGCTTTAAGGTCATTGAGCGTTTGCAGTTTATTGGTGTAAACCTATAATTTTACATAATTTAATTTATTTATTCGGGATTGTAATTTTAAGCCTTAAGGCCGATTTGATTAAATTACAATATTACAACGTATCTTCTCCATAATTCAATAACAAATGAATTATACAACTTTACAATACTAATGTTATTAAAAAGTTTGTGTAAGAGTATCTTAATACCAGAAAATATGATTTACAATATGACGACCTACTTCGCTTATTAGGATTTTTCACTATATATGTATGTATATTTCTTATCGTAAAATACGGAATTATAACTTGAATTGGAATTTAGAGCTACTCCATAATATAACGCAATATTAAATTTTAAATTAAATGGTAAAAATTAGTAACTTCAAGTAATTTTTTTAAGATTTACTTAACTAAGTAATTGAGATGTTATACAAGTAATGGCTCAAAAAAAATAAAATAAAATGGAAAAAAATAATAACTTTAGCGATAATCATTTCCCCGTTCAGAGTAAAAAGAAAGATGGACAGCAAACTATCTGACGGCAATATCAAAGAAAAAAGGGCACAAGCGGATAATTATAGATGAGGAATATCATTGAAATACGCAAGAAGTCTATTCTTGTAAGTGTTTTGGGATGAAGAAAAAATTTTTAATCTGTTTGGAAATTTGTTAAACTGTTTGGCTACTCTTACTTGAAAAGATCTGCTTGATTAAATTAATTCTACATTTATTTAAATAATTCTACAAGAAACAGCGGTGATTGATTTTTGATAAAATTAAAAAACAAAAGCAATGAACGAAAAAACTACAAAATTACGGAAAGAACAACCTAGAAATTGTGTCACAAACGGAGACACGTGCACAATTCGACGAAGACAGAACAGATAACGTATAGCACGATCGAAGGACAACTGGATTTTCGTTATATTGCTTTTAACTGTACCGGTATATATTTCGATACAATAATTTATATCCGACATTATTAAACTATGTACTAGTTTTCTTTTAACAAGAAGCGGAATTATTAAATCGGAATTATATAACCCAAAATTATATAATCCCAAAGGAAATAGTCCAAAGGGGTTATATCGCATGATCTTGGTGGCCGAATCGCCATTTCTGTACATTACAAAGTTATTGAACTTATTTTTCTCAATATAGCGATTACGTCATGAGATATATGGCATGTCGCATTATTTCATTGAAGCTAAACAACATCCAAGGCGAAAAGGTCATTTTCGTGCCACAAAAAATCGGCGATCATAATTATAATGCTAGTCTGGACTACCTTTTATATTTTCAACAATAAGTAATATTTACTTATGTGTCTAGGGCTACAAAAACCGACCAAATATTGTACCTACTGTGGCAAATTTCATTAACATCGGGTTCAGCTCTTTAAGCTTAATTGCGTAGCTAACAGTGTGTAATACTTTATTAACACGAATCTTTGACAGTGGTTGACGATAATGCATTACGAATATACAAGATAATGATCCAGTTTTCGTGAAAAAGTAAAATTTATATGAAGCTGTTAATGATTTATAAACATATTGACCAATTCATTATGTATTATATTAAGAAAGATATGTGAAATATTTCGATTCATTACTGAACTTACAAGTAACCAGAGCAACCATTATTTTATAGATAACAATAATTTGTTGAAATATGATTGTGTCCGTTTGTGATTGTAGATCTGACTTAAATCACATTTCAGAATTATGTTTAATAAGGGTACGCCTATTCAACGACCATAAATGGCTGATGCAAGGAAATGTTTTATCAAGTTTTACAAATGTAAATGTTGTATAATAGCCCTACTGTTACTGGGCATCTATAAACTCCATTAATAACATTTTTGACTCGATTTACCGTCCGTTAACACTTTTCTGCGTACTCTCTAAAGCTCTCTGCTTCCTTTTAGTGCCTATCAAAATATGTTGTTGCGTTTATCAGTAAAGAAAAAAACACATAAACAGAAATTGGTTTTCTACCAAAATTACTGTCTGTCTGCGTTGTTGGCATTCCTAGTTATCTGTTTTGAAATATTTTATCACTGTTTTCTTTGCATTTCATATTACTCATTATTTATTTTAGTTAAAAAAACGACAATCGAAAATAACATATTAATTTAATCTTGCATTCTTTTTTTCATAAAATTAAAGTAGCTCATTTTGAGCGTTTGATGTTTTAGAGACTTGGCTTAAAGCCGAAGTTTCCTGGTATTTTAGCGTACACATTTTACAGGAAGAATTTAGAAACTCAATAAATGGTCACGTCGGCAAAAGCTAAAACATAAAAATGTTTTTAAAATGTCAGTTTTGGGAAAAATGAGTCATTTTTTTAATATTATTCACACAGTACAAAAGTCAATTTTGGGACTTATTTGCCTCCTAAGAGTGATATTTTAGCTGTTGAAAAAAATCTTTTATATACTTTTTCCAAATTATTCCAGCACAATCATAGTGGTTGATTTTAATTGCAATATCTTTAATGTTACAAAGCCTAATTCGGACCCACCCAGCTCGATACGACACATGATATTTCATCCTGCATTGATTATATGTATGTCTTTACGGCTCTTATTTTACATCATGCACAAATTTTTTTGATGGTCAATTTGTGGAGTATCGTGCTTTTGATAAAATTAATTGAGAAGATTTGTTAGGATAGTTGTCTAATTTTAATTGTTGAGCAATATATTCAGATGTAGATTTTAATACAAAATGTTTTATTATTTCAACGATAAACTCTTTGTACAAGTTCCCGCAGAACGATGAAAGAAGTAATAACATCTGGTGTGCCAAATCATTAAGAGGTTAGCCTTTGTGCTGATATAAAATCGTACTCTATCCAATTGGAGATTTTGTTTATAGATAACGAACATGAACAAAGTATTCTCCGCGAATGGAAAAATATTTACGATTTTTGTTTTCACATTAAAATTGTCCAACCTGCTTTTCAAAAGTTATATTCTAAAAACCTTGTTAACATTTTTTTTTTTTCGCTGATGATTCACCACATAATAAATAAAGTTTATTTTCAATCTTTCTATGATAAATTTCCTTTTTGTTGTGGAAATTTTATAGAAATCTAGATTGGTTTGAATTGCGTTGTGTTTAAATTTGTTGGCATCGACGGAGTTTTTGTATTCGTATTTCTGAAATTTGATTAATTGTATTTTAATTGGTTCGAAGTATACTGTCATTAATCGCCCGGATGACATCGAAAGTTTTTGAGAATTTATTGAAAATAAGATTATGACAAGCTGTACAAACAAATTTGATGAGAATCAACAAGCATTCCAAAAGACTGTAGCAACACCAACTTATTTGAGTATTTAGGTGATATCATTGCAAATGGCATTAATCACAATAAAACAACTGTATTGGTTTCTCTAGATTCGAGAAAGGCTTTAAGCTCGATTCATCATGTGACCGTATTAGAGAAATTTAAATTTTCCAGTTCAGCCTGCCAATTGATTTTGCCTTATTTAAATAACAGGAGTAAGTTTGTTAATAAAAACTTCTTGTCTCGTTTCGTTAACCTGAGGGGAGATCTGAGATCTATTTCTCCTTATGATTTTTGTTAATGACATTTCTATACATATGGATATTAACTTCTGCAACATGTTTACATTTACAGATTATGATTTCTCCAATTTTGTGGTCAAAAAGATTCTCCTGATATTTTAGAAAATAGAATTATCTCTTGTCTAGATGGAACTTTGCAATGGAGGTGATATCTGCAACAATTTCACGAAATCTTGTAAAGTTAAAAAGACAATGAATTCTATTACCAAGTTTATATTCAACGTTTCCGATCAAGTTAGAATGATATAAAAAGTTTCGTCCGAAGATTTTGGCGCCAATCGAAACTTATTTCTTCTTTTTTATAACATGCTCTGGAGTGGTGTAACTGTTCCCATATGTAACTTTTTTAATTTTTCGCGTTCAAATCGTTATACGTGGTATAATCTGCTTTATATTTGATTTGCTGTAAAAATTGCTTGATGCTGGAATAATTTACCCAACGAACTGCGGACTTTTACTTACACATACGGTACCTTCCGGGTGAAAATTACTCAATTGTTCTTGTCGACATTAAGCTTAATTTGAATGTTCTTTTTCCAATGCCTTCATGACATTGTTGCTGTCTAAACATATAGTTTTCATGAAGGCTTTAGAAAAAGAACGTTAAAATTAAAATTAATTGAGTCATCTTCACTCGGAAGATACTGTAAAATTTAGCTTTATGCCGAAAAGAACAATTCTGTGCCATACAGTTTTCTAGCTTTTTTGTAGCATAACTACAGGTGGGGACCAATGTTAATATATACTTTGTGTTGATCTATATATTGCTATTTTTATATTTACATACTAATTCAGGACTTTAAACAATGTTGTGTTTTTTTCTCTGCTTAAAGATTAAGTATTATTATATGAAGAATAATTGGATTATTCCTAGAAATCATAATGAGAGCGATATCACCATACCTACGACTATTTGAAGTTAAATGTCCAAAATCTAGAGAAGAGACCATTAATCATGAATGAAGCAGGTTTCAACATTTTTCAAAGATCAAGACGCTCAAATCAGTCCCTCATTCGAATTTGCAAACAAACTCAATATCAAAATTAGCAAAATATTCAATAGTCTTAAACAACTCGAAAGTCCAACAAGACACATTTAAATTTGTGGAAATTTTTGATTTTTGTTTTTCAATCCTTTTTTCAAGTTTAGCGTTGGGGGTCACTAAAATTAAAAAATAAGAATCAAAAATTTCCAAAAATTTAAGTATGTCTTGGACTTTGGAGTTGTTTACGACAATTTGCTTTTTTGCACACATATTTATTGGAATAGATGTGGGAATTTAAAACGTTCATGTGTGAACTTAGAAGAAAAAGAGCAAAAACCAAGGAAAATATTTCCAAATTTTCGAGTCTTCTATGCAAATCTAATAACCTGTAGTTTCGCATTATACCTCCATCTTGTAGACACAAACGAAAAATAAACCTGGCAGTTCCATTTCATTATCCATAGTATATACACATACATATATATAATATGTACGACATTTCGGTGTTTTTGATTAATTTGTTTTTTTTTATGAAATACAGCGGCTCATTAAGTACAATATGTAGAATATGAATTTAAAGTGGCTCATATTCAATTTGAAATTTGAAAAATGGAAGAGCAATAAATATGATTCAAAAGTATTTCAAAATTATTGGCATCTTACTACTTCTGGTAACTAGTTTACAACTTCCAGAGAAGGCCTCCCTACAAGCATAAAATATAAATATAAAAAATAAACGAATAAAATCATTTGCTTGGACATGTTTTTGTTTTTGGTTTCAACTAATATTGTAAGTTGCTGCATGTTCTTTCCAATTCAAACGTGTGTCATATTGGAATGACTTTGGAGGATAACTGCGGTTGGACAGATATATCCGCGGAATGGTATGCTGGCAAATATACTGAATGGAATACTAGCATTTCTGTTTTACAAACTAAAAATTATAGAAATGAGAAAAAGTTTACTTTTTCTCTCTTTTTTTTTTTGTAATAAAAACTACGAATTTTGGCCAATCCCAGCGAAAAATAGCAATTCTAACCAGTTTGGACGGAAACCAAGAACACATCTTTTAAGCAACATTTAATACCCAATTTATGATTTGTTAAGCGAGAAAATTGTAAACAGACATCTTAATTGCATAACTTTTTTGCGGCTGCAGTGATAGCCGGCTTTACGAAATTTTTAATAATAGAAATGTTAATGGAATGGTCTCACCGATACTGCCGCAAACGAAACCGTGAGCGACATAAGTCTCGATTTCAATCCCGGCTAACTATCAAATATTGTCATGTACACAAAATCTAAAAACTATGACAACACCTTTAATAAAACAAATTTGCGAAATAATTCCCTTTTCCCAACCTATAATTTCATTTCAATTCTCTGCTGTTTACAGGTGAATGGTTATAAAAAAAAAACACTTGCTCGTCTTTCTGTCTGACTGGCCGACTTGCTCAACGACCTGCCTGTTGTCTGTGAGGCTGACGCAGCGACCTTCATCAAGAGAATTCTAAAGGTTTCGCAGCAAAGCAAAACGAAACCAAAAACAAAAGAGAAAAGAAAACACAAACTCCAACATTTTATGTAAACTTACTCGCAACACACACTCACCAAACATCGAAAATCAATACTACACACATATGCAAGCGAATGACAAGAGCAGGGTCAAAGTGGAATCAGAATGATATAAGAAACAGAAACAGAACAACAACTACAATAATACGGAAGTCATTGATACATAATGACGCGAAAACATCACACCACAAAGTTGAAGAATGGTGCACTTTGTCATATGTCTCATATGTCCGTAAATTAATAAGAATTATGTGTTTAAACCTTGCATATGTATATAATTAAGTGTGGCGCATTCTCTGTTTATCGCCTAGTAGAAAATTTTAACCAGCTAAATCTTACCTGTTGAATTTATATCAACACAAGAAATGCAGTTATACCAAACAAATTGATGATTCGTGTCGTTTTCCGTCGACGAGTACCAAATGTGCAAACAAATAGCTGAGTAACGCCTTTATTTGTTAACACACCCGTAGATTTGCACGTATTTTGTTGAATGAATTTAATCTTACTTGTATCGGTATTGAATAATTCAGATATTTGTCACTTGTTCCAATATTTATTTTCTTTCTTTGCGAATACTAACTGCGACCGCTGCGACTTTCCTTTTCCGACTGTCACTGCGCTGTCACCCGATGATGTATTTCAATGCAGCCAACATAGTGCAATTGTATGTATGTGCAGGGTTGTATTTAATTGCAGTAGAATTAGAAATCGTTGTTGAGACAAGCTTAAAGTCCAACCAATTTCTCGGAAAAAAGTCTATAATAGAGCAAATTAACAAATCATTAGTTTTTTTTTGGTAGGTAATAAAATTACCATTTTCCAAATTTTAAAAAATTAAAATGGAGAT
This sequence comes from Philornis downsi, assembly GCA_019455685.1. Lineage (NCBI taxonomy): Eukaryota > Metazoa > Arthropoda > Insecta > Diptera > Muscidae > Philornis > Philornis downsi. The sequence continues at coordinate 2,553,921 of JAHXMU010000014.1, forward strand.
GTTGGTGTGCAACTTATTATGTACGAGATTCATTATGTACGGAATATGTAATGTATTTACCAACAAGCTAGAGATGGTAACTTAATTGAAAAAAAAATACAATAAGTTGTGGTTAAATTCGTAAAGACTGGTTTGACAGATTTAACCCTGTTGGCAAAAGTAGCAACGAATAGAGTTAAACAAGATTGATCTGTTACTGTGTCATGCCCTTTTCCCAAAATTTAAAGAGATGTATTGCAGTAACAAATTCTTCAATATGACAATATTTGAATGAAGAAATCGTGGAAATATAATTTCTATGGTACATGTCGTACGTATGTCTGAAAGCAAAGGCATAAAAATGGCCACGGGAGGAATATGAATGATCAAATAAAGAGAACCGATAATAAACAAGTACAATTTAAGCCTCACATAGTTAAGGTCAAAACAACTTTTGAATACTTAAAAAAATGCTTGGTCACGGAAGTAACCAGAAAAGTAAATTGTAGAGAGGATAATTATATACATACGTACATGAAAAGGTACGTCCCTTCCATTCAACTGAAAACTTAGGACGTTAAATGCATTCTGTTGTAAACGATGGCGTGATTTTTTTCAGAACTTCGACACCTGAATGCAACGTTTTCGAGATTTATGTGGACGATAGAATATAGGTGAATAAGATAATTATTTCATTGCATTTAAAAAATGGTATTGTTATAGCGTAGCCTTCGAACTAAAGCTGAATTCCCAGATGGTTTTGACAAAAATTTTCAGCAACCAAAATATCTTGACGTTACAAAAATTTATAGTGACACTACAATCCAGTTTACGAAACAACCATTTATTACCAACTGACAACCAATCTCTTTTTGTTGGGAGATTGCATTATTTATTATTATAAAGGGTGGCACATAAGTAACGTTAACGGCGACTATATTGAATGCAAATTGAATGCAATATGAAAACAAATTGCATCTTATATGGGAAAATATGTAACATATGTAAAATTCTCTTCAAAGACCGCTTAGACATCTCTAACTGCTGAAAACGTCGCCTGGTGGAAGTTTCGGAGTTTTCCTCAATGCTTGCTTGCATTCGAGCAATAGTCACTTCATTTCGAACTGCACGAGGTCTTTCTGCACGCGGAACATCACAGACAGCCCCTTGTTGCCCAAAACGCTGAACCAATCGGTAAATTGTTGGAGCGCTAGGAGCATTTCGAACATGAAGGAAATTTCGATATGATCTGACTGGCTGACTTTCAAAGTAAAATTGAACAACTTTGATTCTTTGTTCTGTGTATTATTTGGTTAGTTCTATAGAGAGACGAAAAAAAAATTAAACAAAAAATGTATTCACTGATCAAATCTTAACTTTGCTTATGCGCCACCCTATATATTAAATTTGTTAAAGAAACCGCAAGCAATAATTTACTGCTCTTTAAATAAAATTATCAAACAGAATGAATATATTTTCATCTTTAGAAACATTTGTGGATCATCCTAAATTATCCATGGTGCAGTTTGTAAAAAACCGATTTGGCATACCTAAATATAAAACAAACAATTATCCCCTTTTCCATGTCAAAAGATTCTTCCAAAATGTCCGGAAATTCCACATTTTCTACTTAGATACTTATCCTGGAAAATAACTTTGGCAATGAAAAGAAAATCTACTAGATACCTTCATATTTATTATGCGCCTTTGAAGCTTTTGAAAATGTAAGAAAATCGTCATAAAGGATGCTTTTCATGTAGAAGTGTCATAAAAGGCACAATTTCTTGAAAAATGTTCCCCATTCCACTCTTCTATATTAAAAATGTCTTTCATGATACTTTTTCATAAGAAAGGTGTGTTTCTTGTCTCGATGTTATGTATCGTCAATAATCAAACGCCAATGTGCAAACTTTAAAAAATACACTGACGCTCGCGAAAAAAAAGTTAACACTTTGGACTTTGGTTTTCATTATGCTACCAATACCAAAGAGCTTATATTTATAAACAACAGAAACCCATCCTCTCATGTTGCTTCTATTATAATTCCGGCGAGTAGATACAAAATCTGAACATTAAATATGCTTTTTTCCTTGGCATAATGAAGTATGCGGACAATATTAATGTTAGAAAATACTTATAAACATTGCTACACATTGATTTTTGTTGACAATCCTGACACCGAATACTCTTGTTATTATTACAAGCTTTTTACCAACTCAATATCACCGCAGCCCTGGGCTACTGACGGCTTGAAATAGCCGCAGATTATTCCCAAACAGCTGACTTTTTGCTTTCAAAAATAAAACATATATGAAGGTGAGGGAAGTTTTTTCATAAAGTGTTTCCATAGACTCTACAGATGTTTTAGAACGTAATACTTTTGATACAGGAAAGTGTTTTTTAAATATAAATGACAAATTTAAAATAAATTAGCAAATATTTGCTCTTTTAGTTTGGATCTTTTTTTAATTTAAAGCTGTAAAGAGGCCTGTGCAGTAGACATCTCTTTTTAACTGATTTTTCTTTTTAATATAAATTGACAGGTATTTAACAGCTGACAGCCTTGCCAGACCGGCAGTTTTGAAAACATTAAAATGATAACCTATATTGGAATCTGCCAACGTCTTTGCAATAAATTTGACAACCCTGCCGCCGAATTTGGTTTTGAGTCGGTTTGCAACTCTGCAGAATGTGTACTAAGTATTGTAATAGATTAATTGAGAGTCGCATAATATAGTATTGCATTTGTGGCTTGTCATTTGTTGCCATATTTAACAATTCTGAAGAGTGCAAGAATGACCAACTGTTAAAAAAATGTAGTAGATATCCTACGTCTGTGTATGTGAGCGACTGTGTTTGTAAAAAGTGGACATCGACGACGTTAACGCGAATTTCGTTCATTTCGTCGTGATTTTTTTTTATTAAAATTTCTTTTAACAATTTTCCATTCGGGCAGCAAATAATTCCAATGTAATTTGCAACGTATTTACGCAATCAAGCGCTTCAGCGCAAAGAAAATAGATCCGAGTAAAACAAAAGAAATTCGTAGCAGAAAACATAAAAAATTGAAGTGAAGAATATATTGCTCACACAGAAGCGAGACTACAGCAACAGATCACGCACACAATTTAACTTTTTTTTTTACTTCTTTCCAATTTTTTCAATCGGATGGTGGGGGAATTTACAAAAAAGGTTGAACCAGCCAGCAAAGTAAGAAACAGCAATCGATCTAAGCAACATTGATTGCAAATGAAGAAAAAACTGAAGTTTGGAAAAATGTCAACCATCAACCAAATTGTGGTATAGAAAATGTTAAATATTACAACGAAAAGTTCTAATAACAAAAATAGCACTAATGCCAAAGAACACGGTCGACGCGTTCTTCGTTCAGCAGAGAACGATGATGATGATCTCCATCGAAATGAAAGAAAGTCCATCCAAGTCCAAGTAGCGGAGAAGCTGTTACAAAATGTTACGGACTTTGGAGTTTATGGAAGACCGTGCAGTAAAGAAAGAGAACAAGAATTAATACAACGGCAAAGAAAAAAATAAAACAAATAAAACAAAGTAATGAAAAGAAAATAAGTGTTCAAGTCGTTAGCTCTTTATTTAATAATTTTTCGTCTTGTTAATTCTCGTAGTGCGCTCTTTACGTTCTGATTTTATTCGGTTTCTTTTTATGTTTTTCTGTGGTTTTATGCTTTTCTTCGAACGTCGATACCAACAGCGTTAGTAGTGTCGGCGGCGGCGGCAGTAGGAAACACAATTTGTTGCTTCTTTAAGGCCGCACTTCGCACTGTTGTTGGCAAAAAAAAAAAAACAACCGTGAGGGGCGTTTGTGTGAGTGGGGCTGCACTGTCACCACCATCACCATCATCATCGCCACCATACCACCACTACCATAACAACAACACTACAAACCAACCACCACCACAACTATCAACGTACTGTTTACCTCTCCAGGTGCATCGCTAACTACAATATTTATAATTTGGAAGAAAAAAAAAAAAAGAAAAGAAAAATATATAAATTTAGTCTTCTTGATTGTTAGTGAGTTGGAAAGGAAAATAGTGTACATTTAGGTAAATTTGTGTAATTTTGTGTCTCCGTCTTGTGCATCGAAATCGTGAAACTTTGCTGACACTTGCAGGTAAATATTTGAATGTTCACACAATAATTCTGTTACCCTTTGACAGTTGAATGACGTTAGCTTACTTGTATTGTCTAGTATATGGGGAGCTAGAAATTCTTTTTCCGTTTGTGCCGTTCATTCTATGAAACGTGCGGGAAGCAACGAAAATTGGAAAACGCGGCAGCGGTTATCCACCTAAAAGGATGTTTGGTCAGTCAAAAGGCTGTGATGGGGTGCGCAATACGAAAATGACGTGGGAAGTACAAAAGATCATAAAACCATTTTATTTTTTAGTGGTTGAAGTGATAAAAAAAGGATAATCTATAAAAAGGCACTAGAGATAAGGATGTCCCTAGTTTCCCTCATTGAACAATCCTGAGCGTCTCATGTATCTCTTAAGTTGGACAATATCTATATCGTCCATATCTCCCAGGTTCCTAAAAAAATAAGAGACGCCTGTTCGCCAGGCGGGGTAATTGCAGAGAAGGTGTTCTATGAACTCCTCCTCCTCCTCTTCATTCCTACAACTCCTGCAGAAGTCACTAGTCGCAATCTTCAATCTCACTGCATGTCTTCCAATCAGACAGTGTCCCGTCATGACGGATACAAGCAATCAGACGTCGAGTCTTGATAACGACAGCAGTGTGTGTGAACGCGAGGTCACATCCATCTGGATTGATCACAGCCTCGGATAGACGCCCATCTACCATTTGCTCCAACTCGATTGGAGTCTGTAAGGTTGTCCCTAGTCTTGCCAGCTCGTCTGCTCTGCAGTTACCTGGTATGTCCCCGTGGCCCGGCGCCCACATAAGGTGAATATTAAAACGCTGAGCCATCTCGTTAAGAGATCTGCGGCAATTTAGGGCAGAATCCAGGGATCTAATGACAGCTTGACTGTCAGAGAATATGTTAATCCCCACCATGTTGTGGATGTTATATCTTAGCCATTTTGTCACTTCCTTAATGGCCAAAATTTCGGTCTTGTAAACACTACAGTGATCAGGTAGCCTTCATACTATGCTTAGGCCCAGGTGCTTGGAGCAGACACCGAAACCTACCTGTCAGTGTAGAAGTCTTATATCAGGAGTTCTACATTTCCATGTTTCTCTATCTGGTATAAGTATATGGTACTTCTTGTCGAACAGTGGTTCAGCCAGAGTGCAGTCAATAGTGTCTTGTTGTGTCAGGCACCGTGTTGAGGATCACACTGTGACCATAACCACTGTTTGACTACTGTGACAGCTCTCTCAGACTTAACGCCGTAGCTGCGGCAGCCTGCATGCTAATTATGTCCAGGGGTAGTAGATGCTAAATTACATTCAGTGTATCGGAAGGGGTGGTGCGGAGCGCACCTGTGATGCACATACTATCCATCCTTTGGACCTTGGCCAGTATCCTACGGTATGTGGACTTCTCAAGAGTCTTCCACCAGACGATAATATGCTGAGTCGGAAACTCAAGAGTCCAATAATACACTAAGGTACTTTGCACAGTCCACGAAAGTAATTTCAGTACCTCCCAGGGAGACGGGATCCACATGTGGAATCTTGTACCTTTTGGTGAACAGAACCACTTCGGTCTTATTTTGATATACTCCGAGATTGTTTTCCCCCGCCTACTTCGGTACAGTGAGAAGGGCTCTTTGGAGGATGTTTCTGAGTATTCCCCAAAAATTACCCTCTAACTGCTATCACCACATCATCTGCGTAGGCGATAAACTCGACACCAGTCTCCTCTAAAGAGAACCGAATACTGGTTAGAGCGAGGTTCCATAGTAGGGGTAATAGAACACCGCCTTGAGGTGTTCCCTTACAATTGATTTTTTTTAATTTTAGGCTAAGGTGAGACGATGTCCGTTTTTAGTTATTTATTTTTTTGTTTGATTTGTAATTTAAAGCCTTCCAGCCAATTATATATTCATTACAATATTTATTATGTCTAATCTTCTCAATAATATAAAAAATGGACTAATAAAAATTAAATATTAAATTTAAAAAATATAATATGATTTAAAAGATGATATGGTTACTAAAGATGAAAAATATGAGAAAACACTCGCAATTTAATTGGAAACAAAATTTTACTGGAAGGAATCAGGGCATAATTTAAAACATTTTAAATGGCTTGGTAGTAAGTTGTAAATTTTTGCTGTTCTTACTACAAAAGCACGAGCTATGAGTGTTGTTATTATAGGAATAAGAAGCTGTTTGTTACGAGTGGAATGTGAAAAACTAAACGTATTAAAAATAAATTGAAGGCTACAAAATCTAGCAACTTTAGAGAATGACAAAGACCTCAAAACGATATAATTTTCAAAACTACACCCAAAAACTTTTAACATACGGTGTTATATGAACACGACGCCTCAATAAATATAAATGTCTCATAACTGTATTAGTCCTGCCAGTATGTAGTCCTGCATAATAAAGAATACTAGGCATGATATAAGCATGAAGCAATTTCTTTTTGACCGATCTAGGTAACAGTGTTATAAAAACTTCACACGATGGTTGAAGCTTAGTTTGTCATCTAAACCAACTGCTAATACTAATTTAAGTGACATAATTATTATATTTATGTTTTAAAAGTAGATTTTTAATATTCAATTTTAAAAAAGATCGCAGGAAAATTAGACGACTTTGCGACAACAATTAAAAATTAAATTTTAGTTATTTGAAGTAAGCCTTGTTAAATCACGACTAGTCTGTTGATACTGACCATTGACCATTGGTTGATATTGTTTTGATTAAGAATTGCTGACAACAGGCAGATAGAGAACAGGCAGTTCTGCAGTTAGCTCTATTTATTGTGCTCCCTTAGAACTGATTGGTATCGAAAGTGTTAACATTTGATTATTTGCTTCTTTTAATGAAAGTTGAACCTGTTCTATATAATCGCCCTTGTGGCGCAGAGATCGTTAGTGGCTATTCTCTTTCGCGTAATGGACGGCAGAGAATATTCATGAATTTTGTTTGTTGAATCAAGTTCTCCTCAGTGAAGTCAGCTTGCAAGCTTGTCTTGCATATGTTTTTTTGTATTTTTATCCAAAATTATGAATATATAACGCGGGAAAGCACAACAAATGCAAAAAATGGTTCAGAGCGATTTGCTTTCGATTGTAAACGTTTTATATAAACACTGTCGCAAGACTGCCAACACTAAACGCAAAGTTAGATAAAGAACATGTTAATAACTTTTTACCAATATTTGAATACAACAATTCCTCGACGTATTTACAAATGTAATTCAGTAGCGTGTTTATTGCAAATATGCATAAGAAAATGTATTTTCCATCTACTAATCGTCGATAAGTGTTATTGAAGGTATGTGTGTGTATCTCATTTGTGGGCGGTTGTTTCTTAAATCCTCAAATATTATGCGTTGTAACGGGATGAAACTTTGTCCAGTTATTGGCTAAATATCTCAGATTGTTTCTGGAGTTACTCAATTACCATTCTAAAAAATTTTAAAAATTTGTGAAAAATCTGCTTCAGTTCTCGCATAATTATGGAAGTACTTCAGCAACCATCCCGGACATGGTAAATTTGGTTCATATATATTGGCTCATTTAGCTATAGGTTACACTGAAATTTATCGTTCAAAACAAATGTACACCCTACCGAAATGAAATCTTTTCTATGATCTTACTCGCTGCAATTTGTAGGATTGACGGTGTGCTACCTACAATATGGTTTAGTTGTAAGCAGACCTCACCGATTCGATGGAGACCAATCTTCGGAGATGATACATGATGATGCAAGAATTAGAAGGCATAAAGAGCATATGATGCAAAGAGAGCATATGTGAAATAGATTAAATATTTTTTTGTCTGAATGTCTCTAAATGTACTTATGTACACTTTCAGTTTCAATTTCAATTTATTCAGTGTACAAACAATCCTTACAGGTCTAGCCTGCAACTCAGAGCAAAGACTAAGTAAATTTTGGCAGAACTTATTTAAAGTTAAAGAAATCTAAACCACAATGGACTTGTGCGCATTATTAAATACCCATAAACGCCTCAAAAATGATTAATTTCTAAATAAATAAAGTAACTAAAAGGAACTAAATCTACGAAAAGGTGCATTAAAGAATTCTATGAAACAGATAGGTCCAGAAGGATCATTTAATTCAGCCAGTTAGGAAGGGCAGAGCAGTCAAAAAGTTCACCTATTAATTTACAAGCAGATTATTTTGTAATGCAATTCTTATTTCTCCGTTTGGATAAAATGAATTTATTTTAAAGAAATGAGCGAGAACCTAATTCTTTTCGTTTCATTTGTTTTACAACCTTGTAATTTAAAGTCTTTTGGCCAATTACAAAATACATAAAATAAATACTACTCCAAGGAAAAGAAAATAAAAATAATGAGAAAAAATTAAATATTGAATGATATAGCTTAGTCCAAGTTACATAAGTTTTCTTTTAGTTAAAGCATTCCAATTAATTAAGTTGACAATCTTACATTTGTACACTATTGAGTTAATCACAATATGTGTACATTAAAATAAACACTATTCGAAATTAAATTTAAAAATTTATCTAAAACAAAACTTGATTATATAAATTCATGTGTTTAAGATCAACCAATAATAAATGTCGCTCATAAATGCAGCCATAAAGGAACAATATTGACCTATCTAAGAGCTGACTGCATATGACAGATGAGTCAATTATAATTTATTTATAATTGTAATTCGACTAATTTCGTTATCGGCATATTATGTGACACTAATAAATACTTTGCAAAGACCAACATAATCATAAATTTGATAGCCCAATTCTACACTTCTAACAACGATTTGTAAACAATAAAAATTTTTTTATTGTAGAGTGTTTTTGTTTAGATCATTCTGTTTCTTCTAGCAGGAATGGATAATCTGAACGAAACAATAGTCTCGATATGGGCCAGTAATTATATAAATATAAATAATTGTACGTAAGGTGTAGTGAATGCCCAGTAAGCTAAAAACGCACATATTTTTATAGGAAAGTTGAAAATGTATTTCAAAGGGTATAAACCCGTCGTCGGTTGTTAGAAAATGTGGTGAAATACCATCGATATCCAGTATCTTGAATCTGCAAGTTTCATAAAATCTGACACAGTATTAATATTCGTATTATACACTTGTATTATTGTAGACGTCATTTAAGACATTGGAATCAACCGGTTTGATTGATTATGGATTTGAATTAGTTTTAAGTTCAGAATCGGTAAAATATTGCTTATAATCATATTTGCTTAAGAATAAATAGTGTGAATATTTGTATGCTTCCAAAAGGATTTGTCAACTTGTGAATGAATGAATCGAAATTATTAGTTGTAAAAGGTTTCACAGAATGGAAATTCAATTACAGGGCGGCGCACCAATTGTGCTACGATAAGAAATACAAATAACTTTGTTTTAAATCAATGAATTTGATTTTTTTGTATTGTATAGAAAATTCAATTTTATTTTATATAACTAATTGCTTTTGAAGATGATGGACCGTAAACGACCTCCATGCTCATTCGTGCACATGTGACACCTGATCAGAATATTATTTATTACGGCCCGATGGGTTAAGTAGGCATCGCCTCAATTATTGTTTTATGTGTCTGCTTCAAAATCCTTGTTTCCGTTTTGCTTGGTACATAATGCCATAAAAAAAGTCTGGTGCAGTCAGGTCAGGTGACCTTGGGGGCTAGTGGAAAGTGCAGTTTCTGGATATTAATTTGGGAATAATTTATAATTTTTTGGGAACCTGTCCGCCATAACTGGTCTGGCTATGTTTGCAGTTGCTCCATCTTGCTGGAACCAAAAACTGCTAAAACGGATACGTCTTCGGCGCAATTCTGGTTAAAAACTATTTATAGTATATATCAATAATATAGAAAAAGTACTAAAACACTCCAAAGTGTGCTTGTTTGCGGATGATACTTTGGTTTATATGTGCGGTAAGAATATTGAAGAATGTGTACGTAACCTAAACCAAAATTTAGTACAAGTGGAAAAGTACCTTAAAATGAATAAGCTAAAACTTAATACAAAAAAAAAAAAAAAAAACAAAAGGCTATGGTTTTAAATGGTAATGCGGAACAAAACACACGGATGGAAGGAGTGAATGAAATGAAATACCTTGGAATTATTATCGATAAAAAACTAAAGTTTGAAACACACTACAACTTTATTTTTAAGAAGATATCGAGAAAAGTTGAGTTTCTAAGAAGAACTCGTAGAAATATTTCAACAACTACTGCTATAAAAATCTATAAAAAAATAGTAAAACCACATTTCGAATATTGTTCAACGCTATTATTTCGCTGTAACTGACAAGTGAAGGACCGACTGCAAAATAAGGGAATGAGATGTATCTTATGTTGCCAATTCCTAACTCCCATAAGCTATATGTTGGAATGTTTTGCTTTTTGTGTTTAAAATGAAAAATGGGTTATAACCAAAATATCTTCAAGTTCAAATGGTATATATTTCGGAAGTACAATCTTATAACTTAAGGGATGCTGATGTTTTTAGATTAAACTTTAGTACAACGAATTTCCATCAAAATGTTCTATTGTATAATGGACTTAAATTATGTAATCAAATTCCACTTGAAATTCAAACTGAAAGTAATTTCTTTGACTTTAAACGAAAAATTATAGCATACGTAATGCTGAAAAATTAATTAATCCAATATTTGAAATTTTTTGTTTTTAATGGCTAAATAAATATGAAAAAAAAAAAACACTTTAACATCTTTAAATAACGGTCCTCATTGACATTGACATTGTGTTTGTGATATGATTCGTGCGCCACCCTGTATATGCAATATATGTTTAGCAGCATTAATTCAAGAAAGTTGTATACGATATATCAATTATTTTAAATACCGGACAGGGACTAATTAGTTAAAACCTGACTGATGGGAGAATTTATATAGTTTCGCTTAGCTATTCGAACAAACAAATAAATATGTATATTATAATCAGTGTGGCCAAAACTTTGAGTACATTGATTTTTGCGCCACTTTCTAATCACTTTCAAATAATGATTTGAATATTCTTAATGATTGTACAATTTTTCCTTATATTTAATATTCTCTACCATCAATGATTTACAATACTCTGCAATATAACATTACGTGAAACTTTCATGATTGACTTATATATTTCTAACCGAAATTACCTTTAAATTGTTGAATATATATCTCAGTTTTAATTTTACTCGTTTTAAACTTAATGTTAATGAGCTCCGGCCCATCCCGAGGTCTGAGATTATCAATAGTTCAGTGCATTTACGACCTATTTCAGTTCTACCAATATTGTCCAAAGCTACTGAGGAAATTATGAAATATGAAATGCTTTGTCATATTCGTAATCATATTTTCCAACTTCAATATACTTTTCGCAAAGGGTATAGCACTACGTCCTTATTATTACATAATATTGTCACTGAGAAACAAAATATTATTCGCGGATACCTAAATGTTTTAATTTCTTTAGAGTTTACTTAAGCATTTAATAGTATTTGTTTTACAACTATGAATAAGAAATTGAAATTTAATTTTAGTTTTTCAAGTTCTGCTCGTAGATTAATAATGTTGTATTTATCTAATAGATCTTAATTAGTGAAGTTGTTTGCTTGCTGCACGTTCCAATTTCCTTGAACTCATATCTGGCGGTCCATAACGATCAATCCTTGGTCCACTACTTTTTGTACCTGACATTAACGATATTTCTCCATGCATTTATTCTAGCATGTGCAATTTATTTGTATTTGAGATTGATATTTTGCTTTCATTTTGTTCAGACTGTTCATCATAGTCTTTGCAAAGGGAAATCAATTGTTGTCATTTTTTGTTTCCAATTTTCCGACATGAATCCGTCTGAGACCAAGACAATTCAATTTAGTTCTGCCAATTACTTACATATAGAGCATGATCTTAATATGCGTCTAGGATTGACTTTGTTAGTCACTACAGGCGTTTGGGAGCGCTTAATGGTAGGAAGTTAACATTTGAATTTCATATTAATTGTATTCACCATAGAATGTATGGATTTTTATATGCAGACTTTATTCTGCTGCTACTTTCATGCCGCTTACAGTAAAATCTAAATTAGATTTTGTATTGTCTTGAAGTGAAATAAAGATCTAACATTGAAAGTTTACCAAGATTAAAGATAGCTGCAGCATATCTTCGCCCATGTGAAAAAGTTCTTGAGATGTTCTTTTGAGAAATCTGTGAAATACAAAAATTTACTTTTATTTTATAATTTTTGTGTTATATAGTAAGGACTGTCGGCATACCAGCTGTTTTTATAATAATAACCTTAACTTTTCTCATTTGAACAGAGGACCTCCTATAATAATATCTAGAATTTGTGACACTATGTTTGAAAATGGTATATAGTATGAATTTCACTTGGAATGAATTGCCAAGTTACCCGCTGCTTTCAGTACATTCTAATAATGTATTTCGATTGGAACTGCTTGAGCATTTATCACATACTTAAATTCCTTTTTTTGATCACTTTTTTGCTCTACTTAATATGGGTATAATGTTGATTATTTGTCTTCAAGTAGTAGCAAAACGTTAAACAATTGTGGTGAACCTAACCTGAATTCAAATTTGAATTTGCATCAAAATCAATGACCAGAAACGCCAAGATATTGTGTGAAGTTGATTTGATGAACTTTTAAATTCTCAATTAATTTTTATTTATTTATTTATTAAAATTAAATTTTCCGGAGTAATTAGATTTTAATATAATATATTTAGCAGAACAAAAAAGTCCGAAACTAAGCATAAAGCTAAACAGTTTGGAAGAAAGCTAAAATTTGGCGGGGAAAAAGGTTAAATAGGCAATACTGATTATAATGTTCATAATATCTTACTAATATTTTGTAAATCAACCTTTTAATTTAATATATTCTAATATAATTTTTTATAATTTGTCATTACAGAATTTTTAAAATAGTCAACACAAAGACGGAGGTGGAATCATAAAGTGAATAGTCTATAGAAACGTTTTGAGCTACCTGGACGACATCGTCAGCTCCAGAAGTTTCATATAAACAACTACGCCAAGAAGAACAAGCATCACATAATAACAAAAAGGGTCTCCATACAATAGAACAATTCCAACACGGCTAATATCACCAACAACAATTAAGGTATCAAAAAATAGAGAAACAACTTCCCCCACATCGCTGTTGAGTTGAATTTGATCGTGCTATTCTGCGATATCTTTGCACAAAGCTATACGCACCAAAGATTCAAGGTGGAGAATCGACCAAAATTCTGAACACAAGAAAAACTAGCCACCGCCGATACTACTTACCTGTTGAAAATTCCAAAAAACGATACAGCGACCAAGGCAAACAGTCAAAAAATATAATAGAAATCATATAGAATCACAGAAAAAGGAAAACAAAAATTAATAGTGGCGAATATAAGGAGAAAACACAAAGACGATGAATGTATGTGAATACAAAAACACTCGTCGCATGCGCAGACAATTTTGTTGTTTTAATTAAAAAAAAGAAAAACCAAAACTGATATGTATATAAAATCATACACACCATCTATAAGAGCCCAAGACCAAAAGTACTTAAAAACCATAACAAGCAAAGCGATCAACGAAATAGAGCAAATAAAATAAACAAGCAATAGGAAAGGAGACCCCCCCATCGTGAAGTTTGATGTTTTTATTGTTCGCTATGCACTTCAGGGCAGGGATTATAAATTAATATGGAAGATATGAAACACTTTAGTTAAGAAAAAGACATTCGTCCCTCTTAAATGAAAATTCCTCAAGATAACAGAACAAAACAATAGTTTTTATTTTTTACCGATGTTTATTAGGACCGGAGTCCCTTATTCGTCCCACACTCGACCGGTGGAGGCCTACCAAACCGAATTTCGGACAATCCAGTTACGATTGCGTCTGTGAATTTTCCATGAAACGTCAAATTTCCGTTTTTAAGCGAGCATATACATTAAGAGGAAAATGCTGCTTAATTTCGATCATTTCAGTTTCAGACGAGTCTGCTGTACAATCATTTCACATTTATTTCAGCCGTTTGTGTTACTTACAATTTCAAAATATCTCTTATGCTATACTATGCTGTAAGAAAAATGCTTAACTTAATTTTGATGTAATTAAATTCATCGTAATTACGGGAAATAATTAAGTTTATAGCCAATTTTATAATAATAAATTGGAATATATATTTCTCCACCAAAGAATTTGTTCCAAAAAATATATCAATCTAGTAGTCTGTTTCTAAAAACTTGGCAGACTAAAACTTTTGAGTCTAAAGAACGCGTGCAAGCTCACTGAATGTGAGAATTTTTCCCTCGTATAAAGTTTATTATATACAAAATTCATCAATATCTTTGACAGATCCTTTTACTGCAGTTCATAGGACATACAGTTACATATGTATATAGTACATAGTACAGTATATTGTATTATTTGCAGATAATCTAATGAAATTCCGTTCAAACAATCTCATGGATTTCTAATGAAATTCCATTAAAATAACCAGATAAATAAGTAATTATTTAGCGACATGTTCTAACGTTAATATAATGTTTTGCTGGGATATTATAAAATTACTTTTCTCAACCAAACGCAAGACTATGATAAGTAAATACCTTACCTTCCATATGACCCATTTTGCAAAGTGACATCACATAACCATCCCTGCTGCAGATAGCAACAATAAAAGCAACAACAAAGTAATATTTATTTTTCAGTAGAGTGATCGAGAAAGAAAAGGAAGAGGTACAACTTAATATACATACTCTAAGATCAATCAAACCAAAAAAGAAGTCACGATCATCACTAAACAAAATTGTTTGACCAGTAACACACAGAAGTAACAATTTCAAAAGACCTTATCATCATCGAGCGACCGACATCCGAGCTTGGACTAGTATAAAAGCTTCTGTAGTCTTTTTATTAAATTAAATAAAACGATAACGAAAAACTAAACTAAGAAAAATAAATATACACAGTAATTGGCATTGAGCTGAGTTGTTTAGCTCCCTTACATTGGGAAACTCCTTCAATAACAACCTATTCAGGGATAGGCAAGGCCACCATCGACATCTTCTCCACGGTCACCACTACCATTACTGCCTTTGCTGCATTTGCCGGCTGACTAGCGTGTTGGTTGGCTAAATGCTAGTAACCACTGTCATTATTTTCTAAATACTAGCGACAATATTGACATCAATTCCCGAATTAGTGAACTGCGGAGAAACCTTATTTTTTGTGTATGTATTTTTATTCGTTCAAAGCACCAGGAGTTGCAGAAAAAGATTCAACTTAATGCGGCTTTTGTTAGCTAAAAAGCTGTCAACAGCTTTTCATTGCTGGAACGACGCGTTTAACGTTTGGCCAAGACTGTTTTTGCTGCTACAGCTGTAATACATTTTAGTGTTGCAAATCCAAAATCCTCCAAAAACAAGAAAACTTTCTTCTTCGGAACTGTTTGGTGATATCGAAGTAACCAATCGATTTCATCAATCGTCATCGTCATCACCGTAATTGAGGATTATACAAAAGCCTGAACACCATACTTACATATATTTTTACCTATACAACGAATCACTAGCGGTGGCTGATTTTGGAAATATTTAACAAAAATCAATGAACAGTATGGCTAACTTAGATGAGGACCGAAGGCGAAGGTGAGTACTACTAAGAGATAATTTTTAGGCAATGATTTTTATTTAATCTTCCAAGATGGTTTTGAGGAAACTCACATGCAACTTGAGACGTGTGCGCCCAAAATAAATTTATTTGTTGATATTTTACGAAGAGTTTTCAAATTAAGGATCTACAGTTGGCCTCAAAGGTCGACTTTTCTTCTATTTCCAATAGGTGAAAAGTCGACTTCTTGACATTTTCAAATATATTAAACATCAATTTTTCGACTTTTCAATTTTCAATTTTTGGCATTTTGAAATATATGAAAATTCGAACAAAAATCGACTTTTCGAATATAGGAAAAATTGAATTTTCAACGATTTTATAACAAACCTTATAAACTTATTATTTAATATAGCAAATGATTAAGAGATAATTTGTTTATGTTTTGTTTTAGTATACTAATTCGTGCTAAAATGCTATCATGAAAATGTAAAAATTTTATTTTTGCCTCGAGACATAATTTTTACTTGCACAAAAATTTAAATCTTATGTAAATGTGAAATGGAAAGTCGGTCTTCCAGCCTGTTGGCTATTGTTTCAGCAGGCGAAAACGATCTTTCAGAAGGAAATGAGGTAGCAGTGATGGACAGAATCTCTTTAGCGACTTTTTAAACATACGGCCATTTATCTTTCATAACTTCTTAAAGGATCAACGGAATAGAGTCTTTCTACTTGCGGTGGTGTGATCGATAAGAAGTTAGAATTTATAATTTACGTATTTTTAAATGAAATCTATTTCTCCAGTTAAATAAATATTTTTGGAGTTATTATTATTATTATTAAATTAAATTTAGTACACATCAATCGTTGGATAAAGTTAAGTCTGAGAATAAAAAGACTTATTTCCTAAATACCTCACCTGCATCCATTTACAGAAATTCAAATTTTCTGTGAAATTTGTACTTAAAAATTTAAATTTGTTCATCGTAATGGTTTATAACAATTTACTTTTAGTGCCTCTTCGTAATTTCTAAACGCAAGTCTCAATAAATTACAAATTTGCTTCGTTATATTTCGTTAATTCTCGTATTTTTTCCTATAAAAAGTCGATTAGTCGAAATCTGAATTATAAAACCCTATTTCGAATTTGTAACATATGCATTTATATGCAGCGCATATTGTGCCAAATTGAAAAGAGAAAAAAAAAATTTGGAGGACATACGATCTGAAAATATCATGCGAACTGAAGAAATATTATAGCCACTATATTAAGCCGAAAAAGAAAAAGAATTTCACTGCATTTTTCAATCATTCATATAAAATTACTCAACAACTAGGGTGTATGGAGACGGCGTTTACTCTTTTTTGTTTCATATTTATATCTTCGAAAACAAAAAACATTTAGTAATTAATCTTCTTCTAGCTCAATATTTTCTAATAATCCTGCGTTGTTCATGCCTAAATGTTTCAACATTTAGGGAGACATCCCAAAAAATGACCGCCATTCCAGCCACATTTTGTTCATCATCAGTAGATTAAATAATATTTTTTTTACATTTTTAACATTACATTACATTTTATGACTTCGATCAAATTCAGACATAAAAGCAGGCAAATAATATCACTTATCGCGAAGCGTTATTCCCTTGTAATTTTTTTATGTAAATCACCACAACGTAATTTTCTTTGGTTTGTTCGGATTTCATGTGGCCCACAAAGTAAAAATGTGCTCTATGTAATCAAATCTCAGAAATTGTACATGTTCTACACTGCGCAATGAAAAATTTGTAGAGGTACACTATAAAATACTGGTATCATAATGGTTCTTTGTTGGCTTCTGTACCTGTCAGGAGCCTTATTTTTAGTAACAGTTTTAACTTAAGTTTTGTATAACAAAATGTTTCAAAAATTCCGTCTTTTTGAGACATGTTCAATATTTTCAAATATGTTATTCCAAAAAATATATTATTAGAAGGTTTTCAGAATGAGCTTTGCGAATCACACGATTCTTCCTTGCTTTCTTTTACATGATGGTAAAGATAAATGGAAAAAATGTTGACTTACAACTAGTTTCCACTTAGACGGCACTTCGAAACAATAGAATTTCGATAAATCTATCAATTTTTATGGGATATCAATTTCCTCTAGTAGTATTAATTTGTAAATTTTTATAATATGCACATTATGTGTGTCTCTATTTATTTTTCAACTTATTTTTTCGATAGACTTAATGATATGAATTTTCCTAATGAAAATTCTGTTAAAGATAATCGGTATATTAGTTCTAAATTATGTAGTTTATCTGACAACCTTAGTGTTGCGCATTTTAATTGTCAAAGTTTTCATCTTACTCAAACTTCTATAAAATTATCAGAAGTAAGAAATGTATGTATTAGAAAACAGTGGCTTGGATATTGTAGGAGTCAGTGAGACGTGTCTCAAACCATCTACATCCTCGAATTGTATAAGAGTTTCGGGCTATTCGTGCTGCAGAAATGATCGTCCGGTTCAGAGAGGCGGTGGTGTAGCTATGTATATTTCGAACAATTTAAGGTATAGGGTGGTATATAAAAGTAGTAACTATGGCGTAGTTGAGAGCTTGTTTATTGAGGTGTTGTCAGGTGGTCGTAAATTATTGTTTGGTGTAGTATATTTACCTCATGGAGATTTTAATTGTTTTGAGAATGATATCTCCGATGTAATAGAAAGATATACTGACATTTGTATTATGGGTGACTTCAATAAGAATTTATTTGATATGAGACGTTCTAGTCAGGTGAGGGAGGCATGCGCTAGGATGAATATTTTTGTTCATCATTACATCATGCCAACAAACTTTGATGTAGTTTATCAATCATCTTCGTCGATTGATTTTTTCTTAATGTCTCACCCTGCCAACGTGCAATTTTCGGATCAGTTTTATTGTCCTATTATTTCAAAGCACGCTTTTATTTTTGTTTCTTTAAATGTTAAAGTTCAACGTAAAGATAAAAATGTTTTTGAGTTTTATAAGTCAGTAAGTCCAGAAGTGCTGAGTAGCACTACTGCCTTATTTGATTTTTCAGATATTTATGCTACAAGTGATTGTCAGTTAAATAAATATACTTATGGCTGGTTTGTCCTTTGTCCATTCTGTTATACCACTTAAAAAGAAAATGATATATACGTCGCATGATAAATGGTACTCATCGCCACAAATTCTTTACCTCCGTTCAATACGTGATTTAGCTTTTTCTGAATATATTAATGGTGCCAATGATGTTAACTGAAAAATTTATGGCAGGGCCAGAAATCGTTGCAAAAGTGTCAGTAGAAAACTGAAAATTGGGGGGCATGCTGCACTTTTCGACAACAGTGTTTCTGTTAAAACACTGTGGAATCGCATTAATGAGAATGGCTTGATAGGTGATACTTGCAATTAAGGTAATTTTGACAATATTGACGTTGAGCAACTAAATACGCATTTTGTTGGCAACCAACTGAACGTAACTATGTATCCCATACCGCAATCGGTGAATGATGGATTCTCCTTTCAGTGTGTTACCTTCGATGAATTGTGGTCTGCGTATTCTTCTACTAAGTCTAATGCTCCAGGGGCAGATGGTCTGACATTGAAATTTTTAAAAATAATTTTTCCACTAATTTCGTGCCATATTTTGAACTTATTCAACAACGATCATAATGACGTCTTCTTTTTCCAGTTCAGTGGAAGTTGGCTAAGGTAATCACAATTATAAAGAAAAATGATTCCAGTGATTTCGAAAATTTGAGACCAATTTCATTAGTTCCCATATTGTCAAAGATTTTGGAGCATATTTTAAAGTGTCAGTTATTGCGTTTCGTTGAAAGTGAGTCGTTGATGAATTACTGTCAATGTGGATTTCGAAATTATAGGAGCACCACTGAACTTACTACTTACAGATACCATAAGTAAGAAAGTATATGGTCAACAAGTTTGTGTGTTATTGTCCTTGGATTTAGAAAAGGCATTTGATCTTGTTGATTATGGTGTCTTGTTGGATAAATTATACACCAATTTTAATTTCGACGTTAATACCTGTCAATTGATTTCATCATACCTATATGGAAGGAGTAAATATGTTGTTGTCAATGATTCGTTGTCTTCTGTTTTACCTGTCCAAAGCGGTGTTCCTCAAGGCTCGATACTTGGCCCAATACTTTTTTTTTTGTACTTGAATGACGTGGTTAGTATCCTCGATGATACATGTATTCCCTATTCATTTGCAGATGATATACAATTGCTCTTTAAGGGAGAATATCAGTTTGATGATGTCCTGCAAAGTAATATTAATTATGCGTTAAATTTAATCTGCTCATGGATGACGGAAAATAAACTCTCAATCAACATTCCAAAAACAAAAGCTATGCTTTTTTCTAATCGTGATTTAAACCTGAGTCTATCTTATCGTGGCACTCGTATTGAAGTGGTCCACAGTGTACATTGTTTGGGAGTAGTTTTAGATAACAAAGTAAGCTTTAACTATCATGTGGATAGTGCAGTCCGGCGTTTAAATTATTCACTGAGAAGTTTTTATAATGATTTAGTGTTGCCAAGATCGATTAAGGAGAAATTGGTTCATGCTTATATCATGCCTAGTATTCTATGTTGTTTAGAGTTATGTAGTGGCACTAATAAACAAAATATGAGGAAAATTCAGATGGCGTTTAATATAGTTATAAGATATTTGTATTCACTGAGGCGTCGTGTTCATATAACACCGTATGTTAAGCGTTTCTTGGGTTGTAGGTTTAAAAATTATATAGATTTGAGGTCTTTGTTGTTATTTTATAAAGTTGTTCGATTGTGTAGTCCTCAATTTCTTTTTAATTCATTCAATTTTTCACATTCCACTCGTAATAAGCAGCTTCTTAATCCTAAAATAACCACACTCGTGGGTCTTGCTTTTGCAGTAAGAGTAGCTCGAATTTACAATTTACTACCACGCCATTTAAAAAGTTTTAAATTATGTCCTGATTCTTACAAAAGGCACATTCTACAACACTTTTAGACTTTACTGTGAAATTTTGTTTTCAATTAAACTGTGAGCAGCCTTTATTACATACCGATTACCTTATATTTCCAGATTATATACCGATTAACTTCTAACTTTTGAATTAGTCTTTTTTCATGCTTTTTTTTGTCTTTAATGATCATAATTTCATATTAAATTTTTATAAATTTTATATTCAATTTTTATTACGTGTTTTTTTAGCTTATTTTATTGGGCAGATTCAATCTAATAGATGAATTGTTGCATATTGTAATTTACTTATAATTGGCCGGAAGGCTTTAAATTACAAGTCAGAAATAAATAAATAAATAAATAGGGCTTATTTGTTATCTCTCCCAGACAGGTAGCCCTGTTTTTTTACACTCTATACTTGCTTCCATCATCAACTATCATATTTGCATCCCTACACAACACTGTGGTACCGGGTATATTGAGTTAGCGAAGGATATGGAACTTATTCTTTACAAAATACATACGATCTGTTCAGAACCCCTTTTTGGACCGTTTTTTTTTTGTTTCGATACCCGTTAGTCTGGCTTTGCTTGTACTTTTGTAATCAATATTTAATAATATTTTTGTAACTTATTTAGATCAAAAAGGAATTGTTTGAAAGTGGTTCGTACCGGTCTACTTTTTTTTATTAAGTTCCCGATTAAAATTGTTTTTTGAATTCACAGCTTTGGTTAGAGAGTAACCACATTAAGCGTATGTACTTTGTCTAAAACACCTACCAACCCTATTCAAAATGGATAAGTCACCGCAGAAATAGAAGTTATTTTTCTGTGTGTACGGTATAATCGTGACAGGAACGAAGCTTTTTGAACACGGTCCAAGTTTTGAGAAATGCCGGAATGAGCCCGTGTTGGCCTGCTATAAGCAACAAGGTCGAGGCAGCAGTCTGCAATTGTGCTGGTGTTGATAAAAGTAGCAATATCAATTTTACTGGAGCCTAGATTGATGAATCAAGAAGGATTTGAATACAATGATTTACATAATAATCGTATTAGTTCTAAGTCAAGTAATAGTTTTATTCAAATGCCCACTTTTCCTTATTGTCTGTCTAATAAATAAGATTTTATCTTTCCGATCAAGAACTCACGACAACCGTTTATTACCAATAGTCGAACGTTAATAAACTTGTTGCGATTTGCGAAATCGGACATGAGCAACCACTGAGCACTGCTGACTGCAATTCCAGCCATATTCGTTGTTGACCAAAATCAAAGCTTCATTTCATACCTAAAGCGAACGATGATAAAGCATTAAAAATCATTTAATATTTCGTGTCAAAATACAAGAAATATTACAACATTTTCGCTACACAAAATTTACTACTATGGCCGAGCAACGTTTTGTTTTATTCGTTTTTCGATATCTTCATAGCACTATACAAGGTGTTGAACATTCGTTGTGTTTTGGGTGTTAGAATTCCAATTAAGAGCGAATATTAAATGTGACCGCAACAGAACACACAGCAGCGAAATCGATTTTGGACATAGAAGCAAACGAAAAAATTTTTAAAAATTGCACGAGACTGCCCTTCCCCCGCCATCGATCAGAAGAAGCGAGTGGCGAAAACAAATACATTGTCCGTAACTACAATTAATTGCAAGCCTAACGAATACATCAAACAAATAATGATTGATTTTCATTCCTTTTAACAAATAAGCAGATATGGTTCCATTATTATGGAACTCCTTGCCGATCATCCCGCCCCAGCACAAAAGGCGAAACAAAAACAAATAATATCAAATTATGTACAAAAAGTAGGTAGCATCGCCGCCGCTGTTCACAAAAATTGTTAAAAGGTGTTTTTGTTTACAAATTTGTTACAGCCAATAAAGTGGCAGCTATCAACTAGCTACAGCTACTACATTATGAGAGCTGTCGCTTATACAGCAGCATATTAGCTTAAAATGAGTGGCAGGGGCAAGGTTGGACCGCCTCTACAAATGTTGGCCAATTGCAGGGCCGATTTCTCTACATTTCGTCCTTCACTGTATTTCTCTTTTCAATTTCATCAGAATCAGAATATCATGCGAATCTGAAAATACCTAACTTACGAATCCATTCCACTCAACCGGCTGCCAACTTGCATCAGGAGTCTAGTGGGCGACCCATGTTTAAGCCACATATGGTAACACTTTTATGTTTTTTGTTCAATTTTGTTATCAAATAAAAAAAAGTTTCCCTTCACGATGTTAGCAGTCTTCTGCAGCTTCACTCTTCCATTACCGAGGACGATTTTCAATATTTTTTTGTGGTTTCTGTTGTAACCATACGACCTCGTTCAAAATTGGTAAACTATCGACAAATGGTCACTTTTTTTAAAGCATTACCTAGTATGTTCTACATCAAAAACAATTGGTCGAAATGGCTAGAAATGTTGATAAGCCTTGCTCGAAATTTTCCTGTTTCTAGAGACGATACCTTTCTGTTAGTTTGGGGACTAATTGGACATCGTGTTAATTTTGGTCTCTTTTAATATATATTTCAAGAGGAAAATTATTCCAACATGAACGACTACAATTCGAATGATGAAAGAAAACATTTTAAAATATCCGAATAAATAATACACATAGCAACCGTCGTAATATGAAGATTGTGCGTGCGTTACAAATATATCTGAAACTGAACTGAAAGTTGAAATTTTTTGGGAAATGTCGTTAAAGTACATGTCACTTTAAAGTGCATCTATAAATTTTAAGTGTTGGATTTGTTTCACAAATGACAATAGAGGGAACAACTAAAGACGCATTTAAAAGTCGTCTTAACTCTAAAAAACTCGTCGAAATATTTTTTAATATATATTTTTAATACAATTTGACATGTGAGCAATTATCTCTCGAAAATAAAATTTAAGTTTACCAATTTTGTTGAAATTTTGGTGATTTGTTGGTAATCGAACAGATATATAATAGACCTAAGGAATATATTTTGCCATTATAAATCTCCTAAACTCATGGTTCTATAATTACTGTTTAGGCTGTGACATAATACTTCTTTTTAAAACAAAAAAATCGGAAACGTAATTGGATCGATTTTGAGATATCGAGGAAAACTTGTTTGATCTTGAGAACTTAAGCTCTTTAGATTAAAATATATTAAATCTTATTGCTTGATCATAAAAATTAAAAAAGAAATAAGTATAAGCAGGATTATAATTATATTTTTAGCAAATATAAGGCAACAAACGAACAGTATATCAATTTTATTTCCCTGCTGCGTTTATATGTACATAGCAGAATTGTGGTGGCGAATAGAATCGAAGTGAATAACGAGAAATTTAAGATGAGCATCGAGCAGTTGATATAGGTCGGATCACCTGCGAACTTGCCGTTGTGTCAAAGCGATTGTAATATCATTCGGTATAAAGCCCATAGTTCATAAGAAGTCGAAGGAAATATTGCACAAATAAAGCAAATAATTGTCAAGCAACATTAAAGATAATATACCCAACATTCGATAAATCAATAGAGACCGTCCCCTGAATAATGCACAGTGGTGTAAACGATGATTTCTCAAATCGAATTTCATAACCTATTTTTGTAATCCTTTTTTAGATGAGAGTAAATCAAATTGTATCTAAACATTTTTGAAAATAGTTCAAAACTTATTATGTAATTGATCTCCTATAGCACATTACAAATCGCGAAAGCATAGTTCAAAAAATATGTTTCACTTTCAAAAAATATTCTCTACTAAATATTTTGTACACAACAGTACTAAATCAAATTGATGCTTTTCAGAGGAACAAAATTATTTCTTTATAAAATTACGTTTTCCACTACTGTGTGATGTTTGTTGATAAATTGATGGATTTTAAAAAATGTGAATTGACGTTTGCATCGAAGAAAAATGAAATTGATTCTCAAATTCACGAATATCAATAGACGCAAAAATGTGCTGGTAAACTCAACTGAAGTGAAGCGAAAAAAATTGGGAAAATTACAATTTATATGTAGAACTTTATATTTTCAAATGAGAAATCAAGGAATTTTTAATATAATAGGTACTACCAATCTTTTTATGCTTGAATAGAAATTTCGTAATGTAATTTGTTCAAGTGACATTTTCTTAATGTAGGGAGAAAAGACGATCTCATTTCACCAAAAATTAGACGCTCTTCTCTTAATCTTCTCAAAATCGAAAAAATGTTTTGGTGTCATTCAAACATGACATGAGGGCCTCGATAAAGCATATTCGAAAACTCTGCATTTCGCCAAAAATTTATCTAATTTGTTCATACTAGAAATTACTGTTAGTTATTTATGCACTATAATGTGCGTATTCCCAATTGCAGATAGTATGATTAGTTAACCGAGAGTCACAAATAGTAAAAACTTTAATTAAATAAACTGTTTTTGGTAGAATGGAAAGTCAACAAACGATTAATTACAACGGGGGTATTTCGTACACAAGTTTGCATGATAACATTATGCATTCCTGCGATGCATAATCTTCAAATATCGTTTGTAAGTTTGAGCTAAACTTCACACTTCGTGGTTAACTGATACCGGAGGTGTTCACATCATTTCACAAAATAATTGAGACACAGTAATCTAAATCTAAAGCTAAATGATCAAAAAATGCAAAAAAAAATAATTATGCAAATATTAAAAACCGATGCTAAAACATCACATGAGTTAACGCTTGTTTTTACAATACTGCGCTATTTTTTTTTTTTTTTTATTTTTTTTTGTAAAGTATCAACCACGAACAAGCATTTAGTAACATCATCCTTACCGATGATGTTACTAAATCTTTTCATGGTTTAAATTGCTTGTTCGGCCAATCTATAACCATCGTGGTTGATACTTTACAAAAACCACTCATCCCGGTTTAACAAAAATCAATGTTTCCTCCACACTTTCTATGCTCCAGCTTCAGTACTTTACATTTTTCCTTCATTATTGTGCGTCCATTTTTGTGAGATTAGAGCAATATTTAACGAGATTGCAACAGATATTTGTAAAGTTTAATTGGAAATTTGGGTGGAAAGGTTATTGACACTTTGCTGAAACAAAAGTCGATGTTTACAACGCAAAATTCGATTTATGATTTTCTATTTTTTCTTACAAATGGTTAATTAATGGAAATTCGATTTATATAACCTTAGCTAAGATTGTTATGGCATTAAATTGAAACATTGTAATTATTTTTTCGTTATTTTTAGAAACATTTCTATTCTTGCAGTTCATCTGATTCACCATATGATTCATTTAAGAGAAGAATCATAAACCTGCAGACAGCAACCTGCAACAAAATGGTAATTTAACACTCATATCAAATTTGATTTCATTGAAAGAAGTTTTATTAGTTCTTTCCTACTTAAATTGGGTAGATAAGCGCAATGATATTCACAATAATCGATGTAGTGTTATGTGTTTATGCCCGACCTACCGAAACACGCCCAAAACGCAGCAATATTTTTTTGCAGAATTGCATAAATTGGGAATGAAAATTGTTTGATTTAAGAAATTGTTCAAACGCTGAGCTATTTTTTTTTTTTTTTGTGAAAGTCTACCAAAAAGGAGAGGTTAAGGGTAGAATTTCACATTTCATCGCCAGCATTTCTTCGAGAGTTCTCATATGATAACATCTATTCAAAACCATTTATGAATGGCCGTTCTCAGCAGTTACAGATGTCTAGGCGGTCTTTGCAAAGAATGTTACTTACATATGTTACATATTTTCCCATATAAGATTCAATTGGTTCACGAGTTAAAACCAAATGATGCACAAGAACGCATTCCATATAGTCGCCGTTAACGTTACTTACTTGCCACCCTTCATATACATATATATATATATATGTAAAACAAAACAAAAACAAAAGCAACAAAATGTACTCCAGACTATAAATATATAAGAATATAAATATATAAAGAAGAGAATAGGTTTAAAAAGAATTCGATCTAGCGGTACTTTTACAATGTTTTTGAGAAGCTGCCGTAAAATACTTTCCAATATATATATATATATATATATATATTTCTGTTTGTATATTTCTGTCTATATTTAACTTGATATCAAATCTTTGTAGCTTAATATACTGATAGCATTTGTTATAAGGGCCTTGCTGGGAAATCAACATCTGAAATTTATACTCTTAAAAATATTACAATTTACGAGACAACAGCTTACAAAAATCAAACGTTTTACATTTTGCTCACCCGATATCTGATCAATTGTGGTCATTTATTTCATAAAAATTATCAATATTTATGTTTCATTTTCATTTTTCCCATGCGTACTTTGTTTTTCACATTTTTGGCTTTTCAAATATATCAACATTATTACTTTGTTCTCATATATTTTCAAAGTTTAGTGTAATTATTATCATTCTCAAAAATATTCTAATTCTTTTGTTTTGACGACTGTCTGTCTATATGTGCCGGACTGCCTGTCAGTAAGTCTGCGTCTCTTCCTCCATCTGTTTAGTGGTCGGGACGAAGGCATCAATTTTGTGCCTCATAGTCGGTTCATATGTGAAGTCCGCTCCACGGTCCATCCATCCATCTGCCGAATCTTAATTGTACCCGTTCTGCTCCGTCTGTCAGTTGGTCCATTAATTTTTGTGAAAATGACACTGACTTTGCCTTTTTGTTAAATATTTGCCATTTTTTCATTAAAATGTTGAAGCTTTTTTTTGTGTACGGATATCGTCGTCGGCTGGTTGGGCGGCTTGCCGGAGTTTCGTATTTGTAAAAAAAACTATTGATATTGATTTTTAAACAGTATAGATGATTTTGACTTACAAACAGTTGGCGCGGGTATATGTGACATTAAAAGAAGGAAGGGAAACTTTGTAATAAAAATTAATTTAGACAACAATAAGTGCGTTTTAATTATTAGTGGTGCATGTGATTGACTTATTTGCTAAATAAACACAAACTTTTTCCAGTATAGTTATGCAGATTTAATTGTCGTTTAATTTTCTCCTTAAAATTTGTTCTTACATAGGTGCGACTGTTTCACAATGCTACAGTTTACATAAAATATAAGATGTTCGAAATTTATTTGCGACTTGTAAATATATTCGATCAGATGTATGCTGGGCCAGCAAAATTTTGAAGGCATCAGGCGTACCTTCAACTCTATCATTGCAAGCATTCTGTGGTTGCTGTTTTAGACATGGAATGCAAGCCGTTGCCATGTGCGAATAATCGGAGACCAACTGCTTTGCTCCTCAAGTTCCAATTATCGCTTTTAGTAGGCTCATTAACCTAGCCTAGCTCATAGCCATGGTGCTTTCGGCACCACTAACGTTATACCGCCGTTTTGACAATTTTTTTTCGGTGGTTGACAATATATGACATTGTCGGCAATTGACCTAATTTTGACGAATGCTGCTGTCCGGAAAATTGTACCGCACTTTTCATATTCGTGACTTGATTTCCGTCACTGTCCTAACAGAGAACGGGACTCGTGCCATAATTTTGGTGGAGGACAGGCTTCACCTTCCCTGCTTTATATGTGGGTAGAAAGTGTACGCTTGGTAGAAGCAGTGGTCAGCATTTCGATGCGCAAATATGCCACTTAATAAATTGTTATTTATTATTTAGGCACTAATTTTTAGGGTATTTTTATTGTCGCCCTGATTCGTTCACAGCTTTCCAGCAACTGTGTAGAGCTTCTGCGTATCTCCAAATATCATTTGATTTGTTTCATAAAACCATTTAAGTTTTCAGAGCGCAGTCAGCCTTTTAGTCTCTAATCCACAGTGGGAGAATTTTGTATATATTTGATAGATATTGTAGTCTCAAAATATAGTCATCTGTTATTGGTTTTTGGCCATTATTGGTGCCTGCCATTGAACAAGTGGTTTAGATGGTCAGAGATGTCAAGGCTTATTATGTGAGCCTGGTTGGACAGCATAGTCAAAAATATGCGTTTTCAGCGGCTGCCGGACATGGACTGAATAATAAAATTGTCTCCAAATATGGCAGTACGCAGGCATGAGAAATATTGCATTTATACGCCATCTTTCAACTCCTGGCCATGTCATTGGGATTATCAACAAATTTTTGGAGTGTGGGTACGTTCGCCAGTTACAGTTAATTTGTAAATATGAGGTTGATTCCAAGAAGCTCAACATTCCGTGTGCTGACCTTAATGCGCCTGATCTTTTCTTGTGGAGTTGTTGCATACCGGAAGTTTGCAAAACAAAATGAACAAAATTAGATGATTTAAAGTAATACATCCGACTAAAGACTGTGATGAAAAGCGATGTCATACATACGTCACCGAGCGTGGATGACATTTAAACCCAATTTTTTGTGTGAGAAAGAATTCCCATTCCAGTGTTTCCAATATTTCACGACAAAACAGCAAAACAATATTTTTAACTACACGACGGTCTTCCGTCCAATTACATAACTTTCACTTTTTACCTTTAGTAGAATTTTTGGTCTTCACCTCTATCCATTATAGGTACATACCCCCGATATCCCACTTTACCGCAACCGTTTCTTCAAATTTAAAAGAAGCTTACATTCCTTCTACTTACAGTGGCGATTTTGTCATGTATGAAGTATCCTTTTCCTCAGCAGCGATGTGACATTCTTCATCACACCAAGGCTCATCTCAGTTTTTCACACGCAAGAATGGGGTTTGCGGCAGTTGCCATCGAACAAGCAATACGTTGCGACCTGTGTCAGGAAGGAGTAGGAGGTGATTATTTCGGAGTTATGCAGTTTAGCGGTGTTCGGATTTTTTGTGCATTTATGTGGGTCTTTCGCTCTGTTCAATGTCGTTTGCACCTTAACTGCAACCGGATGGTGATCCGAGTCTGTGTTAGCACATTGGTCACACTCACGTTCATGACATTAGAAGTCTCCCTTGCATCTGTTATCACACGATTTTTCGAGCTATGATCAGGAGATTTCTAAGTTGGCTTCTGTGTACTATTATGTGGGAATCTGGTTCTTCTTCAGTATGAATTTGTCATTGAAGGAGTTGCTACGTAGCCTGAATTTTTAAACAACTGTATTTTGAGCGTCTTCCCCTCCTAGATTGGCACTGGAATTTCTCAGAACATTTTTTATGTCATAACCCATTTTCGGTTATAAAAAAGTACCAAGCATTGTGGCTATTCCGGGTTGGCGCATCGCAGTTTGCGTGTGATTTATGGTAGATTCCGTAAACTAGAGATGCCCGATGGCATTACCAGGGAATACTTCTTTACTGCTTAGGTAATTCTGTAAAATGTTTTATTTCCAAGTAAATAGTAGTTAGAGTGCCCAATTTAGTTTCCCGATTCTCTAACCACTACTGAAACAAATGCTGGAGATTGTATTTAAACCTTTCCTCATTCCAATTGGCGATGTAAATGATGGTGGTTGGTAAGACCAACCTTCAGAAACATCTGTTGCTCGCATTAACCCCTGCCCCTTGATAAGCATCATGTAGCAAGGATACCTACGCGTTTATTAGGTTTGCAGTGCTGGCAGATTTGCCCCTGACAAATTCCTGCTGCATCAAGAAATTTCGACAAAATCTTGCTAACCTGCTAAAATTTTGCGACTTGCATAGAAAATTCCTCCACTATGCGCCGGATTTGTGACACTCTCGTCACTTCTTTGGAAACTTTGTTAAAAAAAACGTCTTCAATATTAATGATATTACATCATTACGTTTTAACCAACAATTTGCGGCTGCCTGATTTATTGAATGGCAAACTCATTGGCTGGCTGGCTCACTGAGATGTGTGATCACAATCGTCGGGTTGTGGTGGTGGTGGCGTTGCTATTCTATTAGTTCTGCCATCGGGTGGTGATACTTGGCGGTTAGCGTTTCATTTGAGAGGCTGGCAAAAATTAAAGCGAAACTTTTCCACAGAACGCTACAAAAAAACGTATACACCGCCTTCTAATTCTACGGCGGCAGGCGATGTCGGCATTCTCAACTCTCTTCGAATTCTAAACAGAATCAGTGAATATAATAGCCAGCCAGTCAGTCGCTTAAGTCACCCATGCTCTATGATCGCTAGGTCAGAAAACCAAAGCTCTCATTTGTTTGTTTGTTTGGTCATCGTTTTGCAGCTGAATTTGTTGTTCGAATTGATCATTATGTTTGTTTTCTAACGAAACAGAAACCGCAGTGAATGAATGGGATACTTAGCCGTAAGAAAACAGTAAACGTCAAACTCTAACACACGTCGAACGCTTCGTCGTCATCGCGTCCGTTTAAATGTGGCAAGCACGTCTGTCGTACGGGGAGGAGCATGTTCGATTATTTTTGTTGTCGCTTTTTGTGCTATTTTTTTTTCTGACAGTGTGTGAACATCTGACGTCAAATTGACTCACACTTTAGCTAGCGGTTATTCCTACTTTTTCGTCTCATCATATACTTCTTGTCACTGCT
The DNA here is from genome assembly GCA_019455685.1 of Philornis downsi. Taxonomy (NCBI): domain Eukaryota; kingdom Metazoa; phylum Arthropoda; class Insecta; order Diptera; family Muscidae; genus Philornis; species Philornis downsi. Next base: position 2,585,077 of record JAHXMU010000014.1, read on the forward strand.
GAGTCGTGATTTATTTTTTCCTACACCGAGGAGAACCGAATCGAAGTCAAAGTGTGTGTGGTGAAGTAACAAAACAAAAAAACATTTAAATTTGTTTTTTGTAACGGTCGACGTGCTTTGCGGTGTCTCCTCGATCCGTGACACGATTTTGTGGTCATTGCTACCGCTGAATCCCGGCTCGTGCCAGAGGTTCAGAATACAGTGATAAAAACGTTTTTGCGGCGGCATGAAATCTAAATATGCGTTACAAAAGTGAAGCGAGCGACCAGCAAGAACGCGATTGAAATGTGGACAAAAAAGAGGAAATTCCTGTGACGAAGAATGCAAGCCAGCGACGAAGTCTATTTGAATTCAATATTGCGAATAATAATATTTTAGTCAAGATTTCTGTGTACGATATGCTGCCATCAAGTGATCATGTGTTACGGTAAACTTTGAAAATATTTAATAAATTCGTGTTTAACTATGGAGGGTGTAATACAAGTTCGCATAGTAGCCTAGAGAAAAAAATTCAGAAAATTCCACCATTAACTGCGTTGACGTAATTCTGTTTGCTGTTGTATATCCTTTTTCTTAATTTTTATACTTTTGGAAACGCAAAGCGTTAGATCTGGAAAATTAGGCGGTTGTCGAAAGTATTCTCGATTTCCTTGCATTTTGTTTGCAAGCAATATCTATATCTATTTAGAACGACGAGTATGACCAAAAGAAAAATAAAGACAGATTTAGATAGCACTGTTTTCCAAATTCGCAAAGAAGTGTTTACAACAAAAATTAACGATTGAAATATTTTCCACTATGGTACTAAGTTTCGAGGCCCGGTTGAGTTGTTATCTGTGGACTATAGTACACCTTCTCGATGGACTTTGGGTGCTGAAATATGTTATGAGCTCTGCTAATATTAGGCTTTAAAGCGTGTAATAAAGAATTAATATTTAAAAAGAATCCTCAAATACCGATTAACCGTTTTTTTTTTAACTGGGTATTCGCAAAACTTATACTTCGTTGCCTGTTGTATCTCATAGCTTTTGTATCCAAATGCTTTATCGATGCGCTGCTGATCATACGATTTTGCGGATTCACACGGCGTGGAAACTCTAATAATGTGGATGGTTTCATCCTCTTTGTTTACAGAGAACGGCCGCAAAAGTCTGCACCATCTGCGGGATTTTGTGAAATACTCAGACTTCAGCCAATTGTTTCTATATCGACAGCATATGTAATTAATATCTGCATGATTTTTACCTATCAGTTACTGAAGACTCCGTGGCAACCATTGATCTGGAATACCAAATCTAGAATTTGTGGATTCAAACAATTTTGCCTCTTCATACTGTTGGCAGCTTTACTGTCGAGAAAATAATGGTTCACATCGATACGCTTTTCTTGGTGAATTTTTAGTAATTTGTCCTAAACTCGAATGGACTTAACATCTACCTGCTAGAACAACCTTTACTTATGTGGATAGAGAGGACGTTGTATGTTTCTTCTAGGCAATCACATTCATCTTTCCATTGGTTCAGTGTAGAAATTATTAAGATAACAATGATTTCGTCTTAACATGCATTTCAGTCTCTTACGGGTTGAAGAAGTGATACAATGTGTCTTAAGTCCTTAGCCAACTATGATCTCCAAATAATTGCCTTTACTTGCCTCATGATAGAATTGCGGCACGTGCATCCTTCTCCTGGGCATCCTTCTCCATTGGCTTCTGCAGAGAATCAGCACATTTCAGTTGCTAATCCTTAATTCATAGTCTTTGTTAAGCTATTGGGGATGACACGATTATAGAGCTTCTGTATTTTGTTATTTATGCCGTCATAACCTTTATATAATTGGTCAATAAAGGAGAACAAAGTGCAGCCTTTCCAGCTGCTATCACTTTGAGATATGTAAACTGAGTTGGGCAAAAGTTTTACGTAGAAAGGATACATTTTGAAGATTTTATTTTTGTTAAGGTGACAACTTTGTTGCAGCATTTAACTTTTTTCTTTTAATTAGCATTTCTTAATTTGTGCGCATGGAAGAATGCGATGTGAGAGCTTCCTTTTCTATAACACGTTCCGAAATGCGTTCATGGCACAAAGACGGATAATTAACAATTAAGTAATTTCGTGATCTCGAGAATACAAAATAGATAAGAGCAAGACAGCAACAACAACACACAAGAAACAACTTAAATAATAATGTTGGAAAACTACAAAAACTAATGAGCCGCTCAGCGAAATGATTTAAGCAACACGAAATAGAATAGAAAAAAATTCTTAAAATACCAATGAGTACGACGTAGAACGCATTTTAATTAAATCTAACGAAAATTGAAATGTTTTCATCACAAATGCGCGTGCGCGTCCACAAATCGTAGAAAAGCCGTCTCTTACAATGAAATTTTAACGCGCGTAATGATTTAAGAGAATTGAATGATTTCAATTTTATTTAAAAGCAAAATCGAAAAAACCAAAAGCCCAAAGTGCGACTTTGAACAGTCAAATAGAGATTATTAAAAGCAATTTTTGGTGAGGGGGCGGGGAGTTGAGACGAGAGCTTTAAGGCGCCTCTAAATACGCACCCAAAATGTCGAAGAATTTGAAAAAGAATTGAGAACAAACTAATTTTGTACATAGTAGGTTATGATGGATCAATTTTTTTTTGCCATGTGCGTGAATGACGGTGAGGTATATTCGTCTTGAGAGAATACGAGGGCAGGCTTCTAAGTTGTGGGTACCACGTTCGGTAACAAAAATATCGAGCAATTTGAAGGGAATTGGGAACACGCTAATTTTCCGGGAAAATAGCAGTTTGGGAAAATGCGAGTGCAGACATCTATTTCGTTGGAAACACTTTGGGGTAGTAGGATTCGATGGTAATTTTTTTGATCTAAATTTGCGACAGTGTACTGAAGTGTATGCATCAAATTAGCCATTAGATAAAGATATATTTTCAAAGTTAAAATGTGTTTAAATTTTTGCTGGAATAGTGGTCAATAATCACCCACTTGGATGACGTACTCGTATCTCGGAATTCGTGACACGTCCGTCTTCAAGACCCTTTGTGGCTAATTCGATGCTTCATCAGCTGAACACACATCTTCTTTTGCACAAGATCTCTGTCAGAGAGTCATAACTTATTGGCATATACCATAGGATAAAGAAATATATTTCTTTGTATAAAAATAGTACGGATGATGGTCGCCTGGGGGCGTTGTCTTCTATATATATAAAAATGAATCGTAGTTTGTTCCGATGCTTAAAATTCCAGAACGGTTGGACCGCTTTGCATAAATTATTGTATATGCGTCTGGGTGGTGCCCGGGATGGTTTAGATTTACAATTCGGTCCAATTGGACAAAGGGGCGTGGTACCTCCCATACAAACAAAAAATTAAAAATCAATTATTTCTGCTCCTGCTTACGGTATTTGAACAAAATTTGGTGCGTAGGTTTGGTGTACATATCTTAAGTGCTACTGCAAATATGGGCGGCATTGGACAATGGGGCGTGGTACCTCCCATACAAACCATAAATTAAATATCCAATATTTCTGCTCTTGTTTACGGTATTTGAACAAAATTTGGTACATCGGTTTGGTGTACATATCTTAAGTGCTGCTGCAAATATGGGCGGGATTGGACAATGGGGAGTGGTACCTCCTATACAAACCACAAATTAAAAAGCAATTATTTCTGCTCCTGCTAACGGTATTTAAACAGAATTTTGTATTTCGGTTGAGTGAACATATTTTAAGTTCTTCTGCAAATATAGGCGTTTCTTATTATAATAAACCGATTGGCATGAAAAATTCCAATAAAAATAAAATTTGAAGGCAAAGCAACGTTTGCCGGGTCGGCTAGTTCATAATTATTTGCTAATTAATTGCTAATACTTCAAGCACAGTGTAACCCTACTTATACTTGTCAAATGCTGGTCATAATTCCCACCCAGTAAAAAGAAACACACGTTAATTTTTTAAGCATAAATGTTCCTTATTAGAAGCAAATGTAGACAATTAACCAGGTTAATTTCAATTGTCTGCCTAAAACCTACAATTCTTCATAAATCACCTAAAGGCAATTTGAAAACCTTATCTTTATTTTCACCCTGTGTAAAAACTACTGAAAAATGTTATCGTTCCTACGTTTTAAAGTAATTTTGAAAGTTTTTCTTTGTCAGCAAGCAGGGAATATTTGAAACGGAATATTTGCATGGTTGTGAGTAATCAGTATATGGAAGTTGGTTATTGCACTTTTTACGTTGTTGTCATTGTCAAAATATTTACATTATTTAAATAATTGGAATAGTTTAAATTAGAAGTCACAGGCGTTCGAAGAAAAGTGATATGGGAAAGGAATTTAGAAATTGCCAAATAAAGCTGTTACTACTTTCGAAAAAAGGAAAGTACTGTAAATTAGTAAACCACCCTTTACATTGCAACCCAGATTCCAAATGCAATAAAGGTAATCTCTTGAAATTAGGTTCGAAGATAATAGCATGTGTGAACTCAAGCTCTCTCCACGAATATGGATTTCTATAGTATTATGGACAAGTGCTTATTTGGAAACAGACTAGATCGGAGGATTTGCTTGATTTAAATTTGTGGGATTTATTTTAAAGTTGAGAGGGGCGTACCTGGAAGACGTGGTCCTCGTGGAGGCTGTAGAAAAACAAGGCGAAGAGACCACGAAACCTCCGTGGACTGCCGAGTTGCCACCTGAGCATAACACATATGAGTTTACTGCACATGATTGCTTATAGTAGCCCTTAAACCATCGAACTAATAATTCATTTATAGTAATTCAAATTCACTAAACTTAACTATGGGCAAAACAGGTTATAATTTCAATTCATATTATAGTTATTAATTAAGAGAATTTATAGATACAAAGTAGTTTCAACGGAAAGGGAGCAGATTAACTTAAAGCACACTCCTAACAACTTTAATTTTAATAATTATTAAGCACGTAATATTACTAATAATGCGCCTCTTCCACCTCATATCCCTATTTAAGATCACTTTATTAAATAATAAACATTTTACTAACTTATCTGCGTGCGGCAAAATTACCATAAAACCATATCGAAAGAAAATTCATATGCAAAAATGTCCTGTCATTTCCTATCTAAACTGTTTCATAATTAAGTGTGAACATATTTTCATGCTTGAATATTAAGTGCCAAAAAGTGTTATACTCAAAGAAAAATCAGTGTTCATTAGACAGTAAATAAAAAAAGTTAAAATATTGTTCAATTGTGAATAAAATGGAAACTTATTTGATTCCTTACTTCACTACTTCTAAGAAAAGCAATGTATTAAAAGCAATAGCAGCTTCGTCTAATCATGTTCCTATAAAATTATCAGCTCCATAAATTTCCTGCATTATGTACGAGTAATTGCGTAGAAAATTTAGAACAGCCAAGTTGCCATATTTTCTATAGCGTTGTCAAACTACAGTCCTGGGCTCAATCTCTACAGCGACCGGACAAAATAACAACAAAAATATTCATAAGTTATGTCTTTCAAGTTCTAAACCTTATCTTGTATTCATGGGTCAAAATTGCCCGAACCGCTTTTCTTTTTATATATTTCGGCAAATATTCAATACATTTTGATTAATCTTTACATACAAATGTCATTTTAGCATAATATTTACTTGTAATGTAAAAGGTGGAATAAGTTGATAGATGTGTTTTTTGCATAATTGGGATGTAATTTATAACTTGTATCTCAAGCCAATGGTCAAATCTATACGTGATAATCCCTAGAAAGGCTTATGGGTCAATGACTTATGGTCAGAGGCTTATGAGTCAATGATTTGCTAATGGCAAAGTGTGAACGCATAAATTAAATGTAGCGACAAAAATTGTGACTAACGTGGGCTACATTTGCCATAGGAAAAATTTACATATTTGCAGTCATCGCAATGACGCCTTTAATGTAAGTGATGTCCATAAGGCCCTCAACTTTGAACTTGCCTTTTTTGCCATAATTTGTCCTAAGAAGAATTACCAGCGGGTAAAAATTAGTCAAATACAAGAATAGGCGGAGAAACATAGTGGCGCACATTTTTTGGAATAAGCTAAAAACCAAATAACGCTGGTATAAAGGTTATGAAGCGTTCATTTCAATTTTTAAATAATAGTTAACGGTCATCGTTTGTTGCCGTTGCAACTAGTTGTTGTGGGTGAAAATTATGGCTACAGTTACGATTTGATTTCTTGGTAGATATTTGGTCTCTGCATATCACGTTCTTTTTCATTTTTCAAATAATATAAAGATGTTGAACAAATTATTTGTTAATAAACTACATTAGACACAACCTAAGACGCATTTTGCAGCATGTCGAAACACAGGTAATTATAGTTACCTTTTAAAACCAAGCTATATGACCATGCCCACTTTCAATGTGTCTATTCTTAACGGATGGTTGTCAACAGCAAAACAACAAACCATTACAATTTCTTTCGCTGGTGCTCTTAATTACCTCTATAGAGATTATTTTGTTTACAAAACTTGTACCAATAAGAAGCATTAGTCAATCTTTGATCCCCACGAGCTTCTGCCGCGCTGCATCTCTATCCAGTCCAGCTTTTTGCCAGTGCACACTTGACTAAGCGTTATGAAGAATGTGAATACTTGACATACTGATCATTGCCATCAATCTATCTATCTGTATTTATATATTAAGTAATGCATTTAATTATCAATAGTTAATTTTTCTTTGCGTGTATAAAAAATGTGATATACAATAGAAACAACAACAAGAAAAAAAGTCAAAACACTTTGGTTCGCTGTTTAACAGATAATAAAACTGTGACAATCGACGATATGACGCTTAAATGGCAACAAACCGGCAGACGGATGGACGAGCAATCGACAGTGCCAGCAGCACTGGCACCGACGGCATCAGAATCAGCACCAATATCACAAGCTGGGGGTGTAGTGTTCCTCCATTTGAGTATGAGTGAGATTGGTGGATTTCGTTTCGTTTATCGCGTTGTCTTAGCAGCTATAGCTGTATAGTAGCTAATTGTGATAAAGCAAAATATATACTAACAACATATAGAGAGCGTATTCGCAACACACCAGTTTCGTGATTTCCATTCCTGTAGCTACTTTCGACGCAACATGCAAATGACGTGGACGGAAGTGATTATCTTTGTCGATTCTTTCGGCAAGACCCTAAATTTAAAAATGGAAATTAAAGAAATCATGTTGTGTAATACAAAGCCACAGTGACAGCAGACGGGCAGATGTTTTACAAAAACATACAAAACCTCAATTAAAGTAGCAGCGAGCTATTTAAAGGGAGTAAACAGAAATAACTCGTATCATTTTACAAGTATCACTGAAATATAACTGGCACGTGAAATGGTTGGTATCAATATTATTAAGAGCTTTACATCGAATTGCGAATGATTTGTAAAACTTTGGTATGTCGCAAATATACGAGTGCCTTCAGTAGAAGAGATGAGGATATGTACCATTAGATGCCGCAAACAAATAACATCCGCAAGGAAACATTTAAAGCACCACGTACCTTTGGACCAAATATGCACGTTTTCCTGAATGGATGGCCGCTAGACACAGACAACTGCCTTTGTGAAACTTCTTAAAACTTAGAACAGTCTAAAACTGTAATTGTACAAATTACAACAACAAATGACCAATTTGATCAATACATTCTAAAAATAGGATTGAGAATGGAGGTGGCCTGTATTGGGTATGGTATCTTCCGTTCTTTTATGAACTGTTATCTCCTATACAAATGCAACCCTTTCAACACCTGGAAGGTAGCGGTAACCTACTTTCTGTCCTTCGCATTGCTTTATAATGAATTTTATAAAGAAATTGAACAAGTGGCGCGGACAACCGCACTGTTTCTAACACCTCCCATCAAAATAACCTAGTTTAACCCATGTAATATTACCCATGTAATAGATGGTCCGAATTCAAAATGTAAAAATGCTGTAAAGAGCATACTGGTTGTTTTCTTCCAATTGTTGCGCCAATTGAACCTTGTAAGTAAATAATCCGATATCTTTCTACAAAATTCTGAACAGGATGGTGAAATGTTGAGCCTGGATTGAATCGCACAATCCCGACCACACCAGCCGCTCTCTCGGAGTAACCAATTTTACGAGCATTTTTCTTAAACTTGAGTGCTGTTAAAACTTATTTCTATTAAACGCACAATATAACGCTTACTTTAGAAATATATTTATTTAGGGTTATCCATTTTTCGATTTCAAAAGCAAAGTTAAGTAAAACACATATGTATAAAGATATGATTTCGATTAAACTTTTATTTCATTATAATGCTTGGACCTTGGCATTACATAATGCATAATGTACATAATGCAATTTAAATGTCAATGTCATTTAAATGACCTGGATTGGTTGTACCAGTGGATTTCTTCAACCACATTTCGGGCGGTGTCTCGGCGATAACTTGACGAATGTTGGTTTTCAAATGTGTTTTTAAAAGTTTAATGGCGTCCAATAAATATATTCGAACATTTCCATTTCACTCAACATTCTCAATGGGAATGTTTGTCCGCTTCTCTGTTTCAGCGCCCCCAGACGACCATCACTTAACTTAAGATATGTACACCAAACCTACGCACCAAATTTTGTTTAAATACCGTAAGCAGGAGCAGAAATAATTGATTTTTAATTTTTTGTTTGTATGGGATTTACCACGTCCCTTTGTCCAATTGGACCGAATTGTAAATCTAAACCATCCCGGGCACCACTCAGACGCATATACAAAAATTTATGCAAAGCGGTCCAGCTGTTCTGGAGTTTTAAGCATCGGAACAAACCACGATTCATTTTTATATATATAGATAAGAAGATTACATTCTACTTTTAAAATATCTAAATGCTTACAATTAGTGAGTATTTGAAATAGTGAGATATTTTGATAAAGTTCCAAAACAATAGAACAATATTTTTTGGAAGTTATCAAATTGACCGTCTGTTCCATATTTATTTCTATAGGGTTTCGTATTATTTCATTATAATTACATTTCTTCTGTTGCATCTAATTCAGAGGAAGCACTTTAATACTGCTTTCTTTCCCAAACTAAAGTATTTGTATTATATTTTGTACGATATGAACTGCATTGCAAAAATGTGCAGCTATGGAATCGAAAATTTGTCACAACTTCATATGGCGTCTCACCTCACTTTTTCTACGGAATCACAACGAAAGTTCAAGTATTTTATTTCACTTTTGGATAGGTCTGTCAATTGAATGGGAAAATGTGTCGTCTATAAGAAAAGATTCATTTATTTTCATTAGGAAATGTGTTCTATTTTCTTACAATATGCTTTTTACATGCAAAATGTCATTGGTAAATGTATTTTCAAGTAAGCTTTTCTTTGGAAAATAGCTCTTTTGGTAACACATCTCTTAAAGGATTTGAATCGCATCAACTTAGATAACCAAGTTTATTTTTAATTGTGCTCGTAGATCTTCCAAGAGTTTTTAGCGTATTGTCATATTGTCAGGTATTGGCTTAAAGCAATACTGTTAGGGTTAGGTTAAAGCAATATTAGGATATCAATGAGCAATATCTCGTTGGGCATTGATTCAAGCAGTCTCTTTCGTTCTGACCTTATTTTAAATCGGTGGTGGACAATCTAAAACATCGTCCACGTTCGCATCTCTCTATTTCCCTATATAGATTTTTTCCAACACATTACTCGTTGAGATCGGGGTTTGTGAGTCGGGAACCTCGATGCTAGATCGGACTGTGAGTATCTCGGGGTTATTAAGCTTTAAAGTTTTTTGCTTTGCTCAGTCTTGTCTGCCTAACTATGTAACTGCAATTCGATATTTATCAGAATCTGTGTTGACAGCATCAAGCATCGCTGACACGTTTATAAAAACATGTATTTCATCTTTTGTGAAGGGAATAACTTAGTTTCTGTCGTTGGGAACAGAGGATCTGCAAGTTGTTTGGAACTCTAGTTCCATGTACTAGCATTTTTCCAGTCAGCTTGAAATTATTACAGGAGTTGTCTACTGTGCACTGAATTTTCTTCTATTTGGCCAATGGCATTTCCTCTCCCTAATTTGGCTTTAAAATCTCACAGAAAAGTTGCGTTCGTAAGTGTTTTTAAGCATTTGTGAAATGTGTCTTCAGTCTCATCGATTTTGATTTCCATCGGTGCCTTCGCTCAAATTATGGTGTTAAAAAAAGGTGAATTTTCGGTAACTTGTACGATTAAGATGTGTCATGTGGAACTTCATACCTGTAATCGTTCGTACAAGAAAAGTAATTTGGAGCGTGTCCAGCACCTATGGATATCTATCGGGATATCGATGGCCACTTACAAAAACAGTCGCCGGTTTCAGCTGAAAGCAGTTGGTATTCGGTTAAGAGATTGCAAAGATGCAATACACGTATAATGCTATATAATTACAATTTCTGTGTTTATTTTGCATTTAAAAGCCAAGGATTTTTGGTTAGTAGCTTACTAATTTGTAATAATTTATAATAAACATTTTAATGAAATTCAGTAGACTCATTTCAGGCTGAAACGAGCGTATCCATATTTATAAACAATTTTAAATTTAAAAATTTAAAAAAAAATTAAAATTTAATTTAAATTTCTATGTTGCTTCTGCTTTTGTTTTTACTTTCTATCATCCTAATTCGCCATTATTAAATAGAAAGTAATAACAACGTTTAACAAAAAAAAAAAAAATAAATAAATAAATAAATAATGCAAATATAAACAAAAAAAGGAGTGAAAAAATAAGCTTATACAAATATTGACCCACTCACTTAACTGGATTTTTTTGTTTTGTTTATCGTCTTTCGTATTTACTTAATATGATTCATCATTCTAATGTTAACAAATTAGAATGTGATAAACACTAATTGGATAATCCGTCATCAGCGCGCGCAATTCGTTGATTTTTGCAGTGCATTTCAAAAGACTAATTTTTCATAGTATAGAGAATTTATATCACAAGTTGTAAAAGGCTTTGGCGCTATTTATTATACTTTATCCCGTTTTTTCATAATAATTGTGTCCACCGCATCCGATCTGGTCGTTCGGTGTAAAAGTTTAGTTTCAGCAGCAGATGTGTCACCTACTAGGTAAGTGTCTAGGACACATTGTTGTTACATTGTCATTTACTTTACTCAAACTAGTTGACTTCCTGGAGTTTGTTTTTTACCTGTGGCTCATAATAGATAATAATATCCGTTGTAAATAGATCATATATGTATATTTTTGATATTTGCTAAGACAGTTTTGTTTTCCGTTTTTGGTTTCATTATCAAACTTCGTGTATTTTCATGCGTTGAATTAAATCCAAGGAAGAATCAAAGGTTTAGTAGTTTTATGGTGAAAAGTAATGCATTCGTTAAAAAGTTTCGCTGACAGCTCTAATTGCCAATGTTTTTAAGGTTATTCTTATTCTTGCTACTACGAGTTAAAAAATAATATATTCACCACAAGAGTATTGTGCAAAATACTAAAGTTAGTCTTGAACAGCTTGATAGGAACTTAAATTAAAAACTGTAAATTAAAAACTGTCAGATATTCGCCACATGCTGGAGAAGACCATCCATGAAAAATTTCTTTGTTGACTGTAAACCTGTTTTGTATTGTATGCCTTCCCCAGTATGGGGAAAAGTCAGCAGGGCCATGTCCGAGTTTGGTACGTCCTAAGTGAAGATAGGCAGTCATATTCATATTCGACATGACTAAGACCTCTTAGGTGACAATCTGCCGTTCAATTTATTCAATATCTTCAATAATTACAATAATTACGTGGAATATATATCACGTGCAGTCTTTTCCACTATTGAGAAGAAATCAGTGCAAGCGAGTTAAGATGACATAACAAAATTACCGATATCACAGAAAAAGGGTCACACAGTAAAAGGTCTCACAAAGGTCTCACAAAAGTCGACTTACGAGACTAGGAAAAATTAAAACAATGTTTCGATTGTATAAATTTGAAATCTTTTTTCAATACATTTCATTTAAAACGGCAAACCCCGTTTACAATGTCGCCGTTTCACAATTTTTTTAATTTTACCATTAACTGCGTTAATGGATCTGTCTGTTCCTTGCTGTTGATTATCCTTCTTGTAATCTTTTTTTATTTTTTGAAGCCAACCGAATAAGGTGACGGATGCATTTCTCGTATCGCTGGTTTTTGTAGCAGTACTAACTGACGCATTATCGTGATGTAAGAAATAACGGGTGTCAGTTTTTTTTTTTAACAAATTGTGTTAAGCAAGTTTTATTTTACAATCTGGCCGTTACCATCTGACTTCTTAAAGTGGACTGACATCATTATTTGTAACTTTTTGGGCTTAGTTTTTATGAGTGGATGTAAAGCTTGTAGGCTCAATACCACGGATTGTTGTTTTATTTCAGAATCGTGTTTGGAAAATCTTGCTTTATCATATGTTAAATTTTTTTTGGAGATGTTAGAGCCTCTATTGTTTTGTATTTCTCAAGGGAATAATCAGTAAAACGCACTCGTCAGTCTTTATTTTTAGTATTTGCGGTACAGCGGCAAAGGCATTAAAGGTTAGTCCATCAGCAATCATTTGCTTGTGTGTTCATCTATTTTGAACTTCAGCTTCACAGTCATATCTGAGATTTGGCGATTACACAAATCTCCGAATGCTCTGGAACCATTTCGGAATAACTATAAGGGATGGCGTTTGTGATTCATCTTACGCGATCTTTTGTTGGTAGCCTTATGTATATGGACTTCGATAAATGTTATTTTCGCCTTAAGTAGGATGGGTAATGTCAACCTAGAAATTTCACGGATAATCTTGCTTGTGTATGAGTTCTATTTTCAATTTTTATGAAACGAATAGGATTTAATTCGGGCTAAGTGAACATTTTGAGAACAAAATCATACCGTGAAACAAAAATCCAGATGTTGATTTTGCGATTTACATCACCTACGATCATGGAAGATTCGGCAAGCAGATGAAGTAATACTGGGAATACTGGGACAAAAGACACAAAAAAGTTGGGAACAATTCTCTTTATTTTTCAACATAATTTCCTTTTAGCTAGATACACTTTTTCCAGCGATATTCAATAGATTTTGTATCCTGTTTATAGTAAGAACTGTCCACCTCCTTCAAATAGCCATCAACCGCAGACTCCACCTCTTCATTTTTGGCAAATCTTTTACCACCGATCCATTTTTTCAAGTTTGGAAATAGAAAATAGTCCGAGGTAGCTAAATCTGGCGAATAAGGTGTATGATGAAGCAATTCGGACTTTATTAATTTTGGCAATCGCAACAGTGGATGTGTGAACTGGAGCATTGTCATGATGAAACAGCACTTTCTTTTTTGTCAAACGCGGCCTTTTTCTATAATTTCGTCACCTAAACACTGCAATAGTGATGGTTTTTCTTTACTGAAGATAATCAATAAAAATAATCCCATGCGCGTCCCAAAAAACAGACGCCATGACCTTGTCTGCAGATGGAACCGTCTTCGCTTTCTTTAGACACGATTCTCCTATTCCAGTCCACTGCACCGACTGTTCCTTTGTTTCAGGTGTGAAGTGATGCACTCATGTCTTATCCATGGTAATATATTGCGGTGAAACATCGCCAAACACTCGACTGAAACATAAAGCTTGCGTGGTTTTTCTGAAAAAAAAAAAACGTTCAATTCGATTTTTCACTTCCTCGTCGTTATGGAAATTTAAATTCTTCAAGTGGTTGCTCAGACTGCGAAGTAGGTGATAGTCGGACGAGGCGAGGTCTGAGGAGTACTGTGGGTGAGGTAAAACTACTCACCCAAGCTATGACAGTTTCTGACGGGTCCGTAAGGCAGTGTGAGGGCGGGCGTTGCAATAATGGAAGATGGCGTCTTCTCGGTTGATGAGCTTCGTCCGTTTTTCTTCCAATGCCGCCTTCAATTTATCTGACTGTGCGATATAATAGTCCGCATTAATCCATTTGGTTTCCCCCGTGATCTTTTTCTCGCTACACTGTTGTAGACTAACCATTTTTCATCTCCGGTGATGAGGTTCTTCAGAAATGGTGTCTCGTTATTTATTAACCTTTGGTTATTGCAGACGTTAACGCGATTCAGGCGGTTGGCCTCGGTGAGACAGTGAGGTACTCACACATCGAGGTTGTTCACAAATCCGACCTCTTTTATGACCCCGTGAACGGTTGACATTGATATTTTGATTATTTCAGCTATTTTCCTAACTGGTGCATGGCGATTAAGAATAATTAAATCTCTCACCTTCTCGGGAACAATTTCTTTTGGTCGTCCTGATCTGGAAGCGTTCGTTACGGAGAAGTCGCCTGTAGAAAATCTTTTAAACCATTTCTGGGAAGTTCTTTCATTTGGTGCATTTTCTTGATAAACAGGCTATTTTTCGGCTGGCTTCAGCAGTCGTTTTTCTTTTTCGGAAATAATACAGCATAATATGCCTAAAATGCTCTTTTTCGTTCATTTTTTCCGCTTTTTAAAACTTTTTTTAAAACGTTATGACCATGACTAGATCATGATCATGATGATCATGACTATGATCACGACTAGAACGAGAATACAAGTAAAAACAAAGTAAACAAAGTAAAAGTAAACAGTTTAGAGAAGGAGTTAGGATAGTGTTTGAAGGAATTCGTATGTCATGAGAAGTGACGTATGGTGAACTAACCAACTAACCGAACGACCTTTGCGAATAACCCAATAGGTTTTTAAAAAGAGTCTTTTGTTTGAAGTTTATGATTCAATTTTTTTCCAGATTCCTCATTTCTTTAACTGTAACACTTTTTCTTTGCTATTGAATATATTGGAAGTCAGTTTTAGCCAGCTTTATCAAAAATACCGAGTAAAATTTCAAGCGAATCCTTGCCTATTCAAAAACAAACAAAACACGCAAAAGTAATATGGGCATTATTTGTTTAGGGAATAATTTGTATTTCTCTCTTTGATATTACTTACTTTCATTTTTTAAAATTATATTTTAATGACACTATTTAAGTCCCAAAATTTGAAACGCAACCAACTCGGCGGCCGCAATCGCTTTTGTTTCGGGAATATTAACCACATTGCACTGTAACACTCAATAAAATATAAATTTGAAAATCTGAGAATTTTCTAAAATAAAAGGTAGAGCTAAACTGCTACCATTAATTAGGTGACTTTACATTTTTGCTAATCACGTTTCCAAGTCTTTGCTCACGATTCATAAATAGTTCCTAAATTGCTTATTGTTGATCATATTCCCCACGGAGAGATGCGCTCGCGACAAATGGCAGTTATTCTTTGTGTTACAATTGATTTTGTTCACCCAAAAACCGTATTTACAAAAATTACAAGGTCGCCAATATAACCCAACTTGCTCAAAATAAAATTCATATTTCAAATTACAAAGCGTTGACAACCAATCATAAATTTTTCGTTATTCTACAATGACTCACTTCAAATAATATTTCATTTGTAACGCTTTCGCATACCAGTAGAACTCTAAAAATTGTGTAAAATAAAAAATAAATTTAAATTAAAAATGAAAAAATATTAAGTGTCTCAACCTCTACAATTATTTTGAAAAATTGTGAGAACATTCCCCCCCTATAAATGTCGTTACATCACCTAAGTTGAATGACAAAATTATATTTCAAGCCTTTTCGCACGTTTTGAGATTTTTTCGCTGTTTACACAAATGTTGCGTGAAGTTTGCGATGAACAAGCTGTTCGTAATCAAACGAATATTTTTCTTTTCTTTTCATATTTTAATAAACTCAATCGTATATTTTTATGACTTTTTATCGATTCCTGTCTATATAAACAAATAGACATTTGTGTGTACAATGTATGGACGTTTGATTTGATATTGTTATTTGCAGTTGTTTTTGTGACAAAATTGATAAAATTCTTCTGGGCGTAATATGTAGAATATAATAAACTGTAATGAGAAATAGTTGTGTGTAAGTAAAGTATGTGCACGTTTGTCCGTCTGTATGTCTATTTGTTACACTGGCTTGACTGAACGATGTGATAATAATGTAAACTTTAATTGCTATTCTCTGGTATTTGAGCAGTGCCAGCTGCCAGCTCCACTGGTATTTTAAAGATAATCTAATTGCTGTAATGTTGTTCTTCAACACTACTTTGTGTCTTTAGTTGTACAAATTAAACCCATTTGCAATTTCTAGAGTTACAAATTGTTGACGCCTTCGTTGTGATTTATTATTTTCTTTCTAGGACCCATGCGCTGGAACAGGAGATGCGTAATCCATACAGTATTTGCAATGTAGACTGCCTGCTAGACACAGTGACCGCACTGGTGAGTGACTGCGATCATGAGTCACTGAAGCGCCTGAAAAACATAGAGCAATATGCAGCAAAATGTAAGTGTGGCGATTGTGCTAATAATCGATTTATCAATTAAAATTGTAACTACTCAAATAGCAGAGAAAAGAGGATTTACATTTTCTAATTGTAGAATGTATGGATGGAACTGATATTATAGTAAATATCTTTAATATATTATATCAAATATATTGGACGCATCCGGAACGAACGTGTGGAATAATATTCTAGTATTTTCGAAATCCAAATACTTTCAATATTTTGAATATTTTCAACACATCGAATATTTTATTCATTATTTCGAATATTTTCAATTTTCCATACATTTGTTTTGAATATTTTCAGTAATTCCAACATTTTTAGTATATTTTCAACACTATGAATATTTTTAATATTGCAAACATCTTCATTGCTTGGAATAATTTTAATGAAATGTAATATTTTCCATATTTCGAATAATTGCAATATGTGGATGAAATTTTGAATACTTTTAAAATTTTAAATATTTTTCGAGTATTTTTTATATTTAGAATATTTCTGTTTAGAACGTTTATTTATATACTTTTTTCAACATTGAATAAAATATTAGTTATAAATTATCGAAAAATTTTGGAATATTGAAATATTTGAAATATTAATGAATGTCGAAACCCTAAAAAATATTCAAAGTTGTGGGAATTGGATTTTAGTTCTTAATTCGGGTCAAGATTGCAATAGTCATTATTGCTTATCGAAAATAATTCGAAAATTAGGAAATCTGATTATATTCACACAGCTTGCTGGACGGATAGATATTTCGGTATTTGCCAAAATACCATATTTAGCGCCCCTAGATGGTTGTGCTTTCTCTAACAACAATTGAGAAGTGTTGCCCACCGGTACGAAAATGTTCTCAACGAAGAGCAAAAGTCAAATATAACTCATGCGGGGAAATTATTGATGCAAGATATCTGTTGGAATGTGTAATTTTTTCAGTAACTATTGTATATTACCTTATGAATAATAATATGATACTTCTAATCAGTATTTAAATATTTTTATTATAATATGTTTGATATATCCAATATTTTGAATATTGATAGTATTCTCGATATAGTCATAATTTGCAATATTTTTAGTATAATTTTGAATATTTCACGAATTGGTTTTTGATTTTGTTTGCCGATTTTTATGATCTTAATATGATTTTGTCACTTTATTATTCTTCAACGTGAAATAAATGTTAATATCAATAATAATATTTAATAATAATCGAATTGTGATATGAATTCTGAAGTCCCTGCATTTAGAGCTCAATTACCGTACATTTTTCTTTATCTATTTCTCTTTTTCTTCCAGACAAACCACTAGCACAACAAATCTGTCAATTGCGCATGAACGTCGATGATTTCGATTTCATTAAAATCATCGGGGCCGGCGCCTTTGGAGAAGTACAATTGGTCCGCCACAAATCTTCCCGGCAGGTTTATGCCATGAAAAGACTTTCAAAATTCGAAATGATGAAACGTCCCGATTCGGCCTATTTCTGGGAAGAAAGACACATTATGGCACATGCCAATTCCGAATGGATTGTACAGCTACATTTTGCTTTCCAGGATACAAAATACCTGTATATGGTGATGGACTATATGCCGGGCGGTGACATAGTTTCACTGATGTCTATGTATGACATACCTGAGAAATGGGCAATCTTCTACACAATGGAAGTGGTCCTTGCTCTGGACACCATACACAATATGGGCTTTGTGCATCGAGATGTTAAGCCCGACAACATGTTATTGGATCGGCAGGGCCACTTGAAGCTGGCTGATTTTGGCACTTGCATGCGGATGGGCCAAAATGGTCTCGTGGTGTCGAGCAATGCAGTGGGAACACCGGACTATATAAGTCCCGAAGTGCTGCAAAGCCAGGGTGTGGACAATGAATATGGTCGGGAGTGTGATTGGTGGTCTGTGGGTATTTTCTTGTACGAAATGCTGGTGGGCGATACACCTTTCTACGCTGACTCTTTGGTGGGTACCTACGGCAAGATTATGGACCATAAGAACTCTTTAAGCTTCCCCGCAGAAATGGAAATTAGCGATAGTGCAAAAAGTCTGATCAGGGCATTCTTAACTGATCGTACACAACGCTTGGGTCGCCATGGCATCGATGAGATCAAGGCGCATCCATTCTTCCAAAACGACACTTGGGATTTTGACAACATACGAGAAAGTGTGCCGCCTGTAGTGCCAGAGTTGTCGTCGGATGATGATACTCGTAACTTTGAAGACATTGAGAGGGAAGAGACGCCTGAAGAAGTCTTTCCGATACCCAAGAATTTCGATGGTAATCATTTGCCATTTATTGGTTTCACCTATACGGGAGATTATCAACTGTTGTCCAATAATGATACTGTGGACGCAGAGGCTAAAGAAAATAACATAAATACCATCAACCACAACCACAGACATAGACCGTCGAATTCCAATGAAATTAAACGTTTGGAAGCCTTACTGGAGAGGGAACGTAATCACGCCGAGACCTTGGAGAAACAAGACAAATCTCTGAGACAGCAATTGGAAATAATAACTAAACGGGAATTAGAACTTCAGGCAATGTCTTCGGAATACGAAAAGAATTTGGCTATTACTCAGCATAGCTATAAAATAGCCTTACAAAAATTCGAACAGGAAATTGAGCTGCGTAAAAAGACCGAAGTCCTTTTAGCGGAGACCCAAAAGAACCTAGATAATGAACAGAAAATCCGCACAAGAGAAATGAACAATAACCAACATCATAACGAAAAAATTGTCACACTAGAGAAGCAACTCAAGGAAATGGAGGAAAATTTTAAGAATGAAACGGAAAACTCTCAAAAACTCAAGAAACAAGCCGCAGAATGGGGTTTGGCGAAACAGGAATTGGAAGCTAAAATAGCACAATTGCAATTAATGCTTACAAGTCTCCAGAATCAAAAAGAAACTCTGCAGCAAGAGGTGGCGGAATTGCAAGCCCAATTGGCTCAAGAAAAGAACTCACGTTCTCAGCTCAAGGAGCTGCAAAAAGAGACCGAAAATAAACTGCAAACTATAACAAATGACCTAGAAAGAGCCATCACCCGCGAACAACAAGCTTATGAAGATAATCGTGTTCTAACAGAAAAAATTTCCGACTTAGAGAAGTCCAATGCCAGCCTAGACTTTGAACTGAAGGCGGCCCAAGGTAGATATCAGCAAGAAGTTAAGGCCCATCAAGAAACTGAGAAATCTCGCATGCTGAGCAGAGAAGAAGCCAATTTGCAAGAAGTCAAAGCTTTACAAACTAAACTCAACGAAGAGAAATCTGCGCGCATCAAGGCGGATCAAAATTCTCAGGAAAAGGAGCGGCAGTTATCCATGCTTTCTGTTGACTATAGACAAATACAACAGCGTTTGCAAAAGCTGGAAGGTGAATGCCGACAAGAATCCGAAAAGGTCTCAGCACTGCAATCTCAACTGGATCAGGAACACACCAAGAAAAACTCTCTACTCTCTGACTTAAGTTTGAAGAGTTCTGAAGTGGCTCATCTTAAATCCCGAGAGAACCAACTGCAGAAGGAGCTCTCTTCATTGAGGGAAAATAAACGCAAATACGAAGAAGACATTGCGCAAATCAAAATATCGCTCAATAAAGAAATACTCCTAAAGAAAGAACTGCAGGATCAACTTGATGCCGAGCAGATATTCTCCCGCCTTTACAAAGCTCAAGCCAATGAACACCGGGAAGAAATCGAGGAGCGATGTCGTGAAATACAAGATCTCAAGGAAGAGCGCGTATCACTCAAACATCAGGTACAAGTGGCCGTAGCTAGGGCGGATTCTGAAGCATTGGCCCGCTCCATAGCTGAAGAGACCGTAGCAGATTTGGAGAAGGAGAAAACGATCAAGGAATTGGAATTAAAAGATTTCATGACCAAGCATCGCAATGAAATCTCTGCCAAGGATAATATATTAGCTGCCGCTAAAGAAACCGAAGCCGATTATGTGAAAAAACTAAATCAAAAGAACGCTGAATACGACGAAATACAGCTGCAGAGTAAGAAACTGCAGGAGGAACTGGCACATGTGAAGACAACGAAAGAGGAGGAGATTTTCAAATTCAAAGAGAGATGCCAGACCGAAATGTTGTTGAAACAAGTGGCCGTCAATAAATTGGCAGAAGTTATGAATAGACGAGATACCGATTTGCAGAGTAAGTATGGGGAAAATAATGTGAAATTTTTTCAATACAATCTTTTTATATTGGCCAACAAATTACAACACACTTGCTCGTTGTTTTATTTTATGCAAATGTTCATGTTTTATATCTTTTAGAACAAAAAGGCAAAACACGTTCATCGGCTGAATTGCGTAAAAAAGAAAAAGAAATGCGTCGCCTACAGCAAGAGATGCAACAGGAACGGGAGAAATACAATCAACTGCTACTTAAATTCCAAGATCTACAAAGTCAAGTCATTGAAGACAGTCACGTGAGTTTTCAATTCATTATAATAAATCAAATAACACGTATCATAATAACATTTGTGTCTTTTGTTTTCCCATCCTCAGATTAAACAAAAACTCCAGATGGAAATTGATTGCAAGGCTACAGAAATTGAACAGTTGCAATCAAAACTTAATGAAACGGCATCATTGTCATCCGCCGATAATGACCCCGAAGATAATCAAGTAAGTATTCCGATTTCCTAGTACATTTCATTTATACCAAAAGATTCCATAATAAGAAAGTTGAATGCACAGAGAACAACAATGATCAAAAACGTTTTTTTATAATTGTATGTGCATTTTCTGATTTTCAATTTTCTTAAATTGCTATTTTTTAACATTAATTTTCTGTATATGCTGTAAATAATTTGTTGATGACATTTCATTGATGAAACCATTCTATTTTTTCTTCTATTTTTATATTCCAAACGAACTTGCATTTTTTGGCTCATCCATCCAACAACCATACATCATCATCTCATTGTGCTCTTAATTTGAAAAACAAACATCCTCTAATACTTTTCATCACTTTATCATCTTAAAATTATAACTACTTTCTTTGCAACTAATACTGCTACTGAAACTGAAAATTAAACTAATGAAATATACTTTCTTCCGCGCATGTGAAAATTTTGCTTTTGATTAGAACTCATCTCTGCTTTCACTTACACAGGATTCGGTGTTTGAGGGCTGGTTGAGCGTGCCGAATAAACAGAATATCAGACGTCATGGTTGGAAGCGCCAATTTGTTGTAGTATCATCCCGCAAAATTATATTCTACAATTCGGAAGTAGACAAACAGAATACCATTGATCCTGTGCTAATATTAGATTTAAGGTGAGTTGAAAATTGTCAAATTTTAGGGCGGAATATGACTGTTTAAAGATTATTTTGTGCAGCAAAGATTTTTCGCTTCTAAAAGTAGTTTGTTTAACTGCAGGCAGGCAGAGGCGTCTTTTTCGTATATTTCATTTTTCTAATGTTTTAAATTCGAATATAGCAAAGTATTTCACGTACGTTCAGTAACTCAGGGTGATGTTATAAGAGCCGATGCCAAAGAGATACCGCGCATATTCCAATTGTTGTACGCCGGCGAGGGTGAGGCACGAAGACCCGATGAACAACAACAACTGGACATCAGTATGCTTAGAGGTGGTGCAGGAGACGAACGACCAGGATCAATAATACACAAAGGTTGGCCATAGATAATTACGCTGCTTTTAATAATTTCATATATAACATATGTTCTTACTTAATTCGCTCAGGCCATGAATTTGTGCAAATAACGTATCATATGCCTACAGCTTGCGAAGTGTGTCCTAAACCTTTGTGGCATATGTTTAAGCCGCCGGCGGCCTATGAATGTAAAAGGTGGGTTTATAGTTTTGTATGTATATGACTTTATTTAATGTGCTAATAATTGTACTCTTTTAGATGCCGCAATAAAATCCACAAGGAACACGTTGATAATAATGATCCCTTGGCTCCTTGTAAACTACATCATGATCCTCATAGTGCCAGGGAAATGCTACTGTTAGCCTCAACGCCCGATGAACAGAACTTGTGGGTGTCACGTCTCTCTAAACGTATCCAAAAATGTGGATATAAGGCAAACTCCTCATCAAATAATAATAGCAATAATTCCGATGGTAGTAAAATATCACCAAGGTGAGAATTGACATTTCGCAAACACCTACTTATTTAAATATATATATTTGCAAGTATTAGTTATGGGGGTCTTTAAAATGTGTTGTATATAACCAATGGATAAATTGTTTTCTCAGAAATAAACCATTTCGAAATGTGTCGACAACAACTTACAGTATAAAATTATGACACCCTTTCTCAGAACGCAGTTCTCTTATTTTGCATGATGACGAATGTTGGAGTATCAAAGTAAGAACCTTCTAGATATCGCAGCCCATCTCCTTGAGTATTGGTATACGAGGACGGTGCTCGAGCGTCTTCCTCATCGACAATCATTGTCAAGTTTGAATGAGAAGCTGAATTTGTTGTATAAGTTGAATAGTTATAATGTATCGTGTAGCACGGCAGAACAGAGCAGGTGTTAGATGCCTCTAAAATTTTAGCATGGTCTGAGTATCAATTGTGCCAGAAGAACCCTCATTTCTCTTGGCAAAAATCTCCAATTTGTCAGAAACTTACAGTAAAAAGTGTCCGAAAATGCAATTCGCCATGCTGCTGCGTGATATAAAGAATAGTCTAGAGCTTTCCTTTGCACCTCTAAACCCTTCTCACCAAATTGAGGAGATACCGTTTGTAATTAGTTCGGATGATTCCTCCGACAACACTCTAGCAGGAACAGTGTTTAGAAAATATGGCAAGATAGACTGCATTTTTCTTTAATGTGGCATTTTGATAGCTTTGAGTAGGCTATATGTCGATATGCAGTTAACAACTGGAAGCCGGAGAGATAAGATATCGGTCTGTATTATTCTCTTATATTTGCACCTTTATTTGGTTGCTAAACAAGACACTACTGTGCCCATTTTCTATGCTTCGGGGAAAATTTGAATGGCCATCGAATTGTTAATTTGGTCTCCAGTCATCTGACTGCTTCAGCATTAGCGTGAAAATAAAGCTTCTCGGAGAACAATATATTTAGTTTCGGACGTTTCATGTTTGTTTCAGGTATCACTGCTGTGTTTATCTGACAGATGTCATTTCGTCAGATCTAAGACCACAATGATAATGCCCAGTCTATCCAGCTGTGGTAATCCTTACACGGAAAGTTTAGATGGTAGAAAAGTGATTTGACAGTGCCGATCAATCAATAGTATGTAGTTTTTATGAACTACAAATCCAAGATATGATTAGAAAAATAAGTCTCGACATATTTAGAATGGTTTAATTCTCATTAATATTTCATTCAATCACATTTATAGACTAATCATAACAATTTCATTCTATTTTTTAATTTTTTTTTCTAAAAATAACTCATACTTTATGTGTGTCGCTTTTTTGGGGTGTTAATCGAACTTCAAATCATCACTAAAAACATTTGTTTTTTTTTGTTACATGAATTGGTAATTATTATAATTAAAATTTAAACATTTCTTCTCCACCCTCTCTTTTTCTCTCTCGTTTCTGTGTATGTCTTCCGTTTTTTTCTATTTTTCTGTCTTTTGCGCTTGCGTGTAACTCTCAACCAACAACATTTATACGCAATCATAAAACATTGTAACCTTTGGCCTGTAGTACCTAAATAAATAAATTTATAACATTGGTCCGCCGTCCTACTACATATTCCGCCAAAAACATCCTTCCACCATCACAAAACAAAAAAACAACAACAAACAACAATCGATAAACTTGCAAAATAATAAAGCCAATCGACACGTTCCAATTATAAGCCATATGCAGTTAATGTACAAAGATCAGCTACGCTGCCAGCAAATTCATCATTAAAACAGTGATTTTACTTTATTTTACTTAAATTGTGTTTTCTTATTTTTTATTTAAATTTTAATCTAGTACCCTTTTCTTTTTCAATCGTAATATTATTTCATTATACTGTTCAATTATTAACCCTCTTACCTATCCTGCGCATCATCCTCTGCTGTTAATAACGTTTATATTTTTAGTTAACTTTTAAAACGAACCTATTTAATTGTTAGTTGCTTAATTTAGTTTGCTTTTTGTTGTCGCGATTTCCTGTATATCTTAATTTTTTTCACAAAATGACGTTGATTTCAAAGGGGTGAAGTGAGATCTGATGAAAATTTGTTAAGTTTGAAACCAAAAGTTAAGAATGTCGAGTAAATGTCGAAAAAGTAAATGAAGTTATAAGTGCAATTGTATGAAATCTAGGTATCTCTTTCAAAGTGGGATACATGAAAGCGTAAGTCCCTGGCGGTATTTAATATACATGTATGCTTTCTAAGCAATAAAGAAAATGTGTTCAAAGTAAATTTTTCTAAACGTTCTTTAATCGAAGTTTGGTTTTAGAAACTTCGTAGCTATATTCTACTTACATATCAGTACATTGATATTGATACTATTTTCACTTTCCCATTTGTCACATATACTTTTTTAATATTCACAATCAGGCATTTCTAGCTTTGCTTATATTTCTTTCCATTCTTCTTGGTCTAAATGTGTAGCTATGTGGTTATTTAATTGCCGGACAGCGTATTTTTTAAGCAAATCCAATTTCTATTGTTCCAGGCTAATCTTTAGCATCACACCAACGAAACAGCATGCGATTACTGTGGAAGTTAATCCAATGAAAAATGGATTTCTGGAAACATTACTGTGAAATCCACATTTCTGTTTCTTCATAGATATTGGAAGAACGATTATGAAAATTACACTTTTAGGAATCGCTGTAATGTCTGCTTTATTTATTTATTCATTTTTTTATTATTGAGAACACAGAATAAGAATTGTTTTCAGCAATGGGAGCTTCACATTCATATCAATTGTTTTCAGTTATGAACGATTCATACATTGCATCCCAATATTAGAATATTCCCTTATCTCCATTTTTTTTCTTTTTTGTGAACAGATAAGATTCAACAGATTTAACTTATGTGGAGATGATTTCAAAATATTTTCAAAAAAAGGATTGATACAATTTAAATTAAATTTAAAAAAATTCACATTAAATTGAAATAAAAAAAAAATAGTTTGATTTGATATATTTATGTTGACATAATTTTATCATAAACTTTTTAAATTACTACGAAACAGTTTTGAAACGTACAATGGCTTCATATATGTGAATATTTCTGAAATTTTATATATTCGAATGCGCTTTTCTAAACTTGATTAAAACATAGAAGGGATGCGATAATTACACCTGAGCCGTAAAGCACTGCGGGCATAATCACAACTATCGTTAATTTTTGTTATGAACAAAAAAAAAAAAAGAGGGAAAGAAATTTGAAAAACAAATTTCGGCATATTTGGAATAATTCGATTTCAAATAGCTTGTTTTATACTTTGGAAGTTCCAAGTTGAGTGGATAACATACTACGATATTCTTATGTTTATTACGCTGTTTTAGTTCCAATTTGATCAGAATCCATAGGCAATCATTTAGCAGTTTTTAACCACAGATTGGCTTATCGTGTACAAATATTTACATGTGTATCAACTGTCTTTAATTCTTGTTATGAAAAAAGGATTAAAAATTTAGAAAGTAAATCTCGACATATTTGGAATGAATTAAATTTTCTCAATTTCTTAGTCTCTAATGATTATAATGATCATGTATGTGGTTTGTCATAATGTTTCCAAAATTGTAAATATTTTCAAAAATTTATATTTTTATTCAATTAGGACTCTTTGTTCGACTTATACGGCGTTGAAGTAAAAGACTGTTATTCCCATTCATTATTTTATATCATGTTATTTTTTCTTTTAGTCGGTTTGATTATTACTATCCTGTTCGAGCTTCCAGCGATTAGTAACTAGTTCACCCAATGTCTCCCAAATAAGAGTTATTTCCTGTCCTTTGTTTTGCCTAATTTCCAGTAATATATTCAAAAATGGTATTGGATTATTAAAATTTCACTATCCACCATATTTAAAACATGTTTTCAGACTTTGAGCTAAATATATCTAATCAAAGCATAGAAACAACATCTGCAACAATTGCTTGATTTTATTTTCAATGTTTCAAAAACACCGTAATTTAAACAGCAAGTCTGCCCAGCGCGAAGGGCGATAATCGATCATTTCGTACTTTATTTTCTTTTTAATTGTTTCATAAAAAAATAGCCATTATCGGTGTTTTTTTTAGTTCTCCCCAAAGCTCTTAATATAATTTACTAAAATTGGAAAATCGGATTTTAATAAAAACCGCCCCTGAAAAACAATTTCATTTTCTATTTAAAAAAAAGCTACTTTCTACATAATCATAGTTAATTTTATTAAATTTTTGTATGTAAAACAAGTTTCTGTTTAATTTAATTGTATAACCCAACAAATACATATATACTAAAACTGGAAAAAGTACTTTAAAACCACACATATCTCTCTTTTCTTCGCCATAATAATTATTATCCTACTATTAATATCAATCAATTTAATATGCTGTTTAGAAACATGAAACTATGGCTTTGTTTTATATAGTTAATCGAAAAAAAATTAAACTTCTGTTTTTTAATTTAATATTAGTTTTGTAACTTCGTATATAAATTTTTTTTATAATTATTTTATAAACCATAAAAAAGAAAATCTTTTTAGTTTAATTATGCCTTTTCTTTTTATTTTTTCATTCATAATTTCTAGGCACTAAAGTGTAACTTAATTGTTAGAACAGAAATTAAGCTATTTTTTAAATTTTTCATTAGAAATTTTGTTCTCTTTATTCCTTTTCTTGTAACCCTTAAATTGTATTTTTAAGCAATTGCCAAAACTCTTTACAAGAGAGCCAATAATATTAAAAAACAAAAGAGAAATGAAAAATATAAAAATATACTTATATTTAAAAATATGAAATAAAACTGATTTACATAAAAATTAATATTTAGAAAACAAGAAGAAAAACATACATAAGTATTTAGTTTAGTATATAAATTCTATTAAGCTTACTTACGTCTTTCCATCAAACAACATGCCCCATCTCCCACCACCCTTTACTTTCAGGCAACTTTTTTTAAATGAAATAAACAAAAATATTAATCTTAAATAATTTTATTTTTTTTTTTCATTGTATAATTAAAAAAAACAATGTTTGCTTTAATTTTGGACCAAAAAGATTTAAAAATGAGAGATTAAATAATGCATTGCTGCATTCAAAAGGCTTAATAAAATATATATATGTCAGTTTTCAATTGCAATATTTTTAATTGATTTAACACTTTAGTAATATTTTTTTGTCGTATTCTATATCATAGAATACAACAGAAGATTATCGAGCTTGGAGGAATCTAATTTCCCTATTTATTCATTTCCACATTTCCATTATTTTCACCGCCCTAAACATCATTAATTGCTCTATCTCACTTCTAATTTCTCAATATAAATTTCATTATGGTTCATGAAATGAATTTTCGCAAGGCTATAGGGCTTCAAAATATTTTTTTTTATTGAATCAACAAAAAGTTTTGGAAGTGATGTAGAAAACTTTCAGTGTTTGGCATATTGGACAACATTCCATCATATTCATTTCCGATGTTTCAAATAGTAAATGCTTCTACATAACTTCTAAAATAACAAAATTTAAATTTAAGTGCCCGGAAAAATTGCAAACCTTGCTTTTGGTCAAACTTAAGTATTTGACCCTTAATCATTTGCGCTCCAGTAAAGGTTGTGCAATCGGTAAAGTCCTGGCTATTAGGATTATTTCCTCGTAATGGATCCTTGGCCTATTGTAGGTCTGATGTTCGAGTATGTTCTGCTTTTTGGACATTATGAAAATACATTTGGAACCGGTTTTACACGGCAAGAAGAGTTCAATGATCTGTTTCCTGTTATTTATTACCATTCCATTCTGTTGAACTGAGAAACACAAGTAAAAGATTTGAAAAATTAGTGTGATTATGAATTATTAAATTCCCTTGTTGACAGGAATGTCAATTATAGGTTTTAAAGTCGTGTGACAAAAATTCTTATGCACAAGGAACAGACACCTGATTTTAGAGATCATAATTGCTCCATTTGGAGTCACAAATGATGGTAATTGATTTATCATTATTGGTGAATAGACCGTTGTGATCTACAATTGTGATTAGTTTCTTCATGGTAAACCGGGATTCAGTAAAATCTATTTTGGTTTGTGATAAATTTATTTGACACGACCTAACGTTAAAATTAGTTTCCAAATTTCTTTCCAAAATTAAATTTGTCCAATATGCAATGAGAACAGCTACCATCCCGGCGATTTCCGAGCCTATTTATGGGTGCACTACAGTAATTTAACCGTTATTTTTTAACATCAAATATTATGATATACTTGGTTTGAGTAAGAATTAAATTGTTGCATTTAAGTTACGAACTAGAAATATGATTATTTTGTTTGATGTTAACGAGGGATCAATAAAAAGATTTTCAATCTATGTATTTGTCTATTCCTGTATTCCATAAGATCGATTAGGAAGCACCAGAGAATCGCTTGACACCTTCTGGTCAGGAGACAAATATCGGCATGCAATTCCATTATATCAAATATCGAATGAAGATATTAATTGTTGTCTTCTTTGATGAATAATTCGTTTCGTGAGATCTATGATTGTAGCGAGTTTTCCATTTTGACATACAACATAATTAGTTCAGAGTGGTTTGGGATTAAAAGTACTTTGATTCGATACACAGAGTTCAATGAGAGCTTTAAATCATTATTTTTAACACAATTATATTTAGAATGACATGACATGAATGACATGTTGCTTCCGTGTTGTTAGACAGATATCAACAACATATTTTATGTGTTGATGAAAAGGATTCAAGAATTATAAATTTTCTGAATAATTTTTGGATGCCCTATGTTTTACGTCTGACTTGATTTTTTTCCATTCTAATATCGGTATTAGTAAAATCGGGTAAGAGTTGTCTCGAAGGCCCAAATGTTGTTCGCCTTCTATTGACAAAGATGAAAACTATCTTCTCCCTCATGTAACTATCTAGATTTTCATATAATAGTTAAACAGCAATTTGGCCAATATTAAGTAAGTTTGAAAACTCGGCCCAAGGAAGGACTGAACAATTAATTGAACTTTGGTTTGAAGGACTAAACTCCTGAAAACCTTATTTTCTAGCAGAGATTCTGTAATGAGTTTATTTAATTTGACAAGGAGATCAATAATACTGAACAATTCTATGGCTCGAAGACTCGTTGTAACTTCATTTTCTAGTAGAATTGGCTGTCATCAATAAAATTAAATGACAACCGATGAGCCAAATTTTGTATACAATCACATAATTATAATTATTCTTTTAATATGAGATAAGATTTAATGCTCTGCTCGCCACTTTTAGCGTTTTTCTTAGTAATTTAACGGGGCAGGGAAGAAGGGATGGACACTGGAGCACAACTACCGTTTGCTTTTCGTATAATAATCTGGAACGAACGTGTAGTTTTGGGCACACTTTGCCCAAAGTTTTTTTGGCATCTAATAACTTAATATTTATAAATAATTTATAATTTATATAATTTATAAGGTGCTAATATAAACATAATTATTTACTATTATTTATTTGTTAATTATGAAATGGATGCAGTAATTAGCATCTAATTTAGCAAATAGAAATCATATTGAATAGCATTTGTTCCGGTCATGCATAAGCCCACCAACAATATCCGAACTGATTTCAAAATTTCTTGAATTGAAGCGAATATATATAGAAATATAAAAAGTATTAACGTATATGAAACTATTTTTCTCCCCGTGATAAACATCGTTATCTCCAGCCAATTGTGAACTCATTTTTAAATCTTTTTTTCCCATTAATATTAAAGTTTTTTGCTTCTTTCGAATCCACAAAATCCACCTCTTTTATTAATAAAACAAACAAAACATAAATAAAGTAATCAGTTATTATCGCCCATTTTGCAACTAATAATTCCATTGGATAAAAATATCAATTCGATATATAAAGCTTAAAATAATTTTAATTAATACTTAAGTATTATTATCAAAACGAAATATTAAACAATTTACATAAAAACAAAAGAAAATTAAAAAAAAAAAAATTAACAAGTATATGTGAAAATTATTTTTTGTTTTGTTAATTTAATTGTATTTCTTTATGTGTATAATTTTAGCTTTGTACATTTTTTATTTTACATATATTTTTTGCTTAATTTATTTATAATTTGTTTTAAGTTTTGATTTAATTTTTCTTTTTTAAACATAAAGTCATTATAACTATTGTTTGTTTTGTTTTCTGGCAAAATTTCTTATTTATAAATATTCATAATTATTTCGTTTGCTTTAAACAAAATTATGATGTATTATTTTTTCTCTAAATATATAATTTTCAAATATTACTCTTAATTTGCTGCATTTTAATTTGTGTGTATGCTTATGTTTAAATCTCGAAATTAAATAAAATGAGAAAACCAATAAAATGTAATATAAAATCGTGAAATTTGTAATTTTTAAAACCTTTTTTGTTTCTTTCCATGCGCTTGGTTCGTCATTCGTTGCCCCTGGTTAGCTTCTTGTTATGAACTGTGAATTTTTTTGTTAATGGTTTTTACTTACATTGTTTTTTTTTTTTTTTATTATTATTAATTACATAAATGATGTTTTCTTTTCTGTTGTTATTACAGTCGTCTGAAATTGTTGCAACATCAATTGTCTGTGCATAAATCATAGTAAACAATCTTCATTCTCGTCTCAGTTCTCTCAGCGTTTAGGTAATCGTTTGCTCAACAGTTTTATACGTCGCTTTAGAGCCAAAAGAAATTTAGATTAACTGGTCTATAAATAGACAGACAAACAAACAAACACCTTAATAAATCCAACGAATTTAATTGTAGTTTTTTAAGTAAGGTGCGATTAAATATTGGGAATACATCATCGTATTAATGGCCATAAATATTTTACTCTGTAGTTCAATGAACATTTTTTATGAAATGAATAACGCCTTAATTTTTTTATAAAGTAATAATACAATTTATTTCAATCGATAAGAAAATATGCAAATAATTATACTGTAGAATCATAAAATTATGAAAAACACTAATTGCCATTTTCTTTTCGCTTTTCCGATGTTTTGACCTATTTGCTGTCCATTGTTTTCTGATTTAAACTTTGCTCCAACTTCGAAAAAAGCACGTGTGAATGAACTGTGTTTGCACGCACTCCTTTAGGATGGTGGTGTATGCATTTAAATCTATTAGGCCATCCGCTGGCTTGTTGAAAAAGCGACAGGAACCGCTGAGCTAGGAATCTGAAATTTTGCATAAAATATCCACTAGTCGGGCTTACGACAGGAAAAATAGTCCATAAAATGACAGAAGCTTCCTTTGAAAATAGTAGTCTTTCAGGATTTTTTCAATGGTTGTACCATCTGTTCGTTAATTTAAAACAATATTTGGTGGTGGTTGACAGATACTGTCAAGAACCATCCTACCTCTGTACAAGTTTAACTGACCGCTCCTTTTGGTTATTGAAACATACTAAAAGAAAATACCTGCTTCCACTGGAAAAATGGGCAAAGTCGATGGATACATTACGTCTGTCTCACCCACTTCTGTGGATATGTGTACATCATGTTCTACACTGTGGACCGTTGAGGTCTCAAATGAGCGAAAATGGTCCAGTAGGAAAAAAACTATGGCCATAGAAAGCTTTGATACACCTTTGGAAAAACGGATGTTTTCAGTGTATTTTTTTAACAATTTTACAATTTATTATTCATTTGTTAAAAGTGGGTTTGGTTATTGAAATGTATTAAAAAATACGAATTTTCACTGGAAGATCGATAAATTCTATTTGTAATTTATATAGTGGTACATCTTGTCAAGCAGACAAAATCAGTAGTAAGATAAAATTTGTTCATGTCTTCAAATCAACATTGTCGATGTCGATGGCGAACCGTATATATCTGAGCAAATGTAATGAAAATAAATGGGACGTTGTTTTAAACAAATCTGTCCTGAAGGATTAATTTTTTTGGACTCGAGAGTAACAAAATCACCATATTCGTCTTATATGAATTTAAGTCATATTTTTTGGAACAAACACAGTGCTAATTTAAGTCGTTAAGGTCAATCGAAAAATCAACGGGTACTACCGATATATTTAATTTCTAGAACCGTGTTTCAGCATTAACATTAGTTTTGGAAAGAATGTACAGCAGGCCGTAAACGTTTTTTCTTATTGCGTTATTGCCTTTGAGCTTTCCATAATACTTTTTTAGATTGTTTAAGATATGACTCAGATATGTTTGGAAGCGATACCATTCTTACAATCTACAGGCTGACATCATTTTCAGACAATTGCTATCAAATGCACAATATATCCTGCACACTATGTGCCGAGAACACCAAGATTAGGGGTGTTTAGTTGCAGTAATTGAGTTTGTTGGAGTAGACTTGTTAGCACCACGTCCACGATACTAGATTCATGCCTTCTATTTGCTACCACATGACCAATCTAGTTTCTCGTGCTATGATAAGTAGACGACCGAGTTGTGTTATGGATGGACACCTTCTGCGGGATTCTACACATACTATCGTGTTATGCGCCGAGACGAAAGAAACCCGAATCCATTTTCAAAGGTGTCGCTTTGTAGGATGAATTTTCCGACTGTTGCACTAAGAGCATCTTCCTTCAAAAACGTATCTTTGGTCTCCATGCATTTATCTTCCGTAGAGACGCGCCCAAAAACCCTTAACATGGATTCTGCTATTTGCTATTCTTGATGGCTTTGTATTTATCGGATGGGGGTTCGTCTTGCGAAGAGAGTCCGAACGGTTCATATGCATATCCTTAATGGTCCATATAAGGTCTACGGAAGTACTCAACATTTCTTTCTTGTTATGTTTCGTATTTTTGTAAAAAGTTGATTTAAGACGAGCAGTTTATTAGGTCTAGTGTTAGGCTGACGACAAGCAATAGGCTGTCATAGGAGATGGATTTCAGCAACAGATGTTGCCAACTTACATAAAGCGCATCGGTGTTAGCACAACTAGTCGCCTCACTTTAGCTACCACAGAAGGTAAGACCGATGGGATTGCTATGGAATACTTGAATACTAGTTCTGAAGTTGTTAGCTTTTTGGAGTGAAGACAGTTCCCAAACAGTCAGGGAGCCAATATTATAATTTCCCACATTCCCTTATGACGTCGTATAGGTATGTCAGTGTCGCAAATTTACACATACGTCACAGCTTGCGAGAGACTATCTTTGATCTTATAAGCAAATAATATTCATTTCGAAAAGGCTAATAAAGTGTCCTATCTTAAATCTTTGATTGAGGATATGCATAATGAAAATGTCTTTCCAATTGGCCGATATATTGAAGCAGTAGACTTATTTCCATTTTCTACTTCAAAACACAAACGCTGAAGTCGTCTATTCGCGGGTGATGATTAATGGATACAGTACAGCATTGAAAGTTACAGCACGAAAGTTCAAAATCACTGGAAGTTTGTTTTATCTGATCTGATACAAGAAAAAAAAAATCTGAATAAATGGTTGTGATGTAAATATGCCTTCTGACGTTTGTTCTTTTATTATACCTTAGGACTGTAAACATAAACTTTTGACAGTTGTCTTAGATCGGGAAAGCGAATTCTTTGACTTACTAAATTTTTTTTATAGAAACCAATTGTATTATATTTTGGTTTTCCAAATTGGTATTAATCAGTTATTGAGATTATTTTAGACAATTCCCAGTTTAATCGCACCATCGCCCTATTAATTGTAAGTTTTATACAATAATTTAATTATGTTATTTATTTTATAGATAAAAATATACCTGTATTAACAAATTTGTTTATTAAGTTACATTCCTATTTTCTCAATACAATTATCGTGTTTTAAAATATTGAATACAAACTGTTTTCATGCAATAGTTTAAAGCATTTATTACTAGTAGAGATTATAAGCAAAAATTAATACCGCACAGTAAGAGGATGAATACAAAACACCAAAATGTTCGTTGCTTAATTTATTTTTAAAGTGATAAAACTTTATCCGGATGGCAAAGAAAAATTAATATATTTAGAATTTACATACATTGTTTTGGAATTTTTAAATCTAAAAATCGAATTAAAAATATTTACTTAACTTTTCTTAACAAAAAATTAGCTTATTAACTAAAATTATAAAAAATAATATCAATATTCTAAGAAATCTGTTAGATTTACACAGTTTTTGGCTATGTTTAAAAAAAAAACAAATGTTGAAAGAATGCAAGAAAGTTTCTGTTTAAATTTAAAAAAGGAAAAAATATCAATTAAAGGTTAGCAATCGTGACTATCGTTCGCATAATCGCGGTTTCAACTTCCGATACACTCGCCTACCAATCATTGAGTGGCGGTCACACTGATGTATCTGACGGAAACTTTAAATATCAAATTCGGAATCAGCGTTAAACTGTAAGTTTGGTTGAGTGAGACTAAAAATTTAACGCGTGTAAGCTGAATGTAAATGTGAGAAGCTCTCCTACACACGGTGCCGTATTTTCGATGTAAATATATTGATTACATATCTGAAATATTTACAACTGGAATATTGTGCGAATTTTACAATTGTTTACGAATTTTTTCTAATTGTTAAGGAATATTGTACGAATTATACTATTGTTTATGAATTATATTATTGTTTGAGTATGAAATCCCAAAAGGGGCATCGAGTTCCCTTTTGTATTAGCCCAACGTGTTCTAGGAATGTATTCAAACCGCAAATTTTAGTTTTCATGGACTCAGTCGAAATATTATGTTTTTGAACCAGCGAAGTATTTTTTCCAAGCAAACTTTATACAGTTTTTATATCTCATAAATTTTAAATAGTGCTTTTTACAAAATTTGCTTATACGTTCAAAAATTAAAAAAATGGTCTCTGGAAAAGGAAACTAATTTTCGTGTGAGATTTCTCTGCTATGTCCAGACAATTTACCAAGTCACTGGATATCCTAAGTTTAAAATTGTAATGTTATTTTAATTCAATTATATTATAATTGTTTGGTCCAAAATTTCTAGCATTGACACGAAAAAAATAACAGAAATTTTAGTCACTTCGAAGTTTAATAAAGTTGCAATTTCTATATAAAGGCGTCAACTTGAATAAGGAGTGGAGGGGAGTACCAGAAGCATGATCACATGTTACTCTCGCGTTTCCACTAAAAAAAGACTAAACTGCATCTTCTCACGAGACAATGGGAGAAAGAATACAAAAAATCAGTCTTGCCTGAACGATATCATTGAAGCTTTTCTATTGTTTATTTTTTTTGGTTACGGCACTTTCTTCTTCAAGAAACCCCACTATGGTTTTTTTTTGAAAAAAAAAAAAAAATGTCTTTCCCGACCCATTTTTCCAAAACATTTACCTTATTGTCATTAGTCGTCTTCTTGATATAAAGTCGTCTTCTTTGATATAAATAAAAAATTTTACGCAACTGTCGTGTGGCTGGAGGTTAGAACATCTACCTAGCCGAGTTTATGCAAGCTTGGTGATATGGGCTTATACCCGTTACATTGGGAAAATTTTCATTGGCCCATTGAAAATGGAGCATTCCATAAACCATTTCAGATGTATTTGTATAAATTGTATATGAAGCAAAAAAAAAAAAGAAACACACATTATTGCCTGGATACATGGGATGGATTTTTGAGAGGTCCCTTTAATCCGTAAATGTCACTTCCCATCTCTGGCACAGTAGTTGAAACCACCCTCCCCAGATACCGTCCACGGAAGGTTCCGTCACAATCGAATGAACAATAGAGAAGCCCACACGTAGTACAGGTACAAACGCTACGAAATTTGGTTTAGTCCCTGGATGTTATCACAATTGGATAGACGGTGCGAAAGCTTATACGAGTACGTAACGCTTTAGACCCAAACACGATGTATGTTTTGTGCTTCTTATATTTCTCTATACTTTAGTATTTCGTACACTCATTTTTGGCATTAAAGGCAACAAAATTCGTCTTTTAAAATTGTCCTATTTATTTTACCTATTTATCTCCACAATCTATAATTAACTGCAATTATGAGCAGTGTTGCCAATGTTGTTATTTTTAATTAACTGCAATTATGAGCGGTGTTGCCAGTTTAGTTTTTTCCCCTGTAAATTTAGCCTTTTCAACTTGTTTACCGGGTAAAATTTGGGTTTAATTTTTTCCTGTTTTTTCATCAATTGGTTAAATTGTTTTTGGTTTTTTTACTAAGTGTGTTATTACAATTTATTTCATCATAAAGAAAGACTAAAATAATTCGTATTTTATACGAAAAATAAACTACAGTGACAGTTAAATTAATGGAAAACGATGTGACGACAAATTCATGCGGCGATGAGAGAACGGTTCTACGAATGGGTTAAAAAACTGAAAAATCCAGAAAAGCATACAGTCGTTCGGGTACAGAATGTTACTATTAAAGTGGAGAACTGCCACCATTAAGAGCGGAAGTAGGTAAAACTTCACACAATGCCTTGGCCTTTTTGATAAGTATTTTGAGGCAAAATTAGATTTTCAATTCAGGTTAGGTTAGAATTTTAGAAGACTTCAATTCTGGACTCAATTTAAAATCCATACATAATCGAATCTTACATAAAGTTTGGTATTTGAAAAGGGTCATACGGTCATACTAATAATAATGGGTATAAAATTGTATCCTAAAGCAATTGGATCTTATAGCATAAAATAAAGAAAATGGTGATGACTAGGAAAGATTACGCTTTTTATAATTCTCATGAGTTCGTGAATCGAATTATATATCTCGAAATATATATCTTATCTAGCAGAAATTTTAAATATAACTAGACGTCTCATTTTTTAAGTGTCAGCTGATAATAAATGTTAATGTTAATGTACCTCAGGACTGGATTTTTTCTAAGTTATTTTAGTTTTTTTATTGAAAATTTTGTCTTTTTGTTATCAAGTTCTGGCAGGACTGAAGTCTTCGTGATTTCTTTCGTTTAAAATCGTTTTCATACCCATTAAATTAAACGAAATAAAACTCGTCAGGAGACTTTCATATAATATCGCAAAGGATACGACTTTTTATTTGTGACTTCGATTTAGAAAACTCATTGAGTGAGTTTTATTTGCAGATGCCTACAGTAATTGTTGTTGAAGAACAGAAAAATTTAAACCAAAAACATTTGTTATTTTTGAGCGATATAATAAATATTACCGATAATTGCTATTTTTGGACAGATGTTAAAAAAATCAAAAATAATTAACATTTTCTGGACAATCGAGTAAGTAGTAGTCACAAATAATTTGAGTTTGTTGAGAATTGTCTTTTAAATTTGTGACTGATATCAGTTTACTATTTATGACGGTCTATGCCGGCCGATTTTGAAAACTATTTAACCCTAAGCAGTTTTGGTGAAATCTGTAATTTCGACCACCATAAATGTAACCTAAGTAATATACTATTTCAAGATAATTTTAGGTTAAACATCATTTAATAGCCAAAAACAGAAAACACTGCTCACAACTATAAAAAATATGTTCTTGTGTTCACCTCACGCCAAGAGACGATAATATAATCTACCATTTTGAATTACTACTGTGCATTAGTATTAGCAATGGGTATACTTTAAGCAATAGTTGTAATAATGTTGTCAAAACAGTAACAATCAAAATTTTGTAAGACTTTTATATATTAAAAGAGGTGCCTTGTATATAGTTGTTTATTTTTATGATTGATTATTCGACCATAAAAGATGCGCAGAATATTTGAATTCAAGATCATTAATAAATATTATCACAAGGGCAACAACAATTTTGTAATGACATAGTTTTTAAGAAAAATCAAAAACATAATTTTTAGGACATACCAAATTACAAAACATATTTATACATAATAAAATATCATATGAATCAAATATTTTCATATCAAATACATTATAATGCCCACATTCATATCAAAGAAATTCGAAACATCATTCATGCATGTGTGTGTGCATACATGCTATTAATACATTTTATATTAAATGTGAAATAAAGATTAACCTTTTTCCAAATGCTTGAAGTGGTTTTATTTATTTCGAAATATATTGTTGGCCGAAAGGATGGTAAGTAAGTTGATGAGTTTTAAAAATAACAATAAGCAGACTATAAATAACAGATGTCTTCCCAATTTTAGAATTGCCGAATAAAATTAATGGATTTCCATAAATTTTTTGATGAACTATTATTTATTAAGATGACAGTTAGAATTTGATTGAACATTGAGAATTTGAAGCACCTCCACCTCCTAATATTTGGTGAAACGATTTTATTTACATATTTTTTTTATTTTATTTTAAAGTCATACAAATGACAAAAATTATATTCTGATTTGTTTTAAATAATAAAGTATGGGTTATATCAATTAATTTCTATCCAACACTAAATCAGAACAAACAGAAAAATTGTGTTGCATGAATAGCACATCAGTGATTTAAATATTCTTACCGAACTTGAATATTTAAAAGCTATAAGCGGTGTTTTGTATACGTAAATATCAGTTTTAAATATGTTTCACACATATATTTTCAGCTTCATAGTTTCCTAAAATCTGTTAAATTTGGCGCACGTTATGCGTATGGTGAATATTCCTAGATTCATATCTTCCAGTCAATTGCACTAAACTCAGTATGATTTAGCGCTCGCCCTTTTGCACCAGCGCAAAAGGATGTTGGGTAAAGGTATACGAGTGTGCAAGTTTCTCTTTACTTTAGTTGACGGAAAAAAGTGGTCTGTACGAAAAAAAAGAATGAGCGGCTATAATTTGTTAACAAAAATATTTCATTTATGAAACATTATAATGTTTTTCTTAGTAATATTTAAATTTCTTTATCAAAATAAACGCTTATTACTTTACAATTTAGAAAAGTAAGTTATAAATAACGTTATTTGTTTATTAAAACTGCTTTTATCCATTTTATTTGAGTTGAATTAACTACAGATATCAATCCTACTGCTTTCTAAAGAAGAAAAATTTGGCATTAATTCCACTTTATATGGAATGGAATTCTGTGACAGGCCTGATTTTTCCTATTTATAAGTCATTTTCCAGTTTGAAAAAAAGTTTAAAGCCAATACTACAAGAGAAATAAGTATGGCTCAAAGTTTTGGTTGATTGATTTTAATGCCACTTCATGGCCACTTTTCTTTGGACGATCCCTGATGTGAGCTCCTTGAAATTAGATTAAGAACTAATTATGAATTACGAAAGCATTTTAAAAATACGTCATGGATCATTTTTCTTTATAAACTTTTGGTAAGTATAATAGGCAAAAGCATTCAAAGCCAATTGGAAATGTGTCAGCAATTGCTAAAAGTATGTTTTTACTAAAAATATTAAAGCAAATAATATTACTTGTAAATAATTTCATTCCGGGTTTCTTCATACCCTGTACTTAGATAATGAAATAAAATACCAGACGAAAAGTTAGTTCATATTTATTTCATTTGAAGGATATTTCGTGTCGCCAATACTATATCTGTCACTGTTTCTAGGTGCCGTTGAGTGGAGGTCCTTGAGCGGGCTTGAATTGGAGGTTCAACGATTAATTCTATAATTTGAAACGAAAAACAATAAAAAAAAAATAATTGAGTTTTTAAAATTCTTAAAGCTCAGCGCTTCGCTGAATGTGGCAAACAATCTTCCCCAATTTCCTTCATTGGACGTCAACTGGAATTATATTTTTATATAAACTTTAGTCCGTTTGCTCTAACACAAATTGGCATTTAAATTTTTTGCTTCGTTAACTGTTGTGATTTGTTTAGATGTTAAAGTCATAATAATAAATAAATATAAAACTATTCACTGCTAAAAACTCGAGACTAATGTAGTCATTGCGGCAATGATGAACCCATTTAAGGCACGCTCGCCTAGTCCAACATTCAAAACATCGTGACCACTAATAATAATAACGCAAAACTACAAGAAATCATAGGCAACCTCATTCGCGATACTTGTATCTGTCCGTTTGGATGGAATCCAAATGCTCTGTATTGAATATTAAATATATATGAAAATTTTGCTCCAATTTATCTATTAACAATTACCAAATGTTTAGTTCACTCAAGCATGTTTCGTATTTGGATTTTGCTTTTTATTAATGTACATCATGTGTGCTTAATGTCTTTTTCTTTTTATACTACAGTATAGTATAAAATCTTCTGGTCAATTTGTTATTTAACCAACAATAGCGCCGATTCCGCCGCCATAGCTATCGACTCCTTGGAATCGAAAGTTTTGTTGTTTATTACCTCTACGTATTTATTTCCTATACAATTACGAACGTCAAGTTATTTGTTTTCACATATTGTATTTAGTTTTCAGTTTTCTGTTTTCACCCAAAGTTCGTGATTTTGAAAACGGAATTTGAGGGCTGGCGTTGTAGTTTAATGCATTTTATTATGCGAGAGGTACTCCTCGTATTAGGCGGTCGATTTAAAAGACAAACGAAACCCCGTCTTGGAGTGAAATGCACTTTATTGCATTTAGTGTGATTATGTTAATTTGTAGTAAATTAAATCACATGATAAATACATAAAAGCCTAGAAAGTTAAGTGGCCGCAAATGCTTCCAGAAAATTTGATTGCACGTGAGTACAAGTACTACCGTTCAGTTAACTTGTGGTCGTAAAAATTTGGGGTTTGGCAGTATTGACAGTTTTACTTGTAAATTTATTGGTAATACTTGGAGCAAGAACATGGAATAGCAATTGTTTGGGTGCAAAACGAAATAAGAAATAATAAAATTACATTTTTGGTACTGTTTCAAAGATTTGTCATTTGTCTGGGACATTTCCGCTGTGTTATTTATACACCTTTCGTTAGTTACTAAGGAATTTAGAATATGAAAGTTATGAAAAGTTATTCCGTTATTTTATTTCACTCGGTTAACATTTTCAAGATCTTTTGAGTGAACGAACAGTCGGAAAATTCAGTTTGCAAAGCAAACTACCCGCGACGTATTTAAAGTGATGAATTTCGGCTCTCCTAGAGTAATGTTTCTGCATGTGATGCATGGTGCTAACACAGCTAAGAGAAGTATGAAATTAAGCAGATCGAAGACCTTACTCAACTGAAAACAAATAAAATTAGGCAAGGCAATGCCCCAGCCTACAACATCCACAAGTACTCTTCCGATGGCCACTGCCGCATAAACCGTGCTTGATTAGAGAATCTACATTCGGACAAACCGATACGATGAAGAATAGCAGTCTTTGGCCATTGACATATGAGGTCATACTGAGCTTATGTGAAAGACAAAGGCACATTCTACGAGACCTGATTGGACTACATAAATGTAGCTTTAAACCTCATCTATCCACAACTAGATATTCACACTGAGATTAATCCAGACAAATAACTAACAAAAGCCGGTAGACTTAAAACGATAAAAATGGTTGAAAACCAAAAATCATGCAGAGGTAATGCCATCGACAGGACGACGACACTGTGCAGTGATAATGAGGGCAGTTGTAGCGAAAATGACTCACACCATTTTTTAAAAAACCGAGAAGGTTAGTCGAAAACTGGGATATTAACGGCCCTGTTGAGCATTTACAAGTAATTAGTCAAGGAGGGTTTTATATTGAAGTTGAGCAAAAATATATAGCCGTTTTTAAGAGCTACCTACAAAAACATCCATCTCTAGTCCAAAGTTTTACAGTACATTTTTACATAAACAACATTTTCCAATAATTTTTGTAATGTACTTTATGTTTTTCCGGAAAAAATTATACTTCTGTACGCCTAAAGATAACATTGAATGCTTTAGTTCAGAGATATTTGAATGTTTGGGGTTCTAAATGGAGAAATAAAATCAGTTTTAAAAGATTACTCGAGCTAATTTTAGTTAATTCTTCCACATTTTTGAGACTTGTAGAAAATTATCAAAACTGAAAATACATTTGAATCTTTGGGGTGTAGTGAATCTGTGCAAATGCTAAAATGAGAAATAAATGAAAGTTGCAGAGAACCCCGTTATAGGTCACTGTTCAGCCATCACATGCGTATTAATTGGAATTGAATTACTCGAGTTCGAGTATAAGTAATAAATTTCCAATTTCGCCTTCTATCACCGCATTCCAAGTTTTCATATCTCGGCAGCTCTTATAAACTGGATGCGTAGTTACTTTTAACACGTTAGCAAGTTTGCCCTTAGGATTGTAAAATACTAAGTCTTGTTCCAACTCAAAAGATAATCAAATTTTGTTTTTGACAAATAAATCCCATGTTAATTAACTATTTTGCATTTGATGGATAAAAGGCCACAAAAGTGTAGCTTTTTATTCGGAATATTCGAAAATGAATCCAACAGGTTTTCTTCATTAAATGGCGTTTACGTATTGTTTTTTAAACAGATTATGTTGATTAGATATTAATTTAAGTTGATTTTAGACAAATATTAAGGTAAACCCGTCGGCAGTGCCAGCTTTAGAGTACCACCGATGACAACATCGTCAGCATCAAAAGCTTTGCCACCATTATCATTTTCATCTGTTTTACGTTTTTTCTTGCCAAATTCTTCTGCTGCTTTTGTTGCTTTGGATGGAGACGAGTGGCGGTGTCGGTGCTGGTGTCTAAATTGGGATTATTGTGCAAACTTCATCTGAATATCAAGATTTTTTTACATCTCAATGATAATTTCTAGTTCAAGGTCTCTGACGAATAACTCACATCAAAATATTGGTAAAAATTTTAATTTATGAAGATGTTATGGGATTTTTTAAGAATTTCAAATATAAACTACTTTTATGACTTCTGAAATTGATTAGGTTTTGGTCTTAAATAGAGATTTTTGTTTTCACTTTCATATGGCCTCATTCATTTTCTCGGAACTGCTCAATTAATAACAAATTTCCAAAGAAAAATGCATTAACCTTTCTGTGCTATGAACTGGATATACGTTCTGTTCGTTTTGTGCAGTGTATATTCTCTATATTCTATATTCAAAAGTTTTAAAAATAAAAAAACTTGTTTAGGTTTTAAGTTTAATTTTGACTGCGTGAGACTTACATATGCATAGCAATGCTAACGGAACTGACGAGCACTGCTGCCCCTCCATAGCCAGAAAATCTGTTTTAATTTATGTGAACTGATCATTTGTTAGTGTTTTATTGGAATAATAAAAAGACACTGGGAATAACATGTGCTACTAAAATATTCTCGTATTGCATGCTTGCCTTTTATCCTGGCATAAGTTGTTGTATACAATAATCGATAAATGTATAGAACGTGCATATTTTTATAGACCTTTGCTTTTCTTTTGTAATAGCCTATGAGTTAAAATGACATCAAACTTCTTATCTGAAATACTCCATGTATAAAATTTCTTACCCCCGTTAATATTTTGCGTTTAAGAAATGATTTGTTCGTGCCAGTACATTCTGAAAATGCTGCACGTTATTGAATAATAACAAAAAGATTGAGAGCACGCAAATATATCGCCTTACAATGAGAAAGTACTTGAAAAGAGGTATAAATCAGTTGATAGAAGCTTATGTAGCATGGGGGCCGTTTTAAATTGATATAATGTTTAATTATAATGACTAGAGGATTTAGTCAATACATTGGGAGACATTTCTGACCTGAAGCCGAATAAAAATCATACCAGCGTAAAATATTGTTCCGTAATATAAAAAAAAAACAAAATTGGTTAGTGATCATTTTTACTTATAGTTTTCCCACTGAAAAAATTCATTATACATTCTAATTGTTAAGTGTCGAAATCAAAAGTTTTTCTTGGTATTAAATGCAGAAAATGTCATCAAGCCTTTCTCCTTCAGCGCCGACAGGAGAATAGAAGACGTCACGTTATTTCTTTATTATTAGATAACAAAACCTGATTTCGTTTCAACAAAAATCTGCAAAGGTTAATATAATTAATTTCATATTCAATTTTTTTTTTTTGTATCCAGTTAGACTTTTTAATATTTCCGAATGACTGTTCCAACATTGCATAAATTAATCGACTGAGTGGTACATTTAATAATTTTAATCTAGTTTGTGTTTGAGTACTAGTAAAAGGTAATTACAGATGCTGAACTTAAAAGTGAAATTATTCGTTATATCATCTATAACACAAGCAAACATAATTTTTATTTTTTTAGTTCCAAAAACTAATTCTCAACTAGTGCCAAATATCGTCTGGTGATTTTGTCATTGGACATCAATCTAGTAGTAGCTAAAGTAAGAAGGCGCTTAATTTGAGTAACCCAAATATTGACGGCAGCCGTCAATATTATAAGGACCACGACCAAAGATATGTAACTCTTATCGTTTAGCGGATGTCCTATATAAATATA
Source organism: Philornis downsi (assembly GCA_019455685.1). Classification (NCBI taxonomy): domain Eukaryota; kingdom Metazoa; phylum Arthropoda; class Insecta; order Diptera; family Muscidae; genus Philornis; species Philornis downsi. Next base: position 2,629,822 of record JAHXMU010000014.1, read on the forward strand.
AAACTAACAAAAACACCATCGAAAAGATGGTGAAGACCATCAATGAAAAATAGTGATATCTACTACAGCTGCTATCCGGAAAAGCATTTTTAGCGAGTAAGAAATTTAGACCGCTTGCCTCGTAGTATAGACCAGAAGGCGACCATATAGCCATAATCCTCAAAAAGTCAAAATATATTTATTATCATGCTGATTTGTGCACCCGCCTAGACGGATAATAAGTGCTATGAGCCTAAGAATACATTTATGAGTGCCGGAAGAAGCACATGTTATTAAAATTGTTCTGGGAAACGTTAATGCCAAAAGTGGAAGATTAGATGCGTTTGGTCCAACAGCCGGTAAATTCATTCGTATCACCACCGATAATGGATTGAGACCATGAATCGCCTTATGATTCATGAGCTGTATGAAATGTATATCAATAACGACGTCGTCAAGCGCATTAAAAACAGCGATTGTGTTGGCTGGGCCACGTTGTGGACCTCGAATGAACCAAAGAGATTCTCCACGACAAAACTTCAGTAACAAACTCCATGAGCAGCGCAGAAGAGAGCGAACAAAACCACATTGGAAGGAGCAGGCGTTCGAAACGCTATCAAAATGTATTGAAGAAATAGAACAGAAGACCGAAGAGCTTGCATTTTTTTCGTGTGTGCTGCGTATAATAGGTAAAAATGTTTATCCCAGCCACTATCTTAATTACTTAGATAAGTATTGATTTGCTTTGTGCTATCAAAGTGGTCTAAATTATTCTATACAAAGGGTCAAAGTGGAAATCTTTTAAATTTTCTTCGCGTGAAACCCGTTATGATTCTACGTAAAAATACAATTTATATTCTTCACAGTAAGTTATTATTATAATACCTTCACTGCTTGTGTTCCCACATAATTTTGAATGTTAGTATTTGCTTCATATGGCCCGCTTACAGTTCGTGTATTAAATCTTTCATTTTACTTAATCAGAAACAATTTTCTCGAATCAACAACAATCAATCTTCATTATTATTAATGATATTTTCGCTATGTTTGGGTTCTTTATTATTTTTGGAATCAGTAAATAATAATTAAATAATAGAATAATAGAAATAATTTATTTCTATGATATTTCTCAACTTGTTGTCATTTTTGATAAATTATTATATTGTAGGAATATAATTTTGTAAGGTTTCAATAGACGTATTTAGTCTGCAATTTGATTTCTTTTAGACATCCTATATTGCTATTTAAAGTTATGAACAGGGCTGTATTTAAAATGTTGCTCGGTTGTATATGGATGAGCATCTTCTTGTCAAAAATTGATGGCATTTTTCACTGGCAACAATAATTTAGACTGAAACTAGAAAACTAGAGTTTGTTGTTGTTCTTTGGAAAAAATTTGTCAATATTTGAAACTAATGAACTCTTGAACTAGAAACAGTTCAAGAGTTCATTAGTTTCAAATACGAGTCGTAGCCAAAATTGAGAAAATTCGTTACACAAATTATATCTTCATAATACTATGCTGAACACTCTGATGTCATTTCTGAGAAGATATGAAATTAATGTCACAATTCAGTAGTGAACCGATGGCCTTAACCGAACCAAGAATTTTTAATGCACATGGATGTGATACCATGAAACTCCACGAATTTGCACCGGGACATAATAATTTGTTTATAGATTAAAACAGATGTTGCAATAAAATATTTATGTTTAAAGAAACATATTATAATAATTATTTAATTTCGGTTTTGTAGATCTTCATATCTGTGACAAAATTTCAAATACGCTAAACTACAATACAAAAATTTCATTTACGGACCTAAACATGTTAAGAAGTACACGCAAAATTGTTGTACTTAACTCTTATGGCAGCATCGCCAAATATAGGGTGATTTTTTTTTTTAATTTTTTATTGGAATCAATAAATTAGTCTTTGCCATTTAATTTTTAAAGTTAATTTCATGTAAATGTTGTCCGCGGCTCCGTCTCAAAATATCCATTCGGAAGGTCCAATTTTTTGTCACTTTTTCGAGCATTTCTACCTGTATTCCACGAATAACGCGTGTTATGTTATCCTGTAAGGATTCAATAGTGTTCGGCTTGTCTACATAAACTAACGACTTGACATAACCCCACAAGAAATAATGAAGAGGCGTTAAATCGCAAGATCTTGAGGGCCAACTCACAGGACCAATTCGAGAGATAAGCTGTTCACCAAATTCATCTCTCAACATATCCATTGTTTCACGAGCAGTGTGGCATGTTGCACCGTCCTAATGAAACCACATGTCAGCCAAGTTCAACTCAGCCAATTGAGGCAAAAAAATTCCTTATGGTTGAGTAACACATGCCCAATCGCTGAGAACGGCGACGAATTGACATTTCACGATCGTCATTAATACTGGTCGCTACGGCTGCAATATTTTCTTCGGTACGCACTCCACGCATGCAAGTCGATGGTTTAATGTCCAACAAAGTAAATTTGGTGCGAAATTTGGAGAAAACAGCACGAATTGTTGATTCAGCAAGTCGATTATGACGACCATAAAATAGTCGTATCAAACGATGCACATTTGTCACAGAGCACGAATTTTGATAATAAATTTCAACGATTTGCAATCGTTGCTCGTTTGTTAGTCTTTCCATGATGAAATGGCAGAGTATACTGTACTTTTGACTTTGACAGATGACGTTTGGACGCCATTACCAACGAGTGCTGCCAACCCGAAAAACAAGATCATTGTAACCCACTGTATGGTTTATGGAGAAAATAGAAGAAACTTAACAACTAATATGCACTGTAATTGTACTTAACAATAAACATGCTTACGCATATGCTTCCATAATGCAATTAAAGTTTTAACACTTTGCTGTTATTTTGATGAAAAAAAAGATCTTCGTTTGCAAGAAAATTGGAAATAAAATAATAAATGAGTCCATGAGGAAACATAATTAAGTTACTCACTCTTCAGCTTTTTTTAAGTAGAAAGTAAATGCTTATGCGTTAGATATATTGAAAGTAATATTTTCAAAAACGAAAAAAAATAATTAATAATTAAATGGGGTATGTTAACAAATCAGAAAGAGGAAGAATATTTTTTTGCACACGAACTTCATATTAATCTATTTTGACATCTACAAAGTATGAAGGCAAACTAATGTAATCATTTTTCTGTAACTCTGCAAAGGTTGGAGAATATCGTCAAAAGTAGATTTAAAATTGAAGAATTTTTTTTAAATAAGTAAATGCAAATAGTGTGATATTATGTTGAATGAATTAAACATTATTGCTTTCGTTGTTACTTACATTTCGCTATTTTTATCAAAGTAGAACATATTTTGATATATTTTCAGTTTCAAACTGCCTGCAAAGCTATAAAACAAGGAAAGAGCAAATTCCAAACAGCGATTAAATAGTATTCTAGAACTTTACGCTATTTGTGTAGATGAAGAGAACAACAATTTTGAGATATCTTTTCAGATATTATTCTGCAGAATTCTGCGGAACAACCCCATTGAGAAATTACTCATGACGTCAATAACTCATGACGTATCTTTTATGCAACTGATCAAAATAGGATCTACTATAGGAGGGGTGTAAGTATTCACAGAATGGGTTCATTTGCAATGGTGTAAACAGTGGCCTCAGTGAATGTTTTGACTAATATAAAAACATAAATAAAAATATATAATAATAAATATATAATAATAATAAAAAATAAAAAAATAAAAATAAATGTTCACACTTTACAGTTAAGTTATCGCTTTAGAATGCCAAATTTAAAATTAAGGGATGTTTTTTTTTTTTTTTTTTTTTTTTAAATTACCTGCGTTACGTCAAATTACCTTGAAACTTCAGAATGTTGCACTACGATTGAGAAATTACATTTTTCCCTCCCAAAACGCGATAACGCAATAGAAAGTTGAGAAATTAGTTTTAAAACGTAGGTTTGTTTAAATTAAATTACGACAATTTCCAAATGTGGAATCGATATTAATTAAAGTGAAATGTAAATAAAAATAATGAGAGTAAATAAAACTTTTCAATGACGGATAGTCTGGAGGTCATTTCTATGATAGATTCATTTTCCACGCAAATAGTATACGAGTATATGATAGCTTTTATAGGCACATGTATTTTCCAACCGGTCCGGTTAAGTGATAATGTTTCTATATATCAGTTCAGCTGACATACAGCTGTGCGGTGGTAAATTTGCTGAGATAAGTTCAGTGATCAATCTCTGTGACTTGTCCAATTCCAATTTTGGTTTTTAATTACATCGCTTGTTTCTTCAAGTTCAAGGGCATTATATACCTTACCGACATCTGAGGTGAGTTATATGAAATCAATTACAATCATTTGAAATGAGTGGTTGGTCGCCAAAACCTGTTTTGCTGGTTCCTTCTCAGTATTTCAGTAGGCAGTAAAATCTCTTGGTTTTCAACTAATGATGCTTATAGCATGTCTCCCATTTAAGATGATACCAGTCAGGTTTACTGCAATTTTTCTCATATCAAATCTTTTCACATCGATGAATTTGACGTCGCAAAAATACATCACTTTCGCAGAGATATCAAACTTAGCAATCGTTTCTAATAATTTTTGGTTTATCGCGCTGTCGAATACAGTTATACAATGGAGTAAAACAGGATCAAATCTATTTTTTATTTCTTTGGCCTTTTTCAGAATTTGCCGTAGTGTGAATATATGCTATACGGTCGATTTTGTAAGTTTAGATGTTTACATAATGCGAAGTTTTTAAATGCGGTAACACGGAATTCTGAATCCGAAACAGTTATGAAAGTTACTGTCGTATAAATTGAAGTTTTCGATTATTTTAAGACAAAGAACTAAATTAGAATAAACTATTACTCCGGAAATGTGACCGTCTGTGGCACGATGGTTAACACACGCGATTATAGTTCGCATGATCCCGGGTTCATCCCCACATACAGCCACCTATAATTATTTCAGCCGCAGTCACCTCGATAAGTCTGACAAACACTTTGAGTAGTCAAGTGGTTGACAAGTGTTCCCCTTTGGGGGACTTTAAAAATAGAATGCGTGTAAGCTTTTTTTGCGTTTTGTCTTTGCCCATGGCATCCCTTCGATGGAAACTTTTTCTTTGTCCATTGCATCCCTTCGATTGCTACTACGTTAGCTTTATATTTGTGGGGGAACATTGGCCAACCAGATATAGACATCTCCTTTGTAAATAATTTCCAGATTCTACATACTTAAAATTTAGTCCTTATAATGTTAGGAGCGAACGCCACCTGTTGAACTTCTGTTTTATTACCTTTTTCTTCAAGTATTTTTCAAAAAACATCATCGGTTACGATAGCCTCTGTCCACAGTATGTGTCATGTAAAAAATGTTCCAGTAGCAGCCATATCGAGGACGAAGTAGTGGAATTTGTCACTTACATGGAAAAAATGAATTTGCCTACATAATAGCTTGTTATCCATTTTTCAATTTCAAAAGTAAAATTAAATAAAACACACATAAATCTATGACTTCGATGAAACTTTATAAAGTAAAATGTCATTTAAGTGACCGCTTCTGGATTTGTTGCAGCAGTGGATCCTTTTGAGGTAGTTTTCGACAAATTTTTCGCACATTTCGGGCGGTATCTCGGCGATAACTTGATTTAACGTTTAGGGATTATCCGCGCAAACGCGGTCTGACGGCGTCAAATCACATGATTTTGGTAGCCCATTGACGTCGCCAAAACGTGATATTACGCTTTCTGGAAAATTCTAATGCGGTAAAGCCAAAATCGGTTGTTTTGTGTGCCTTGTGGCATCGTCTTGTTGAAACCACATATCTTCCAGTTCAGAATCTTCAATTGCCAGCAAAGAAAGTCGGTTTTCATATGGCCATAGTGCTCGCCAGTGAGTACATTGCGATGATTCGCAGGACTGACCCAATTTGTAAATCTTCTAGTCTCCTCAAACTTTTGTATAAACTTGCCAATTCCTTACACAGTAGGTCGATTATGACGACCATAATCATCCCGTAATGCACGAAAAGTACCCACGTTTGAATCACAACTTTTGTGATAAGTTTTAAGTATTTCGTCACGTTCTGCGATTGTTCAACGATCCATATTCGTAAATGGTAAACCATTTATTAAATAAATCACACTTTAGATGACAGGTATTTAACAGCTAACACCCTTGCTAGACCCCGCGGGTTTGAAACCACTAAATCGATAACCCGTTGAAACTTTGCTTTGCTTTATGAATATCCCCAACATATTTTGAATAAATCCAGCTCTATTACTGAGCTAGCTTTATTCTAGATAACCTCTAAAAATCGTAATTTTGCCCAAAAAATCAGAAGGGTTCCAGGTTTCTTTTAAATATAACTTTTTATTAAATATAACTTAAATATAGGGTTATCCATTTAGTGGTTTCAAAACCGCCGGCTTGGCAAGGCTGTTAGCTGTTAAATACCTGTCATCTGAAGTGTTATTTATTTAGTGAAATGTTTGCCATTTACTATTATGGCTCCTTTAACAACCGAAGAACCGAAATTTTCTTCAGTGATAAAACTCATTTCTCACTCGGTGGTTACGTCAACAAGCAAAATTGCCGCATATGTGGCTCGGAGAACACAGAAGCGATCGTGGAAAAGCCACTGCAACTGGAAAAAGTGAATGTTTGTTGCGCATTATGGCCTGAGTGTTGGGACGTATTTTTCGCCTTACAGTCTGAACCTGTCCAGAGGCCGTCCAAGCTTTATAATGAAGTAAAAGCTTCATCGAAACCATAGTTTTATGTGTATTTCATTTAACTTTACTTTTGAAACCGAAAAATGAATAATCCTGTGAAACTGTGACATAACACTTCTTTTGTTTGGGAGGAATCTTTTAGAGTTCAAGTAGAATCAATAGAGCTCAGGATTGGCAATGGAAAGAGTCTACATATTTTAGCAATATTCACAAAAAAAGCACAAAGAAACAAAAAACAAAGTTAAATTTTGTGCTAAATTAACTTCAAAAAGTAGTAGGTTCCCTTCATGACAAAATTTATAGCGCTTACCATAATATTTGTTATAAGACTAGAAGAATGTTTTATATAGAGCCTATATGTATATAAATATATACATATACATATTCATAAATAATATATGTGTATTTAAATATATTATATATCTTGTGAATGTTTATGATTGAAATATGTTTGCGACCGCCTACTTACTAAAAGGAAGCAAAAAACTAAATCCACTCCAATTTCACACGAATAACGATTTATGTGGGTTTATATACATCTGAAAAACTAGACAGCTGAATTGGAACATGGCCGTGCAAGCAATTCTAAGGAAAAGTATGAAGGCGCACCAAAAACAGAAACATTACCCTACAATCTACAACTGAATCTATTACGTTACAGACCTTTCCGTGTAATGACGATTAAATTAACTTTGCGGACTAGTATTATTATATAACATAACATAATTATATAAAATATGTTATTTAATATTCAGACGCCACACACGCATGCATGGTATGGGTGCGACTGCGTAACAACTTATTTATTGTATAAAGATTTACCAAAACGTTAACAGAAATGAAATTGATGTGTAAGGCAATGATGTGTTTGAATTCGAAAATGTTGGGTGTTCAAATATAAATTATTGAGACGACTTCCCAAATTGTTGAAGGTTATAATGTGGTAGCAGATTTGATGATTTTGCACTATACTCATACTCGTATAAAAAGAAATGTGAAACGCAAACATAATGCGAAGCGCCTCAGGACGATTTTAGAAAGTAAGCGGAAACGTGATGTAGGTGTGGCTTTTAACGTTCATACGAAATTGAGAAGAAACTGTGAGTAATTAAGTGATTACACTTTCTTTCGCATAAAATAACTCCAATAGTGGACAATAGCAAACATTTTATAATAGTTATTACATTAAGTGTTGGATATTTTCTACAATGAATGAATTTTTGTAGAGTATATGAGGATAGTAAGATAATAGCATAATCTCAAATATCTACTTGCAATATTAAAATATTCGATTTTTTTGCACAATTTTACTTTTGATAATTGTAATGAAAATGACAGATAAAAAAGAAATGCAAATTAAAAGTTGGTAACATGTTATATCATGACCATGATTTAACCATATGAACCAGACTATGCGGAAGCTCTCGTGGGAAAATCCCTCTGTGAGATTTTTCGCTTAATTCTCTCCAAATATGCGACTAACGTAATTGGCTTCTGAAAAAGCTCTTTTATTGATTTTCCTTTTGTAATATCTCGCTAGTTAACATAGTTTAGGAAAGTCCAATATCATTTGTAAGTTTCCAAGTTCCAGTTTTTTTAAGCTGAGTCGAGTTTTGCATGTTTATCATCGGAAAATATCTTTGTTGACGTGAAAATCTGCAAAATAATAATTCTTTATAAAGTTGTTCAGAGTTGAATTGAACTTTATGCCACCGGGTTACCTTTCTGTTGATGTAGAAAACTTCTCATTCGCAATCGAATTTCATGCGAACTTCGTGGAAACATGGCGTCGTTATAAAAAGCTGTAAACTCCTTACATTTTGTTCCCGAAAAACGACAACTTGCTTTAATTTGTTTGTCAATGTAATAAATCTCAAAACTGTTACCATTAATTCGGGTAATATTATAGTAGTAGAAAAAAAATCTTTACAATTGTAATTAAATTGTATTATTCTAAATCGATTGGTTTATTTATTTCTAATCTACGATATGGACTTAAAACGAAGGTAGTAATGAGGAAGAAATGAAATTATCTTTGATGAAATGAAGCTAAATCCATTCATTGCAGTTAAAGAAACTTTTGAAATACCAACATAATTTTTTACAAAAGTGTAACTTTTATAGACTACTTTGATTGGCTCAGAACAACCCCTAAATATAGTGTCAAAGTTTATTGCATTATATTTCGTAAATGCTGCTTATGAAACCCCTATACCTGACTTTGTTATAATCAATACATGTGTTTTCACTTCCAAAACAGTGCTTGCAATAAAGAACGTGGTGGAAAAAAAATTAAAGATAACTTCAGCTCGAACATTCCCATAACTAAGTTATTTAAAATTAATTTCGCTGAAAAGCGAATAGTGTGCTGTTCCATCATGTTAGTGCCGAGAACATAGCGAATAATAAGGTAACCTAATCTTGGGCTTAAGTTCAACCATTCTAAATTAAAAAAGAAAATTTTAGATGTCTTCGGATGTCTTCGGGACCGAAGTCCTGACTACTTGCCCAGACAACTTTGCACAGTCTTGAATTATCTTAAGTTATCAACAAGTTTGAAAAGTTCTGTAGTTTAGTGTAACTGCCCGGTAAACTATGAACTTATGCCACATATAATTCACCAATGGCCTAATCTCAATTGCCTCTAGTAATAAATGCAAATTGTAAACAAATTGAACCACACAATAATAAAATAATTATTCTCTTTATACAAATAGCGAGTTTTCGTATTATCGTGGTTGATGTTTCGAATGTCATGCAAAGCTTTTTAAAAGAAAAAAAAAACACACCAAACAAAGCTTACACCCAATTGTCTGCAGAACACATAAAACAAAAACAATTTCTGAACTTACATTTTCTAAAGAAGATTTATAAAATGTCAAACTGTTGTTTTTATTGCCGGTGGTGTCACCGATGTCTTTACTTTGCGGTACAAATTTTTTCTCGAAATATTTAAAAAATTGCAAATATATTTTTTGCATGATTTGTTGTCTTGCAAGAAATTTGTATTTTTGGATGTTCATACCGGGTTTGCATTAGTGTCAGTTTTTATGCCAGAGAGTCTTAAATGATTTTTTATAGAATGCAAAAAAAAAAAACAAAACAAAATTGGATCAAATTAAATAACCTTAAATAGATTTAAATAACATTAAATTGAATTGAATAAATTGAATACAGTTAAAGCTTAATGACATATAATATATTGTTGATAAAGACTAGGATTTGGGTTTTCCGCCTTTTTCCACTTCGCGAGAATTAATTGAAATAATTGGGAACTTCTTAATTCGACATCAGTCTATAAACAAATAAAAATTAAGAAAAAATACGATTATAAAAATATTTAAAGACTCCTAATTCATTCGACGTGTCGTTGTCACAGAAGAGAAGACACGCCTGTCACTTTATTTTTTATCAGGGTAACTGATATACGAATATTTAATCCGTTTAGTTCACAATTTTGTCAATACAGTGGTACAAACAAAATGTTTCTATCAAATTACTTTTTCATTGGATAATATTTTCTAATGTCGGATATCGCTTATTAATTTCCATTGAAAAATAAATTATATTTTATTTTTATTTGAGCTCCAAACCACTTTTTTGTCTTGATGCCTGTTATGTCGAAAAAATTCCGGAATGAAGCAGCACTACATTTGACAAAAATCGGTTCAGTTGGGGACAATTCGTTTTCCATACATGTGTTGTTATTTATTATGAGATTTCATTCAGCCGGCGATTTTAAAAAATTGGAAATAATTTTCCCAAGCTTATACTAGTTATTATATTATATGTATATATTTCATTAAAAGCAGAAGAAAGAAAGAAGAGGAAATTCTATATTCGCCCTTTTTGGAATATTAGCAAAGAAAAATATATAAATTATGATTATGTCTGGTAAAGTGATTTTATAAACGGTATTAGTTTTATGGCACTTTCGTTAGTTGACAAAACATAATGGAACGAATGGAATATTTCATCTTGAACCATGTGAACCTACCTAAGCTTGAAAATTAACTTTAAAATCTAGATTCTTGTGAATAAATAGGTAGCTTTATTAAATGGACATACTGATATACTTTAGAAATTGGAATTTATTAATATTCATAAAGAAATATTTTTCCCGGTACGTCGTAAACCTTTTGAAACAACATGTCCAAAGTTTATATTGCTTTAGTCTCACTCAACAGCCAGTGACCAGTCTCAAAACGAATCTCCAGCATAGATCTATTTCTAAATCTTTAGTAATTTTCTGCTTAATACTTCGATAATTATGACAGTGATTTTATATGATTTTATACTTTTTAGCTGATTTGACTCAACGTCTTTTTCACATGACCAAACTTTTATAATACAATGGAATCAGTTATACTTCAAAATATTCAAAACGAATGTCTTTTGATAGCGAGGCAACCTGCAATTTCTCAAAATAGCGATAGAGTCTGCACTGCTCAACTTTTTGGTAATCGTCAAATAGTTATATTCCGTCGGGTTGTGTAATCACGGTTTTATTCTTACAAAAGCACATAGTTTTACAGAAATTTGTGATGTTTACAAGACAAAAATGTGTTTATGGAAGACTTAACTTTTCTTCCTGTTATCGTAATATTAAAAATACCCGAAGATAGATTTTCCTTTCCATCCAATGAAGTGAACATAAATTAATTATATAAGGTATGGTAATTTCTTATCCATAATTTTTCCAATAGGCGGCTTTAGTAATTTGTATCTCGCGTTTTCTAAATGCGGTCGGATTACTCTAGGCGGCAGTAGAAAAAGTAAGATTTCGTACTCAAAAAACTATTCAGACAATTTTGTGATTACTTAACTGAGCATTGTTTGAGTCTTTAAATGCTTTACCGAAACATCAGTAATTTTACATTTTTAGAGGCCTTAAAATTTAAGAATTTAAAACAATTGTTGAAAATTTGTTGAGATATCTCAATTTGTAATTGTCCCGTAGTTTGATATCTCGATGGCTACGGCCATGTGATAAATATATTTTTGGGAAAACTCTATTATGCGTATTTTAATACTCAGAAAATGTTGCCATCGTTCTTGCATTACAGCTTAAACTTCAATCTCCACAATTGGGTAAGATAATTTGAAATTTCTAAAAACGTAATTGAACCCTTCACGTCAAGGTCCTTCTAAAGTAATATCCAATTTTCACCAAAAGATAGCACTATGTCGGGTTTTGAAATCGTTCCACGTGCTTATAACTAAAGAGTTGAAAATCGACTAATGGACTTAAAATGACAGATAAACCGATTAACCGAAAATTAAAGTTTTCAAAGAAAAAAAAAACAACGTTTATTTTCAGCTGATATCCAAACCAGTTAGACAATTTTTTGTTACTCTTTCAAATATCTTAATTATCACCTCCATCATTAATTTTGTTTTCTAGCGGCATAAGTACTTTCGGAGAATTTAAACGTTTGTTTCTTAATAGCTGCTCATGAAAGAACTTACACGATACATTCAGTCAATACCAATATAACATTTAATAAAGGTATTTGTTGAAGACTAAAATGCCAAATTTTAGCCAAAGACACAAGTTGTAGATTTTAGAAAGAATAGTTGTCACAAGCAATTCGTAACAGCAGCAGTCATGACAAGATTTTACATAAATCAGTTAAATATTAAATTGCATCTTTTATTGGCGGCAAATCTGCCAAATTTGTTATTGGAAAATTATGTTTAATATGTTTCCCATTTTTAAATATAATGAAAAAACAAATTTGGGTGAACCATTTTTATGCGAGCTCTTTGAAAACATGAACCAATATGATCTATTTTCGCACGAGATTGTTATGCGATGCTGAAGTATGGGCGAAATTTTGCTAAATTTCGTTTATGAGAACAACCCCGATTTAAACACAATCGGACATACGATAATTAAATAAATGCAGGTAAAGCAAATATAAGTGGAAAAATTAAATAAAATTAACATAAAATAAATTTAAATAAAAATAAATGAAATATCTAAAATATGAACGAAAAAATTAAAACGTATTATAATAAAATACACAAAATCCACATAAAGCACATAAAACATGAATAAAATGTATAACTGATACAAATACAAGTTGAGAAATTTATTTGGCAATAATTCCTGCGCCCACTTGGGAATCGCTGGGCTATGTACATAAATAAATATGGGGACGTTAATTTCTGTACCGTAAAACCTGTCTTTTAGGGTGTGCTTTTTCCAATTGTCAGGTTTTTGTTGCTGTTGCAGTTATTGTTGTTATTCTATTCAAAATAAATGGAAATATAAGCATTTCAAAAGCATTTTAAATGCTCTGACAGTAATTTTGTTACTGCGACTTGTCTATACGCTGTTGAATTCGCTGATGTTGCCGCTGCTGCCGATGGTATTAGTAGTGTTGGTGTTATCGGCGTTCAGTATAATTATGCCAGCAACGACGACGCCAATGGCAGCGTTTTTTCCAACGGCAACAATATTGTAGCTTTGGAATAACTGCGACTAAAAACAGCAAAACGAGCGAAAAAGCAATGAAAAACAAAACGAAATATGCTTGAAGACATACCAAAAAACAAAATGTTTTCTTGAATCTCTAGTCAAACCATCAACCATTAGTCGTTAATAAGAAGTTGTACTAAGCTAACACGCTTTAAGCTTAAGGTCTTAGCGTTAACATTAAGTGGTTGAGGATTAATAGAAATCGTATAATAAAACACACGGATCTGTGGAAAATTTTAAAAAGAAATTCTGCAACACACGTAGAATAGTGATATTTGCCAAAATAAATCCCATAAAAGCTGATATTTAAAAAAATAATAAAACGAATAAAAAATAGTAAATTAATTACATTCTTACTCTACATTCTACAACAAACAAAAATAAAATGAAATTCTTTAACATGTGAGTGGCCATAATAATTTTTGTTGATTGTTATTGACTTTTTTCTATCTGCTGAACTTTGGAGTTTATTGCGTTATTTGTAAAAGTTTGTGTCTTAAGTCTTTTGTTATAATGAATTCCTTTTTATCACAAAGTGGATTAAGAGAGAGATTTTGTATCTGCAATTACAGTTTTAATATAAAAAACTTTTTACGCTATAAAAGATTGTGCCTTAAGTCTTTTCTCTTGAAGTTGTTAAGTTTGAAAAAACATGGACATGGGTGTAAAAAGTGCATGAGTACCACCGACCCTATTTCTATAACAACGAAAGCAATGAAAAATTCAATTTTTAAATTTAACAATATCGCAAAGACGATTGTATCACATATTAATTACTAAACATAAAATAACTTTACAATAAAATGGAAGCTTGGAATAAATATGAATAGGGAAAGTAATGCGTTACTTTTTATTCATTGTTCTTATAGGAACCATTTGTACCAAACATGCCTATTAAAGCCCCCAACTGTGAACATTTGGTTATTTTGAAAACTAATTCACATTGCATTCACTTTCCTTTCTTCATTGAATATTTTGCTTTTATCAAATGCTTCCTTTAATCTGGAAATATTTACGGGTCACAAAAAATAGAAAATGTTAAAGAAACCGAATTGCGAATTTCACTGCAAAGACTTAAGAGATTTTCTGATAGTGAAGATTTTTTTTCAAATTTGTCTTAAATTGGGGAAGGTATGCCATATTTTTGTGTATAATCTATTAAAATATAAAAATTGGCAATATAATAGGAATAACTGTATGTAGAAAACGATGTGTGTGTCCTTTTGTTAGATACAAACTCCATGCTAATACGGTGAAAATTTCTAAAAATTTCGTCTACACAGAATGATACATTTAGGAGGGCAGGTCAATAAGTTGTTAGAGAACCATAATGGGGCAATTATTTTCCATTTGATTCAAATTTTTGTTAAAACAGTCCATTGATCGTTTGCAGCGAAGGAAGACCTTGAATTACGCCAGTTCATTTCGCTCCCACTCCACAATCTTCGTCTTCTACGAAGCTAAACTGCTTGGTCAAGTTTGTTGTTTTAGATTATTTCTTTACTTTGGGTGTATTATAAGGAATCCATATTTTGTCCGCAGCACGTTGAACGTCTTTGAGTAATGCTTTCGTCACAGGTTTCCGCTCATGGTCCACAGTGAGCCAACGTGTCACCAACTTCATAATTCGAAGTTTCACACTCAAATACTTATGCAAAATAGAAATTGCTGTGTCTTGTTATATTAGTATACCCTCAACAAGCTAGTAGATTTTTCAAAACAATATAGTGCACAGTAACCAATAGCGCCCCGCCAGGGAAGCATAATAATTTGATGTGCGGCGGCATTTAAATTCACTCACGACCACAAACGTAGGAGATGACATTTCTATTTCTTTGATTAATTGTTTACAGTAATGGATCTACCTGATGAATTTCTTTCAAGATTTGAAAGATATTACTGGCCAAAAAGTGAAGCGAACGCCCATTGTCGGATATTCTGTGGAATTATGAACTTGGCTTCGTAAATGATGCAATGTCTAATTCTAGAAATGCCTCAAAAATCAAAATTATTCTTTCATTAAGTTGTTATCTTTTAGGGAAAATCATTTTTAGAGATATGTTGCCACAGAATTATCTGAGATGGTAACACTGATGTTTTTTTTCAAAAATATTGAATTTTTAGATAACCTTTTATAATTAGAGTTTGCAATTAGAAAACTTTTTAAAACACAATATTCAAGTGTCGTTACTACTTTGTTTTAATATTTAACAATATTTCAAAATTGTCTAAAGTAAGGTCAATTCCTTACCGCATACCGCACATGTCGGTAGGTATGATATGAGAAGCAAATCTATAATGCAATGTATACGTTCAGATCGAGTGGGCTATGTACAATGTATGAAGGACTTTATAATGCAAGGTATACGTCTAAAATACGTCTATGTTAATGGCATTGTTATAATGGCATTGTTATATTTTAATACATCTTTTGTTTTTTTTTTATTTTACGAACATTTATTTTGTATTACCTCTGTTACGAGTTTCTTAATTATAAATGTGTCTCTCAATCGATACGCCACAGATAGCATACTGATTAACTTGAGTATCTAAATTTGCTGGGTACAGGTTACAATCACAATGATCACACAAATCATCACACTTGGGTTTCTAGCTTCAAAAGGACAAGGGTCATTTTCTCATAACGAATGTTTTAGTTTAATATGCATGTGTCTTAAGTCTTTCGTTTGTTGCTGTGCTATGTGTGTGTGTGTGTGTGTGCGCTTTATCTTCCTCTTTATTGTTTGTATTTTCTTAAAGTTATTGAGGAAATTTTAGACTTTTATACATTTGTGGTGGTAGCTCATTTGCAGTGATTAAAGGTTAAACGTCGTTGCATTGAACAAGTTTGCTTCTTAAATCTTTTGATTGCGAAGAAAATTACCAGCACCAACAAATGCAATTTCAAGTTAATTACATCAAATGTGGCAGCGCACGATGGTGTTGCTGATGATAAATGAGATCGCAAAAGAATGCTATTGTTTAGAAGTGAACAGACATTAGTTTATATAATGCATTGAATGTCGGTTAACTTTAAGAATTTTAAAAACTTGTTAATTTTACACTGCAAGCAAATGAGAAACAGCAATACCATCCGTACATAAATTTGTAAAATGCTATAATTGTAAGGCTATGATTTTGACGCTGTATTGGTTACAATTGTTAATATAAGGAAAACTAAATATTAATAACGAGAGGTATATTTTTCGAACTAACAGTCCTTTCTTTATAAGGTGCGCAACTAAGTTTCTGCTGTTTGCCAATAGATGGCGCCAGCTATACGTGCTAGTCGACTCTGCAATAACCTAAACATCATGAGCCAAGCTTAGGCATATGGTAAACATACCGCCTCGACCCAATAGTGATTTTATTTTGACGTCATATTCTTTTGGTTGTGTGAATATGTATGATTTTGTGTCAAATAATCGTCATATGCTGAAAATATTGATTTTTTTCTTTCAATCAAAGAAAATGACGGCTGAAGCTCATCGAGAGCTTCAAATCGTTTGCGGAAATACTGCTTTAAGTGAAAGACGGTGATTTTAATGTTGACGACCGTTCGCATGAAGGCATTGCTGGAAGGGGATCCGTGCCAAACGCAGCTGGAGCTTGCTTCAGTATTAGGAGTTACCCGCCAAGCCATCTCCAAGCGATTACATGCGTTGGGAATGATTCAAAAGCAAGGGACTTGAGTTCCTTATGAGTTTGGAGCCAAGGGATGTTGAGCGTGGTTTTTTCATGAACAACTGTTGTAAACAACTACTTTAGCAACAAAAAAAGGAAGGGGTTTCTCCTACGTATTGTAACGGGTGATGAAAAATTATTGATGATTTATTACAGCAATGCAAAGAAAAGAGAGTCATGGAGGCTTCCCAGTCATGCTTCTACGTCGTCGTCTCGGCCGAATATTCACGCTGCGAAGGTTATGCTCTATATATGGTGGGACCAGGTCGGTGTTATTTATTACGAGCTGTTGAAACCAAGCGAAACCCTCACTGGGGATCGGTATCGACTTTAATTAATGCGATTGAGCCGAACTCTGCACGGGAAACGCCCACAATACGCGGAGAGGCACGAAAAAGTGATTCTTCAGCATTCTTGGCCTCACGTGGCCAAGCCCGTTAAAACCTACCTGGAAACGCTGAAATTTTAAAGTCTTCACCCTATCTGCCATATTCTCCAGATATTGCGCCGTCTGATTTTCATTTGTTCCATTCGATGGCATACGGTCTGGCTGACCAGCAGTACCACTCATATGACGACATCAAGGAATGGCTAGATTCGTGGATAGCCTCAGAAGATGAACAATTTTACCGTGACGGAATTCGAGCTTTGCAGAAAGATAGGAGAAAGTAGCAGCAATGAATCATTTGTGAACATTTTTCATAATAAAGTGACATTTTTATAAAAAAACCAGTGAGAACTTAGTTGCGCATTAATAATAAGAGCCAATGTCGCGACTGCGGATACTTTCTGCTGATCAACGGTTGCAAATAGTGACATTTTCAAAGAATCAGGTGTGCTCCATTTTTACGTAGCAATTGGAAATTGAAAAATATGTCCCAAATAAAAGATTTGTCTCAATCGGCCAACTTTTATCTATCCCACTGCATTATTTATCATTTACTTGGACCTTGTATACGCTAACTCTGTTTTTATATGCACAGATCTTCCCAGTTTCATCTATGTAATATAAAATAAATTTCGTTGTTATCTTTATGAATCATATTTTGGGTGAAAACACATTACAATGCTGCTGAGGCCAAAAAAATAAAAAAACTATTAAACATTAGAACAAACGAAACAATTGGATTTTGTACGGGTGTGGGCACAAGTAAAGACGCAAAATGTTAAAAGTTTAAGATTTAAGAATTTTTTTCAATTAAAAGAAATAATTTTCTTCTGAAATTAATGATTGTATTGACAATTTAACCAATTAAGACTTTAAACAATGGGCAGATTCTTTATTTCTTCTTCTTCTTAGGTGGCGACTGGAATAGACATCCTTATCTACCCTTATCCGCCCGTAGAAAATAATGCCAAGCGGTTCGATCTTCTGTGCTTCTCCTCCAATTCGTCATACCAAGTTTCTTTATTTCAGGCTACCATAACAGTTCAGAAATTCACTTTAAGAAAGCTACAGTCAAAACTTGCTGTTTTTTTTTTGCCAATGAAGTCTATATTATCAGTACCGAACAATAATGCCATATACTCGTGTATCGATTTTTTCTGGATCTTTTCAAGGATTTGCTGCAGTGCACTGCATCTTGAAAGTCGTCAATTTATTAGGTCCAATCAGATTGGACGGAAAAGGCTTTATTATCTCAGATAGCTTAAAAATTTCAATAATATTTCTATGTCTTGTAATTCAACTGGAATCTAGGAAATGTATATAATGGACATTGAAAAGCGATCTGAAACAAATATTTTAAAGCAAAAACTTTAACTCGAAGAACTGACACGAAATAATAGTTTTCCGTTTCTTGATCTGAACCAGAAATGGAGCCATAATGTAGTTGCATTTGTTGGTGGTCAAAAAGTACATTTGTTTGAACTGTTGCACATCAAGCCCATTGTGTTGAGAAATAAAAAATATCATAAAATGGATCAAAAACAAAAATATTTGTAGCGTCGTTTCGTTTGCATGAATTAAAATCAAGGTAGTTTATACGTTTAGTTTGGGAACAAAATTGTATATGATTTCGATTCGGTTGTCGGAAGTATTTACAATTAAAATTATACGTAGCTTTGATTCAGCTATCTAAAACGCAAACAAATGAAAAAATGGAATAGAAAGATGGTCTCATTCCGATTCTGCGACAGCACTTGATTCAAATTCAGTAACTTTGATCGAAATTATAAGTTGCATTGGTTTTCAGTGATCCGCAAATGGTATAATTTGAATGCATTTCAAATTCTAATTTTAATTTAATATTCTTTGATGTTGCATGTTAAAAGTGTTACATTTGCTATTGTCGTAGCTGAATATTAATTCTACTTTTCATTTGGTAATCTCCATATGAGACATATTTGAATAATTCGTCTGTGTGCATGGATGTTCGGCATGATTAGTAAATCGCATCCGTAACAACTGGTCTCGACCAACTAGAAATCCTGATTTACTACTTGATTAAAAAACACATTAGTTTTTGGGTTTTTCAAATTGAATTTACACCAGCAAAAGAAAAAAAAATGAAGAAAAAACGCAAAACCGATTAATATGAATATGAAATATGTGAAACCTAAAACATTTACCACTCCCTCAGCATCATGATGTTAGAAGCAATACAAGCACAATCATCACCACCGCCATTACCTCCACCTCCAAAATCAACATCTACATCATCATCATCGGCCAATTACAATTAATTTCAAAGCTGAAAATAACAAATAACAAAATTCCAAACGTATTAATTTAGTAAAACAAAAACTTGAAGTTGGAAACAAGTAATTAATCTAATGAATTATGCCGTAAAATCTATTCAAATTTGGTTGTGAAAACAAATGTAGCCGAATTCATGACACCAACTGTCATATTTTAGCACATACTCACACATACATAGACAGCACTTACCATGTGCTCATATACTGCAATGTATTATTTAATGTTTTATTAATTTTCTTGTTGCTGCCTTCATACATAACTATCAATAGTAATTTAAAGCGGTCATAAACTACGTCGAGTGTCGAGTAAAAATATAAAAACCCAAATGCAGAACCAGACAAACGGACGGACACAACTTGACCGATTACTGGGCCATGTGCTGCTGTAGCTGGTGCTGGCACACCGGCACTAGTGGCGACAGTAGCCACAAGTTTCGATTTATGTGAAAACCAAGAACAACAACAACGACAACAATTTTAGTTTAGTTACTAATAACTTAGGCCACCGAACAACTTTGTTGTGGACCATTTTGTATCTGCATCTGCAAACCAATGGTAAAGTTGTTAAGCTCCATAGTTTATGCGTATGATCATATGTTAGTGTTTGCTTGAAAATATGTATGTGTGTGTGTGCAAATCGTCGTTTTTTTTCAAAGTTAATAAAGCTGATCCAAGCGACCTTGAAAGATATCTACATATTAATTTTTTTTCCAATTTGTGATATAAAATGTGACATGTATGCGGGTTTCAAGTTTTTGTTTTACATTTGGATACATTCAAGAGAATTAAATAAATAAGTAATAAATAATTTGGTGTCTTAAATTATAGTCCTTAATCATTGCATAGCATTGTATGTCAAAGGCAGAAGCAGTTGCGGCACGCAAGATGATGCCATGTACAATAGTTGCTCTTGTGAATTCCGAGGTGCTGAACCCAAAAATCTAGTTTTTAAAACTTTTTCCGATCCATGGTTAATTTTAGGCAAATTGTGTTATATAGTGGGTAAATAAAAGCCGGCGTAAAGAGAGGAAATGTAGTAAAGTTCGATCAATTCCTTGCTATTAACAATATCCAGCCTTTTCACATGATAGAGATAGGAAATTGTAATATGTGTTGTTTGCGTAATTCGTCGTTCTATCTTTCGGAAAAGCTTCTCATTTGTAAAACTTTGTAGAATTTTGTAGAAACTACATCAAAACTAATGGTGATGGTGATAGTATTTTGGCGAATGACGAAATAATTATCCGTCGTGATGGCTGGCCAAATAATCAATTCCACAAGCCTATGAATAATAATAAGAATAATGGCCTTGAAATTGAATAATAAACTAAAGCTATGTTACACTGAAGATTGACAGAAAAAATAAAGCTACTACAGTCCATAGTAAACTTGGCAATCAGTTAGACAGTGATTTAAAGCACTGAAATCTGCATCTAATATGAACCTCCAAATTGTTAAACCAAGGGAAAATGTATTTTGAATATATTGTAACAACATCGGTGAGGAATAGGCTTTCAAAGTTGATAACCCCATTTTCCGAATTGACTAGAATTGGAGGACTACCAAAAAGTTGCTCATACATGGACTAAGGTCACCACTGGAAAAATGTAGTTTTTTCGAAAATGTAAAATTGATAAATCATGCTATTTTAGTCGGTTTTTCATACAAGCTTTCTAATTGTAGGTGTGGTTATTCAAAAAAATGCTCAACAAATAAGTATTTCAAGGACTCATCCGCCCCCTATCGTAAAATAATTGTACAATCTGGAGAGCCAAAAATCTGTTACAGTGACAAAGTCGTTGTCGCAGTCAAGTGCATGACATATGACGGACATAGATTTTGATATAATGGCATAGTAGGCAAATGCAAGTTATGTGTAATTTCCATTGCCATATTTTTTGCAAATTTTTATCCTTTGCCCAAAATTGGCAGTACAAATTTTACGTGCTGGCTGCGTTCGTGAAACATTTGCGTAAACTTTCCACTGAACTCGCCCAAAAAGAAATGTGCAGGTGTTAAATTGCAAGATCTTGGTGGACATTTGAAGTCTTCTTTATATGGAAGATAAGTCTTCCGAATCGTATAAGCCGTTATTTCATTACATTTCGGAATACAGATCGCATGGCAACATCTTATTGAATGAACAACAGTGTCATTCAGTTCTGGTTACAGCAATTATTGTCCATTTCGACAGTTTTATTTATCTATATAGCTGTCAAAATGAATCATAACTATAATTTAAAATTTTATTTTTTTGCAGCTTACAATAGCTGTAAAACCACAAACACATTTTGGCATATTAATTTGTACACAGAGTATCTTTAGTTGGCACTTCTCTTAAGGAATTTCTTACAGTAAATCTCTGCGAAAGCGCATTTTCACTTCACGGTTTCAAATGAATCCTCAAAGTGGCCATAAGTGGTTCAGTGAGAACCATCCTTACTTAAAACAACAGAGGAATGCTAATAAGATTGTTATATAACTATTCGCTTTGCGCTCAACCATTGCTTCAAGTATTGACAAAGATTGACGCCGTCATCCATGGATGAATAATAAATATTTTTCAACGAAATTTACTTCATTTTCGTTTACTGTGGAACAATTAAATCATTCCAAAAAATCACATACTTTGCGATGCTACGGCATCGCAACGTTTCGTTTTAATTACAATTAAAATTCTGGGATGGTCTCTTGTTTATGGCATGAACGCCGCCATTAATGCGATAGAGTGATAACAATAAGAAAAAACCCAAAATTTGCAAACAGTTTGATGTCTGCATAAAGTATTAAAACATGGCCATTGGCATTTGTCAAACATTTCCGACATGATTAAATGCTTCATTTGAATTTGAAAGAAGACAAAAAATGTGCGATTTGATCCCATCATGGCAATGCTGAACATGTTTAAAACAAAAGACTTAAGACTCAAGCACACCTGATTTACATACGACGCTTGTTTGGTGCTGGGTGATTGTCCACACCCTCGGACGCCATTAAATACATTTGTAGTTTGTTACTAAATGAAATACCACTAATTGACCCATATCACGTATTCGTACTACAACATTATGCAGATGTTTACCCCATCTCTCTTTCTTCTACGGGTGTTGGAAGTTTGAAACCATTGCACAGTGCAGAGCTATATATGAGTCGTGGCTGCTAAATAAATATGGGTTTCTAAAGTAGTAAATACTCGTATTAATACAAGTCGGCGCACCAATTGCACTACAATATTAAATTTAAATAACTTTCTTTTTATTCAATGTGGTTCATTTATTTTCTTTGTTATTGCATAGAAAATTCAATTTTATTTTATATAAATGGGTTTAAAGGTAATAATACGTAAATAACCTCCTTGCTCATTTACGCATATGCGACACTTGATCAGAAAATAATTCATTGCGACCTGAGGAGTTAAAGTCGGGATCGCCACAATTATCGTTTTAATGGACCGCTTCAATTCAGTCAAATTCCTTGGTTTCGTTTTATAAACCTCTTGTCTGGTGCAGCTAGATCACGTGACCTTGAGCGGAAAGTCGGGTTTCTGGATATTAATTTGTTTGGGAATTTTCTCCATCTTGCTGGTGCCGAATGCTGTTGAAACGGATACGTCTTCGGCGCAGTTCTGAGTAGAAAAAAACTCCTTCAACATCTTTCAACAACGGTCCCCATTGACACTTGATATTAGCACGATTGTTGTGCCACCCTGTACACAAAACTTACTGAATGTAACATTTACAATTTGTTACTTGTTAGCTTTCTTTGTTGAGTACTCTTCGGTACACACTTCTTTCTTTGACTTGCCGTCACTTACAAAGCGAGGATCGCAATGGAACACAACGGTTTCAAATTAGTCACGTTTACATATCGTGACTTTTGTACTTAAGAAGCTTTGTGTCAGCACAACAGCATTGTTTTCGCATAGAAATATTTCAGAAGTTATTGGAACAAAGAAAACCGTTTCTGGCAAAGTCTTGAGCTGTTGTTTCAGTGTTTAAAATAGCAATAACTCTAGAGTTTCTGGTTATTTCTTGATTATATAATAAAACAACTTACTGTTTGTTATCTTCGATAACATTTGCAATTATGCTTTGTCATCTGATATAATAAAATCAAGGTCTTATCATGTGATTTCTTGGGTTGAATTGAAAAAAACACAAATTTTATTGCTGTTTAATATAATCGTGTTTTTTATTTTTACTCGCATGGATACAAAACGTTAGCGTGCTTTGCTTCATGAGCCATCTTGATGTTTCAGAATTTAAAACAAATCACCTAACCAACATTCTCGATAAGTTTAGAGACAAAGCTGCGCATAACAAGTTTTGTTTGCTTGGTTCTGTATAATAACGATCTCAACATTTTGTTTCGCTTCCTTGTCTTGCGTAACAACAGTTTTGCTTGATTTATGCGATTTAAACATGTGACTCGATGAGATAAGAAACTCCTAGAAATATAAAATCTCATTCTGTATGTCTGGAGAGTAATTTCTTATTGTTGGTTATTTTCTCCTTCACAACCGGCTTCAACACCTCCACAATCAACGTCAGCACGACCACATCAGGAACCCGTTTTCTATTACTTCAAATGTCATTTAATGTCAAAATATCATACAAGACGACCAGACCAGACCAAACCAAACTAAACAGACAGATATGATATTATTTGAAATTTGTAAGATGACTTTTTGAAGATGTTGCCAAAATATCAAAAAAAAAAAAAAAAAAAATAAATAAATAAATAAATAAATAAAATTTGAAGGTGGTAATTTTTCCTTTAAATTAATCAATTGAGTAATTCAATAATAAATATTGGTTAGTTTATTGAAGATATGTCTCAATTTATCAAAATTTCGCTATTTTGGGAGCTCTAATGAAAATGTTAGCCAATGTTTTGCATAAATTGATTTTTTTTCTTTAAAATGTTAACATTGAATGTGATTTATGAGATTTTAAATACGATGACTAAACCAGAACTTGACGCAATTTTCAGCAAAGATGCATGACTAGCAATAGGTGTCCAATGTTCTCGAAGTTTTACAATAGTTAGAAACAATTTAGAGGCGTAATTGAATTCCAATTTCGTGATATGTCTGTTACATCAAACAGAGGAATTGTCAGTAAATCTGGGTGATGAATAGTTCCGCAGGTTTCTCTAAGCCATCTTCCACATGTGGTGCTAAAAACGGTAAGCGAATTTTATCGGTATTTTGGTGTAGTTATGAACCGCCGCAAAATTAGACAGGCAAACCACCATACCGATGCTTATAAACGAGGTGTGATAAAAAAAAACGTTTTTTTTTTCAAATTTCGTGAGTTAGGTATGTTCGATTTTCGAATTTTTTTCTGTTATATTGGTACACATGTCTGTTATATATGTTGACAATATCAGCCATTTTCGATTGTCAGTTTGTTTTTGACAGATAAAAAGGATAGTCGTGTTTTGATATGCTCTTTGATTTTTTACTATTCGAAAAAATGGACCAAAGAAACTATTAAGTTTTGTGTAAAAAATTAAATTAAATGTGCAAGGACATTTGAAATGTTGACTCCGGCGTTTGGCGAGTCTACTATGAGCAGAACACAAGTTCAATTGTGGTATAATCGGTTTAAGGAAGGCCGAGAAGATGCCAATGACGATGCTCGTCCTGGTCGCCCGAGCAGGTGAAGTTCGGTCAAATGTGAAGTTTTTGCTCACTATTTTCTTCGATTGCAATGGCGTGATGCATCATGAATTCTTACCACAAGGTCGTACGGTCAATAAGGAATACTACCTTGAAGTTATGCGCCGTTTGCGCGAAGCAATTCGTCAGAAACGCACAGAATTGTGGTAAAATCAGTCATGGATTTTGCACCATGATAACGCACCAACTTATGTGCGTGAGTTTTTGGCCAAAAACAAAACCGCAATGATGCCGCTGACTTTTTCCTCTTCCCAAAACTGGAGACACAGATGAAAGGAAAGCGTTTTGCTACGATTGAGGAGATAAAAGAAAAATCGAAGCAGGAGCTGTTGGCGATACCAAAAACCGCGTTTTAGAAGTGTTTCGAGGATTAGAAAAAACACTGGCACAAGTGTATTATATCTGAGGGGGACTACTTTAAAGGAAATAAAATAGAAATTGATGAATAAATAAATACTTTTTTTGATTGCACCTCGTATCCTCCACTATGGATTGTAATCTATAGAGTCGTGGAGAATGTGTTCTCTACGTCTCTAGTAGCCATGCCAAAAGGATACTTATTATACGTACTAACCTATTTCGTTTTCAAACTGAAAAATTTAATTTTTTTGGCCACGCTCACAAAAATATATATAGATCGTATCTGCCGTTTACAACTCTGCATTGCTTTCAGACAACATGTAAATTGTAAAATTGTTAGTAACTGAAAAAGACGCACGGCGTCGATAACGATGTGCCAACATACCGCTAGGTGCGTGGAAGTGCCATAAACGTCCTTTCTTTACATATAATATATAGACTTGCTTTTTAATGTTTCATCAACCACGACCATAACTTAAGCAGTCCCCCACAAAGGTAAGTGGGGTGAGGGAGATTATGCATCAAATTTCACCTTTAAATGTAAATAAAATAAACTATTAAAAAGTAAAATAGTTGAAATTCTGAAAAAATGTTCCTAGAGATGGTTTGAGTTCTTGCATGGGCAAGTGTTTGCCTCTTTTTTACTGTATCAGTTTTGTACAGTCCCAAATTTAGCCTTCATATGGCTATGAGATGTAAAGTCTTAAATAAGTGGGCTGTGTCCGTTGTTATCTCGTCGATGTCACTTGAGCAGCAACGCGGCACAACGATCGCAAATAGAAAAAACCTGCCTGGCTTGAATGGAAATGTGGGCACTCCAAAAACAATTTAAAAACTAATTTAAAAGATTTTATAATAAACTAGCTGACCCGGCAAACGATGTTTTGCCTTCAAAATGTTAATGTGGTAAAAAAATTAATTGCAAAAATCTCATCTCCAACGCCATCTATCACTTCAAATAAAACCTTTTAAACCTTCCGGAATACTCTACCAATAATTTAAGACCAAAATGAGCCAAATCGGTCCAACCGTTCTCGAGCTTTAGCGAGACTTACGCACGGCAATTGATTTTTATATATATAGATTTCAAAAATGCTGCCTCTGAAAGTGTATTTTTTCTAAATCAGGAAGTTACATAGAAAGGTGCTGTTTTTGCATTTCAATAGAAAAACATACGTTGTCCCTTCCGACAGTAATTTTAAACTTGACATTGTTTGAGAAAAAGAAACAATAAGAAAGAAAAAATTTCTGGAGATATATGGTGGACAACGCAGTCCGTGATATACCAGAGATCAAAAAATCCAACACTTTTGCACACTTATATGGTGACATTTTCCGAAAAGAACACTAAGCCTGGTCAAAGAGTAGTGCATTTTTAAGGAAAAAATGTTGCACTTTTTGTCAGAAAATAGAAAGCCATTAGACTATATATTGTATTACGTCCTGGCTTGATTTAAGGCTGGATTGCATTGATACGGATGTTGTTCCAAAGAAACAGAGCAGCGCATTTATCTGGAAAGTTTTCCAATATGATATCCAGGCCGACGAATAAATTTTAATGAAATATATATCAATCGATAGAATTTATAACAATGATCCTGAGAATTTTTGAGATTTGTGAGCTCCATAGATATCTTAAAGTATTTCGCATCCCAAATTTGAGCCATGTTGGCGTCTAAGTCGATCCAAAAATTCTAAAAGTTTGCTATTTTGTAGATTTCTAAAAATGTGTTGCATCTTTTCTTGTGATGATAAAGATATAATTTTCTAACAACAATGAGATTTTACTGCAGCCTTCTCAAATATTGAGAAAGAGTTAAGAAAATAATAACTTCTGTATAGAACGTGTAGAAATGGTGGCTGATTTCATTTACCTGGACTCCACCGTGACTAAAACCAATGATTACAGCCTGTAAATTAGGAGAGGAGTATTGCTTGTAAATAGATGCCACTACGAGTTTAGCAAGCGATTTAACGAGAAAGCCTTCTCTCGGGGAATGCAAATACAAATGTACCATATAAAAGCCATACCAATCTTGGTGTACAACACAAAATCCCGGACAACAACAAAGGGGGATGAATCAAACCTGGGGGTCTTCGAGAAAAAAATACTTCGAAAACATAAACAAAAAATATTGGCGCCCTGTTTGTGTCCTTTACGAACTATGTTACCATATCGATGTGATCAAGCAAAACTGCGCCATACAGTGCGGATGAACCGAAAGGCTATAGCATGAAAAGTCTTCGATAACGAACTGAAGAGGGCGATAAAAACTTCGTTAAAGAAAAAAATTTTGTAAAATGCCGCCAAAATTTTATGTGACGAATTTGACAAGAAGTGCAGAGGACCGAATTTCATTTAATTCTTTCTTTTGAGCGGCGCATAATAAATAAAAATTTATATTTTAGCCGCCACGAAAGTAAGTTAGTAAGTGTCTGCAAAATAATGAAACGCTTAATAAGCCTTATAGTTCTAGAATCTGCAAAATAATAAAGAGATTCCAATAGCAAAATAATCACGTGACACATACAAAACATTTTACTAATTTCGCTTTGAAAAGATCTTTTCTTAACCCCGAAGTTAAGCTAATTTATAAACTTTTCTTTGCATATATGTATTTAAAATAATGCTTAATATTTCTACGAATTCTCAAGAATACATATGATTTTTATGTAGAAAAGCGAAAAACGAACTTACGCTATAATACAAATTACTGCAGGCATCGAAAATGTTATCACTATAAATGAATACTATGATATAGTAGTGGCAACAAGTTATTATGAAATATATTTAAATATGTTTTTCTTCTCAAATAATGTGATATCACATAAAATGTATGATGTTCTTCTCTATACGAAGTTTCAGAAATGTCTAAAAATATTTATGTCAAATGAAAACAAAATAAAAAAAATCAAATATTTGTATTAGCTTAAAATACTATAAATATTTTTTTGGCACAAATATATAAAACTTTTCTGTCAGAAAGTTTTAATTCACTATTTACCTGTTTAAGATCAAATAATTAAATAAAATTATTTTTAATTGCGGTAGAACTTACTTACGTTATCGTTATAAATGTCATAATCTTCTTGATATATTTTTGGCATCATTTCAATTTTGTATCGACCTGCCCTGGATTCTCGATATTGAAAGCATATCAGATTTTTGTGCGATAACGTCATCAGAATGACGTTAGTCCGGCTGCTCTAGTATCAGAGACATGAGTGATATCATTTAGATATCACTCGGTTTATTGAGTAATTAAATAGATTATTAACAAATTTGAGGTAAATTTAATTAGACATCATTACAAATTTCCAAAGCTGATGAATAATTTTTCCCAGAGTGATCGTAATAGCAGATTTTTTACAATTTTGTTGTGCCATATGATGATTCTGGCCAAGAGATATGCATTCCTTTGTCAAAGAGTTAGAGGAAATGCAAAAATTTTAATATAATTTGATATTTAACTATGTCTCAGATTTGTTCGGTATTTTTGCCTATGATGCATTTTTCCCCTATCTCACTACACATTCAATCCTGATTTTCTAGTAAATGACGCTCATATGTTTTCATATACAAACTGTTCTCTTTCATCGCCTTTGTTTACAAATGAAGTGAAATTTGAAAAAACTGCTGCTGCTCATATAACCTTATAAAAAACATGTTAATGTTAATGCTAATAATTTAATGCTAAAGCATTAAATTATCATCCCCTCCTTACCACCGAAATCAAGTCAAAAAGTGCTAAAAATAACTAGCCAACCAATACAATCTCCTAAGAATTCCATTTATAATTCTATTAAAATGTACAAAGAATTATAAACCCACCCCGCCTCAGTTCACCTGTATT
Organism: Philornis downsi; assembly: GCA_019455685.1. Lineage (NCBI taxonomy): Eukaryota > Metazoa > Arthropoda > Insecta > Diptera > Muscidae > Philornis > Philornis downsi. The sequence goes on from JAHXMU010000014.1 coordinate 2,659,306, forward strand.
CGATTACAATCGATTATACATTTCTGTTTACTGGCTAACTGTAAAAATGTGCTGGTTATTGCTGTCGTGTGCTGTTTGCAACGTACAGATTAATTTGTATATCGTATATCGAATAAATTTTATAACGTACGAGTGAGCATTGCATACACGTACAAACATTATGAATTTCAAATCACATTCTGCTCAATCATACTCACATACACTAAGCAATAGTTGCAGCGGTGAGTACTTGTATGTATATTGCTAGCACCACCAGTACCATCAGCACCATCAGCACCACCACCACCGTCACCTCACCTCACCAACCGGTTTCTGGTTAATTTTGCATAATTCCTATTTATTACTGTTGTTGTTCTTTTATTACTCTAAAGTTTCTAGTAAATCGACAGACAAATCAAGTAACCGCCATAAAACCGACCAACTAATCTCTTAGGGTGTTAGCTTAGGGTAGGGAGGGTGAATGGACTGGCAGACACTTGTAAACATGTGGTCATATGGGTCGTTCGTACAAAGCTTGATATTAGTTGAGCAGCGTGCAAAAAATTACCTTTTGCAAAAATGCTGTAATAGTAAGTTTTTAAACGTCCTTGAGCAATGGAATGAGTTTTTTTTTTTTTTGTCTGTTGTGCAAACCTATTTGAAAGGACTTGAAAGCTAGTAAAAAAGTCGTTACCGCGAACAAAGATTTTCTTTTGCCTACACACACCTACATAGATAACTTGTGGCTATTTGTAGTGTTCGTGTGCCGTCAAACAAAAGCCGGTGTACATGGTCGCGTTTATGTCTTAAGTCTTTTGTTTTGGCCTTTTGTTGGCAAAGGTAGGAAAACAACAGTTTGATGGGTCATTACGAATATGACAATCCATTTTTTAGAAATGTTGTTATTGATTGTATTAAAAATTAAGATTGTTTGCTATTCATTGTTTTATAAATCGCGCGAGGGCAACACAAAAAGTTTCTGTATTTTAATATTATAAATGTGAATACTAGCGCAGCAATAAAAAAAAATTGATACTTGGTTCAAAACTATTATACTATGTCTAAAGTTTAGGGAAAATTGAATAACTCTGAGATGTGGCACATTCAGGCAACTTAATCAGTCCTATATGAATATCCACAAACTCTGTATTTTTTGCATAAGCCAATGAATCTTTCTTCAAAGTACTTGTGTCCGATTTGACAACTTTCTTCACCATCATTTGTGTTTTACGAAAAAAACAACAGCAAGTAATTTTTGGCATACCAAAAATACACTAAATAACTTGTTCTGTTGTGAAATTTAATAACCATATCAGTTTGGGTTGATTTTTTATGTATTTCAAGGGGGTTTTTTTATAAGTTTTTCAACAAATACACTATTGGCGTTATGGCAAAATTCATTGAACGGATTTTGGATGTTTTTTTTTTCATTCCACATGTGATGTGAATAATCTTCTTTTAAGTGGAGATATATACAACTGATGATGTACCAATAGTATTAATTCGATCATAAAGAGATTTGAAGGTGAACTTGTCACGGGGTCCGAAACGCATCAACCTTATACGCGATTATTGAGTGGACAGTTTAAAAAACATTTTCAATTTGAAAACGTTTTTTGATGCCACAGCTAATTTGGTGCATACTTCTGTACAGCATCGCAAAAATTAACATTATCAAAACAAACAAATCTGGAAATGCACATAAGGTTTGTTGATTTTTTTTTTCTGGTCCTCCTTTATATCACAATTTTAAAATTTTGTTTTATGTTTACAATGTGGTAGGTTCAACTTTTTTAAATAGAAAGTAAACTAAATTCGAAAGTCTTCCAGGACACATATACAAATGTATAATATCTGACAATCAAACCTTGTAGTAATCAATGAATGTGTAGAAATAGCTACAACAAGCATTTAATTCAGTTATGGAGTACCATATTTCCTTCCTATTTCTTAGATAAGACCAGAACTTCAAATAAAGTACTTACTACGTACTGATTAATCAATCTTTTAAATCGATTTCAATCAAATGCCAGACCGAAATCGGTTAGTAAACAATTTTTCAAGTAATTGAAGTTCTTTGTGACAGAGTAGTTTGACTCGTTTTGAAAAGTCTCATAGATGCAAATACCAAATCATAACTTTTCTTAGTATGTTGAAGAGAAATTTTATATACACAGTAAGTTTATACATTTCTCAATCTTCTGCGACTAAGGCAGTAATATTTTTGGAGCAGGTGGAACACAAGATTTTGCTACAAATTATTACTATTATTCATATAGCATTACTAGTCTATCAAAATTTGTCATTGACTAAAATTCTGTGAACCAGGACTTACAATTAACTAATTGCCCGTGGTAAAGTGAATTAGGTTAACCCTTACATTTGAAATTCCGAAAAGTTTGGAACACATCCCTAAGTTTTGTGGATGTAAGAAATTATGAAAGATCCTAAAGGACATATTTTGCTTGTATGAAATATACAAAAATGTATTTATATTCTACTAATTCTAAATATTTAAAGGTACTTGACCACGAACATGTATCAAATATCATATATCATATTAGGGAATATTTTTTTATATTGCGAATATATTTAACTTCAAACAAATGGTGTATTTAAGGTTTAGAATCTTCCACACCAATAAAGCCACCTTAACACACGCTAATGTCGTTCATTACGCTGTGAACATTAGCTTATGCGAGGAATAATTTGTGCAACACCGTTTATACTTGTTAATAAAAGGAATTTAATGGCTTAAAGCTTAAGCAACAAACTCATCTATAAACTTTGCCATAAATCTGCTTAGTAACTTTTTTATGTGAAAGAAAAATGCTGGCAACTTTTTTAAATGACTTTGTTTTTTGTTTCAGCACCCTGCTTTTTGTTATCATCGCTTTGGCCTGCCATTTAAGCTTAAGCCTGGCCGACGATGCCAAACGCTCCAGCCTCAGACGTCCCATTGGCAAGGGCGCCAAAGCATCATCCACAACGACAACAGCGCCAGCTGAAGATGAGGAAGGCGATTATCCAGAGAATGGCGAAGAGAATCAATATGGCGATGAGGCCGAAGAAGCTGATGCCTCCTCCACTACCACCACGACCACAGAGACGCCAAAACGTATTGGTCCCGTCATCCGTCCCTTCCGTTCCAATGATGATTTCTTGAATTCCTTGAAGCGCAGACAAATGAATGCTAAGAAAAATAAATGTGGGTCAATCAACTTATTAACGTAAAATCTAATTAAAATTTTGAAATTATTTCTTTGTTGCAGTGGAAAAGCCCGAACCTAAGGCTAAGCCAACTCCCGCTGTGGTTGATGACGGTGATGAGGAAGCTGCTGCTCCTGCTCCTTCCCCTGTCGCCAAGGGTTTCAGCAAACCCAACTCTGCCCGTAAGTTGTTTACTCAAAACTATTGAGCGAAATAAATAGTTAATTTATGTATTTTTCCATTAGTGAGTCGCCGCAAATTAAACAAACCTTCTAAGCCCGAACCAGCTGATGATGGTGCTGAAGATGCTGAACACGAACAAAAAGAAGAGTCCGCAGCTAAGCGTCCTTTGGCTCGTTTAGCTTTAAGGAAACGTAACTAAAGTCTTCTTACTTCCTCTCAGTTCTCTAACTTTACTGTCCCAACTCTACAATGGTCTGCACTCCACTATCTCTTTCTAATTCCCTATCTCTATTTATCTACCTTTCTATTTCTATCATCTGAAGCTGAAAGTAAATATCTCCAGGATCATTTTTCCTGATAAATACAGAATTTTCCAAATCCTATGCTTACCTTAGTCTTTGTGGTTTTATTCAATCCAGTATCCTGTTCCTACTTTCATTATTTCCTCTCTTTCAATTCTATTTTAAACTTTCTAACTTCGTTTTGTCCTTGAGTGTGTGTTATAATATTATTTTTTATATTATATATTTTATTTGTACATATTTTTTTCTTAAACAAAATATAATAAAAAATGAAAATAATTTTAATTATTTCCTATTTTTCTTAAATTAAGACAATGTGAACACAAATTTCCTTTAATAATTATTAAATAAAACTATAATATAATTGGAAACATATTAATTTTGTTGCTTTTTTTTTTTTTTTTGAAGCACTTCAAGCCTTTTCAAAAACATATTTGGCAAAAGGTTTGGAGCAACAATTGTAAATATACTAACATGTTGTTGGCGTCCTTCACAAAAGTGTATTTAGGATAGTACAACTTTTACAGATATGATTAATGTATCATCCTCCATAATATGGGTGGTATACTAAATTTGTTATTATGTTCGTATCATCTAGGAATATTACTCTGCGAACCTACAAAATATACATATTCCTGATAGAAATCACTGTCAATTTTGGCATGTCTGTCCATCGTCAGTTTACTCGATGGTACAAGGAAATCTTAAGTGCGAAATAGGGCAAAATAGGACTAAACCTACATGTAGAAAGTGTGTTTTTTTTTCAATTTTATCAAAAGTGGCAATTGACAAATATTAAAAATTTGAATTTTTGCTTGAAAAGCAGGCCAATTGGTCACATTACGTGGGAGAAATATTTTAGACATGTCCATTTATCTGGAGAGAAATGAAGAAATTTGAAGTTGGTCTCCCTGGTCTCATTTGAGATTACCAGATCTCTTTACGAAATTTCCCCAAACAGTTCATGACTTTCGACATTCTGACAAATATTCTCTGGTGATGCTACCAGGCGTCCGCCTGCTGGTACCTAAAGTGAGAAGGCGATTAGTTTGAACAACCTAAACGCCATGCTAACTCCGATGTTTGTTAGGCAATTAAGGAAACGTGTGTTACTGAAAATCAACTCCAACCTAGATGTCGTTATAATCAAAGACTCGCATTACAATATGCTTGTAATTAAGGTTCGCACGAGATTGAGTAGAGAGAAAAATGTACGTAACCAAACACAAAGGAAGCTTAAAGTAGCTAAGCAGCACACCCCCGAAATAGCCACAGCCTAATCAACTATTATGACAAAACGAACCTAATCCTAATATCTTCGACATACAGGGGCAGGATGTCGCACTTTGTCTCAGGAAAGTGCATACACGGCAACGATGACGCCGATTGTAAGGCATGCTGTGAGGCAACGCTATAAGAAGAAAATATGAAAAAAAAACGGCTGTGGAAAGAGCGGGAATGGAAAATTCTACCGAAAGGTAGAAGCGAGTCTATAAGAAATCATAATAACATAGTCGCGGCTTAAGAATAGCAAAGTTGCAAATGCTGTTGACTTACCAGTAGACCTATTTAAGGCCGAAGGCGATGAATTGGTAATCAGTGCGCAATAGCTCCTTGACAAAATTTGGCTCAGTGAATGCATCTAAATTATATGAATTATTCCTTGTGTTTAAAAATGGTGACCCTAGTACATGCCCATCGCTTGTAACGTTCTGTCGAATGTGATATGCGAAACTCTAAAACCTATTCTACTGAAACCTATTAAACATGGCATATCAGCAAATAAGCAGATACCGACCATCTTTTTTCGACTATCAAGCTGGCTTCTGCGGCCCGATACGGCAATAGTTATAGGATGATACGGACTAATACGCAGTTTGCGGCAAAGATATGCAAAATTCTTTGTGAACCATTTTATACCAAACAACAATTTAGACAGACCATATGGCATAACCATATACCCATGATTCGTCACTAGTTATGACCTTTGACGTCATTCAACAATTCCTGAGAAATGGTCATGCGATGTTGCTTTTGGTCAAAATTCAGCAATTCTGAAACGAACTTCGCTGCCACACGCTTCATGCCTAAAATTTCCGAAAAGATTGCATGGCACGAGCCAACCGATATGCCGACATCCTCAGCAACTTCTCTAATTGTGATTCGGCGATTGTCCATAACACTTTTCTTCACTTTCTCAACATTTTTATCGGTTGTTGATGTGCTTGTAAACATTTTTTTGACTCAAAATACTCTCACCATTGTCAACATTTCAAGTGTTTTTGACCACTTAGTTCAATTTTTTATACAAAATTTGAAGCAACTTCTTTGATACATTTTTTTCGATAGCAGAAAATCGCCGAACACGCAAAACACTTGCCTTATTTATGCCTCTCACAAACAAACTAAACATGTTTTATGGATAAAACCATCAACATATCTTTGAGACGAGTGTACCAACAAAAAAAAAAATAATAATCGTAAGCCGAATGTCGAACGTAGCCTGCGAAATTTGAAAATTGTGCTTATTTTTTGAATACGCCTCGTACCAGACATTAACGGAGGGTACCGGCGTCTTATGCGATTTGTAATGTTTTTATGCCCAGAACCCATGTTTGCAAATTCTAAGATATAAATCCTAAATTTATCATCTCCACTGCAATTGAGACTTTTAATGTAAAGTTCTCAATTGTAATGAGATTGAGTGCTTAATAGTAAACTTAAAGTCGACTGATCTATCAGAGAATTTATTTGATTTGTTCAAGTCAGTTCTGATACTCCCCCCATACGTGTAAGACGAGTTTGCCTGCACACGTAATCCTGTATTTGATTCAAGGTATAATCTCTAATAAACTTTGGAAACGAAAGCTAATCCCCGCTATTTCTTTATACTTTTATAAATCTCTTGAGGTAAATATATGTCAGAAGTGAACCCGTTCCTGCCGAACCAGACATTATGCTTGAAGTCTCCGACAATGAACTCAACTTCGTAGGAACGAATTGCAGAAAGAGCGCGGAGCGCGGAGCGCAAAGCTCATTGCGACGTTTTCTACGTGCGGCGTGTAATATTATTCCAGCCGTCATATAAGAAAGTATTTATCCAGTGATGAATCAATACATCGTTCACTATACTGTTTATCTCAGGTATACCAATCAGGCGAAGCTTAACTATACAAGGACTGAATCCACACTAAGAAAAATGGACTGAGAACTGAGTCGGTACGTCGTTCTTTATTTCGACTCGGCCGAACTTATGTATGTCATTGGAAAACAGAACTGGCTGTAATATTTTATTTCAACTAGGACTTTAAAATTTTTGACTACAAAACACTGCATGAATTCCATAATTGGCTCTAAAATAGTTTTTTAGGAGCGTGTAGTTTAAAAAGCATTCGCAGATATCGAAAAATTTTGACTTTTCAAGAACAATTTTTTAATTTCACTTCGTATATCACACATTCAAATTATCACATCTTCACTACTTCATGTGAGGCCATGAAAATGGGTCCAGTTAGACAATTTTATCTATATTACACCCAAACCGTATTGAAAACTAAATATAATTAAATATAATTGAGTTAGAATTAGTTCGAACTTGGTTGAATTAAAAGTATACTTTCATGGAAGAGACAACATTTTTTTTATGTGTTTCAGCTGTAGATGAAAATTTTGCAATCAAATGTTCCAAATCATAAGTATTTCCGAAGAGTTCCATATATAACAAGCAATATGACATATTCTATCGATATTAATGGAGGTATCTGCGTACTAACTTATCAGCATCCGGGAAAAAAGAGACATGCTGCAAATTTGGTTAGAATGTTTGCGATTTTTTGAATTCACAGTGGTAGCGAAATTAAAGGGCGCGACAATAACCACATTGGGAGTAAAGGAATACAATTGGAGAAATACCAGTAAAATATATATAACTCCGTGGTTATCTTAGAAATATTTATGGTTGTTTTACAAAACAGAAACAACTTTAATAGCTATTTTCTTAAAATCCTGTTGTTAATATAAAAACTGTGTTTATTTCTATGTATTGAACATATTATTATAATTAGTTTGTTTAGCTTTTGTTTCCGCAATAAAATTCCAACTCAACATAGAATAAATATTTTATGTTCACGATTTCTGCACATTCAATTAGGCGATTTTTATCCCAATTGTCTGCAAATACGGTTCAGCTCAGCCTCACAAAACCGGCACAAAGAAAAACCAGATATTCGATAGGTTCGAATTCGAATTTAATTTAATTCGAATTTAAGAATCATTCACATTATTTGTTCTTAATTTATAATACAATTTCTTTTTTTATTTGCAAATTCTAAAGCAATTGAATTTTGAATTATGTGAATTATTCCGAATTGAAATTCGCACTGCAGGTAGAATCGTATCGAAGATTTATTTAAGTTTATTGGGGGGAGATTTTTGAACAAAGTAAGTTTTCGATGTTTTCGGGAAAAAAAGCCAATGGTTTTAAAAAGAAAAAGCGGCTTGCATCGTTTATTCAAAAATTGTTCTAAAAAAAAACCTTTGTGTTGCACCAGTCTCAAAGCGGCAAATTATAATTTTTGTAATGAAACTTCGCCGTCATAACTAGTTGGTCGCAAGGCATTTTAAATTTCACTACTCAGAGGCTGGCTATGTATGGTTCAATGTAGCCTATACACAAACCATAGATTACGTTATGGTGCCAAACTACAGTTTGTACAGGATGGCTCAAAATCAAATATGTGTGGCGCCATCTAGCTTGTTCACACTAATCAGATTGGAATAAGCGTAACAGGGCGCTTTCATTGTAACGTTACTCTCAATTATGAGGTTTTTGGTGCAAAACGAGGAATATTTCCCACACATTATTTCTCAGTTTTTCAGATCCTTGATTTTTGTGAATATCTCAATTAAAAGTCATTAAAGCGGAAAAGAAAGCTGGAAATGCGTTATCAATCTTATATTTTTCACGCGTACAATTCACGCGTAGTGACCCAATAATGTGTGCGTGCAATGCCACAAGGATGTAATAATTGAGTTCCGAAATATTTAAAAAGACAACAGCTTATATACTAATTTCGAATTAAAATATAAACTACTTTTGCTGGTAATATGGTGAACATTTCGAGCGAATGAATTTTTTTGTTTGTAAACAACAAACTGTCAAACAAAACACAAATACCTCAGTGAAACCGCCTTAAATAATTTTGAAATCAAAATGTGAATAATGCCGCAGTGGAACGGATTTATACATGAAAATTGCGTACATATAATATGGTTTGTAATAATTTTGTAAATTGTACAGATCGAGGCAAAATAATAATTCCATCGCCTACACTCCCATTTTATGTGAGCAAGTCGTGTACCTAGGCGGAGAACATTAAAAATATTAAACATTGAAAAATGATCTAAAACGCGTCTCAGTTTAGTCGAACTTTTGACGCCTGCTTCTGTGACTGTTCTAAAGCGATTACGCCGAGAAATGAAGGTTTCCTTGTTTTTCTCAACAAATGCACCTCTAAATTTGTTAAAATTTTAACTGGTTTTTGGATGTGGTGACACGTTTTTGCATAAAATTAATAACAGTTGTGCGTCTAGTAAAAATATAGAGTGAAATAATAGTGGAAACATAACCATTTTCTACAAAATAATATCATGTATTTCGCTGTTTTTAAATTAACGAAATTCCGTATATACATATATAAATAGGAAGTGAAAATAACTCACGCATTCCCACAATGAAATTGGGTAAAGTGGGGAACACTAAACTTTACATGACAGTAAATTTAATTTGAATTTGAAAATATACGTCAATGAATTACTCTATATGCCAACAGCAGCTAGAAAAGGCACCACATGCCCATATCACAGAATAATAATTCAAAGTTACGCACAATGTCAACACCCCAAAAGACCCATGATGAAGGATTAGGTAAATACATTAACTGTTCCATATATTCCTTATTTTCAAGAAACTCTTCCCCATATTTCAGTTGCTGGCTTATCAAGTACACGTGACCATCAGATAGAAATAGTACTGGCAGTTTTGAAAGAAACCCTTGAGAAACTGAAAATCTCTTTGATATTTCCAAAAATATTTGAGAACCCGAAAACGTTATATAAATACTTGAAAGGGACACGATTTGAAGAATGTCACAAATTGGTCATGAAATACAGGGACCAAAAGGTCAGCGAAATATATTGCTGTATTGTACGATATTTAATTAATCGAATTTCACAATTATTATTATTATTATTATTGTTATTATTATTATTACTGTTTTTTGGAGAAAAATATTAGTGATATTAAAAGTTCTTTGGCATCTTTTTAGAAACATCAGGCTTTTGAACCTCCTACCAAGATCGATTATGAACTCGTCAATAATATCGATTATATTCATGAAAATTATAAATTAATAGAGTTACTGCCCAATTGGTTGGATGATATTAACAGCGATGAGACAATTGTATTGGAATCATTTTCTAGTCTTTTGGAAATTGCTCAAGACCGTTTCCCTCAAACGGCTCTTTCCGAATTAACCAAGGAGAAATATTTACATGAAGTCTATGAGGCAAACGAACAGGCCAAGGCAAACATTGAGGGTAAGTAACTCCGAAGTGCTCTTTACCAAATACCCCAACAATTAAGGTACACATGACAGACAAAGCTAGCTAGCTAGCTCTCCGGCGGAAGAGAGCTTTGTCATTAAATGCTTGCTTACTCTGTAGTAATATCTGTTTGCAATACTGCAATACAGTCTTCTAAACCCCAGGCTGATGTTATCCATTGGTGGCGAAGCGCCGGCAGATAAAATCGCCCGCATCATCATCATCGCATCAAATAGACTATTTGTTCGTCGAAATTGAAATTAGGTCCTTGATTACCCCCAAGCACACGGTCGCTGTCGTCAGCGTTCGCAAGTAATTTAATAATTTTTATCACGTGATGTTCAAGTTTATACCAGTCTTACTTACTGCATTTACTGCAGCTTTTCCTGTCTAAAACCTTGTTTGGTGTAAAATGGCTCAGTGTGATTCTTGACCATCCTATCAATTGGTGTTATCCCATAAAGACGTATCGGCTTTGTAAAAACATCAAACTAAACTTTTGCCCTAGGCTTTGTAGTTGATCAAAAGATCTTCACTCTACAACATTTATTGAAGTTTGAATATCTATTCAGTTTCTTATCCAGTTCTAAATTCTTGCGGATGAAACACAATCGGATCAGACAGAACGGGCTTTAGTTCAGACTAATGCAGCGACTGGTGATACAGCCGCTTGCAAGATCAGCCTTTTCTGGTCAAATATTGTTAAACACCAGATATACTCGTATGTATGTCAGTTATCAGCTCATAATAGTCTTAGGCAGTCTAGCCGGCAGACTATTAGCTCATTGCTTTTTCTTAAGTTATTAGGAGATTTGTGTGGGATCAATTTCAGCTTACTCTCATGTCCCTCTCCACAGCTGCACCAACTAATCTGAATCCGTTTGTCGGAGCTATTGTTATGTTTGTTATTTTTCGACTGTTTTCCTTTCCTTTTTTTTCCTTCTGCACTAAAATCGCTGCGACAATGTTCAAACAAATCATAAAAGATAGGTCAGCTCGTGTTCGACGCAGAATATTATAGTTGTATAGTTTGTGGACAAGTGTTAATAACTGAAATGTGCTACCACTGTACTGGTAGTGATAGTTGTACTGTAAATTGATTATACTGGCGTCGTACGATTTAGTCGTCTCGGCAACAAATCTTATTGAAAATGGCCCAAAAATTTGTCCAGCAAATCCACTAATTTTGTCGGATTTTGCCTATATTTAGTATATGTAATTTGGTTGAGATAGACATGAATCTTACCGAAAACCGGTCACATTGGTTCGTGTTTTATGTGACCCTTATACCAATAGACCGCCCAAGTTTCGATTATTGCTTAAAAATTACATAGTTTTCATCACAATTTTTTATGTTTTGCACTTTTATCTCTAATGGTGTTTCAAAAAAGTTGTTTAAAAACGAGTTTAGTTTGGTCTCTATTAATGAAGTAGATTAATTAATTTACTGTTTGTAATTGATCTATTTTGAAACCGATGATATACGCTTGTTATGGTCTATAATATAATGTTCAACTCTCTCTTTAATTTCCTGTCTATCCACCATTTACAGGAAGGATTATAAATTGCTATTTGTTGCGCTGATGTAATTAATTTTCTTCTTTAGTTAATATTTTAAACGATTACATTTTGTTAATATCACTCTTCCGAGGAATCATGTTGCCTTTTCAAAAAGGCATCTTGAAAATCAAATTCCTGACAGTAGCCTGAAAACCACATTCCTAAATGATAATATTAACCAAAATGTCGGCGACAGTCAAAACTATGATCATAAAATTTGAATACTGGTTGGATCGCATTTATTTTTCACTAAGTGTGACAAAATATAGGTACACATTACATTCGAAAAAAAAAACACTTTTAAACTAATTATTCGAAAATTATACTTTTGAAAAAAAAACCGATATAGGGTTAGAGATTTTCGAATTTGGGTTTAAATACTCCACATGGACCTAATGATATATGCGTACAGTATTTGAGATTTATAGGAAACAGTATTTGAGATTTATAGCTTCACAGTCAAAAGGAAAACTACAAATGAATTCCACTCCTTTCGTCCCAAACTAAAAATTGAAAATCAGGATCCGTATCATGGCAATCTGTACGCATACAAGTATCTTTATGATCTGTAGTGAAACCACACCCGCAAATACGAAAAACAACATAAAAAATGGAAATTATACGCAGTGCAATAGTGGTCGTAAAAACTTATCGTAACAAAAATTTTCAGAAATCCTGGTTAAAATCGAACAACATAGATTTAATAAAAAGTGGAAGTCGGTCGCTAAATCTGCCGTAATCAAAGACATTGAAGATGAATTGGCCGACCGCCAGCACGGTAATCGGGTGAATGTGTCTGCTGAAATGTAAATGATATTCGATGCATTTTGGTAATATTTTTTGCGCATTCATTGAAGCCTTTGTATTTTCAGTGCGAGGTGTAACCATGAGATGCATAAACTGGACAATTACTCTTCTATTCAACAAAAGGAACTCGACGAGGAATATGAAAATGTTCGTTTCAAATACGAAAGCACGCTGAAAATTGATTTACAACAAGAAAAAATCATAAGAGATGAAAAGTAAGAACAATTTATGAAAATTAACTAATTACGAGGATATTTAACATCTTATTTTTATAAGTTTGTATCTTTACTAAATTGAGTAAATTTAATAATTTTTACTTTTTTATTCTACATTCACTTCCACTTAAATGAGAAACAACTATACAAGTTGTATTTTTATTATTTCCAATCTTCTTTTCAATATAAGAAATAAATATCAATCCCAGTTGGAATTATTGATCAAGAAATATGATCAAATAATGCGGGACAAGAACAACGAGGAATCTCGTTTCATTGAGGAATACAATAAGATGAAACATGAATATGATGAATTTATGATTGAATACAATAGCGAATATTCGAATTACGATGAAATTGTACGCCAACAAGAACGAAAATGGGAAGCGAAAATACGTGAATTCTTCCACAGCTTGGCTGCGAGACGCATACAGCGGTGGTGGCGGTGCATCTTGCGGGAAAATAAAAAGAAAGAGCGGTCAACGTCAAAAGCAATCAAGGAGAAGGGCAAAGGTCGCTCCACAGGAAGAGAGGTGAAAAGTTCTAAAGAAAAGCCACTGGAGGATGTTAAGACAAAGGGAAAGAAAATTAAAAAGGCAAAGAAGAAAAAATAAAGCATTATTTTTATATATGTTTATAGGAAATTTCGCATATTTTTATAAATGAAATTTAAAATAAAAGCAACGTAATACAATTTAGCACGGTGCTGAAAATATTTGATGGGGAGGTGAATTTTGCAAACGAAGACTGGAAAAAATGAGATGCAATTAAAATGCTACTGTTGACACCAATAAAATGAAGTATTAACATAAATGCGGGAAAGAAAGCATTACTATTTGCTGTCCTTGATATTATAATTCATATATTGGTTAAAAGAAATACGACGTTATATTCATTCTTGGAAGTTCGGCACTTCATCTTAATTCTGCTGCGGTCCACACATAAGAGCAATTTATATCTAAGAATAACATACCCAACTATATGTCTAAATGCTCTTCTGAAACTTTCCAAAGTAAAGGATGGCGCATAAGTAACGTTAACGGCGACTATATTGAATGCGTTCTTGTGCATCATTTGGTTTTAACTCGTGCACCAATCGCTTCTTATATGGGAAAAGATGTAACATATGTAAAATTCTTTGCAAAGACCGTCTAGACATCTCTAACTGCTGAGAACATCGCCTGGTGGGAGTTTCGTGGATTTCCTCAATACTTGCTTGCACTCGAGTAATGGCCACTTTATTTCAAACTACACGAGGTCTTCCAGCACGCAGAAAGATAACAGACAGAAAGAAATTTCGATCTGATCTGAATAATCGAATGCTGACTTTCAAAGTAAAATTGAACAACTTTGTTCTGTGCTGAGCCTTTCCATCATAAATTTCCCAAGTATTATTTTGTTAATTCTATAAAGAAACGAAAAAAAGACTTAAACAAAAAAAAAAAAGACGTGGCGCCTTGAAACTTAAAACATATGTTTTATAAGGTTGCCACTAGTTTTGAGACCGTCCTATTGGTTACACAAGGAGTACATGCTTTTGTCTACATTTCCATATGCAAAGTGGACCTTATATCCATTTAAGGATGTACTATATCTAGTTTTAGAAAAAGATATCAAGGCTAACTTGGGGGAATTACGTTCAAGTCAGGAAATACTTTTTCGGGAATTTAACACAAGTTAGTATGGCCTAAACGCAGCTTATTAATTAATTATTGTTATCGCCGGCTTTGAGATATCTACGCTTACCTTCATGCGTAATGACGAAAAATCTATTTTTTCGGATAAATACCTGCTATTTATCGAATAACATCTCGAAACGAGGAATTTCAAAGAGTTGAGGAGGTTAAAGATCTAGGAGTTGCCTTTAATTCTAAATTGCAACTTGGTAACCGCATTGCTTACTTTGTTTCAACCTTTTTAAATATTAAATTATATAAGAAGAAATTCAACGGGTTTCAAATATTCGATTATTTTCAAAACGTTATACTTATTGCTTCTTTTGTAAGAAGTCAATTAGAACGTTACTCTTTAATCTGGAGCCTGTTGTAATAAAACTGAAAGAATTATAAAATTATTTACGAACATTGACTTGACAAATTTAGCTGGGCTAACCGAATTTCAAAAACTCTTTCGTAAAGATTTCCATCGTTCAAAATTTCAAGATATTTTAAATTGTGTAGCAGTATTTTTCCTTAATAAATTTGGAATTTGTGTATGTAATTAAATTGAAAATGCAAAATAAGTTTCTAAGCTTGCACAGGAAATTATGATCTATGACCCATCAAAGCAACTTGACTACAAACCAACCAAGAAACGACAAATGTCGTCGAAGGTCTGTTTCTGTTATTATGGACGTGCGTGCAAATCGAACTACTTAACCAAATATAAGAACTTTATGTCTGTCTTATGTATCCAAAGCCTTTTCTAACAAACTCTTTTAGTAGCTACAGCAACACGTACTTAATTCCGGTGCTCCCGGTCAAGCATTTTAAGATTGGTAACGTTGAGCTCCTGTTGAGCATCCCTCAGCTCTTATACACGATTTGGCTATATTTAACAAGGCGATCCAAACATTTGCGCCCAGCTACACTGCGTGATTGTTGACAACTATGACTATGGAGTGATGGATGTTTTCATCTCAGCCCCGCTGTCAATAAAATAAAAAATTTCAGCCTAGAATTTAGAAGAACATTACTACTAGTAAACAAATCGACGACCACAATTTTCAATTTTGCAGGCTCTACGGTGCGGACACAAGCGGCTGGATTTTTTTTTTTTTTTGGAAATTTTCGAGAGAAAAATTCTTTACGAAACATATACAACATCGTTAACGGAGACTATTGGTGTCTTAAAGATCATAAGCTAAATATAAACATACTATCTACATCACTATGGTCAAATACATCAAAATACTACGATTACGCTGGACAGACGGATATGGTGTACGGATGGACCAAAACGTTCTACCACCAAGGATCTTGCAGGGCATCGCAGAAGAGGGAGGCGGAAACTCCGTTGGAAGCACCAGTTTTCTGAAGCAATATCAAAACTTGCTGCGGCGAATTAGAGAAGGGACGAAGAAGACCGGAGAATTTGGAGAGTTGTAGTGTCGTAAAATCTTATATATATAAAAATCAATTGCTGTGCGTTAGTCTCGTCTTAAATTATTGGTAGAGTATTTCGGAAGGTTTAAAAGGTTTTATTTGAAGTAATAGATGGCGTTGGAGATGAGATTTTTGCAATTAATTTTATTTTCCACATTAACATTGAATCAAATAATGGTAGGTGACAAACATACCATTTTTTTTTTCAAAAGCCATTTTGAAGGCAAAACAACGTTTGCCGAGTCAGCTAGTAATAATAATAATAATTTCTAAAAACAAAAATGAAGAAAACGCACTATCTTTCGACATCCTTCGTGTTTTTTTGTTCAATTATTTAATTGCAAGTTGTATAGAACGATATTTTGATCATCAAAACCAAACCGTTCTCTTTCCAGCCAAATCACAGGGTGTGGCAGTTTTTGCCACGCGTGCCTTAGTTCTGCCCCGTCTGGTCTATTTCATAGATAAGATCGCCGCTATTGTCTTCGGTGCGTGGTTAATCGAGTTTGTTTTGGATTCGGTTAATTTCGTCGTTCTCGGCGTAGAGACAAAGTTTTCTTTAATAGTTATGGTTTAGAAAAACGTTCAGTATCATTTTGTCGCTTCCAGTGTGAAGACTAAAATTATTTGTGTAAAAAGTACAAACTTAGTAAATACAAATTAGAAAACATATCAAGTGATTGTTGTGACGTGTTTACTCAACCCAACGTGAGGACGGGCAGGTTAGTAGTGCTGGAGGATTTTTAAAACCAATAAATAGTGATAGTGATGGTGTTGATAGTGGCACTGATTGCTGGTGGTCGAACTGTCTGTCCCGCAGTTGTTCTTTATAGGGGCGACCTATTGTTTATTACTGTAAATATGTACATGTACTGTATATATGCTATATACAATTTACAGAGGTTGCATACATAATGTGAGATGTTCGTACTCGCTTTAAAAAATTTAAACATTTCTGATTACCTGATGTGCAAAAACAAAAAGAAAAAAAGATAAAAATAAACAAATAAAGAGCCCATAGTGATATAGAAAAACATCTGTGTTAGAATTTGATAATTTAATGTGATGTTTACAAATTAGACAGATAAGAACCTGGTACAAATTAATATTTTGCTGGCAAGATTTTGAATAATTTGAATATGTGATAATTGAATCAATTCAATGAATTTTTAATTGAGATTGCAAATATTTTTTTGGTTTTTTTTCTTGTGTTATGACTATCTAGTGATGTGTTCTTGTGGTTGATGATAAGATATTGGCTTGGAACCTAATTTACAGGGTAGTTAAACTTAAAGTATGTACATACATCTAGCTATTTATTTATTGATTAACGATACTATTGGATAATAAATGCGTTAACTGATTAAAAAAAAAGAAAAAAGAAATATTATTAAAAAAACTATAGAAAAATAACAATAAAAGAATACTTGCATTAAGGTAAGAAGTACAATCAATCTGATGATAAAATACCACTGAATCAATGAAATATTGTGTATTTTGATGATTGTGTTTTCAATATATTTTTTTTTTCACTTCTATTGCGCCTATACCGCAATGCATTATGCTGTGAATTAGTATTAAAATTAGCACTCAATTTTTTTTTAACAATGTAATGTTTGGTGAAAATCAATTTACAATCTACAAAATCTACGATTTTCAATTGAATGTATTCAACTGTTTAGAAGCCAATAAAAGGAGCAAATTTGAACAAATCACCTGAAAATAGTTTCGTTTTGTAACTGTATCAGGAAGGAGTTATACAAATTATTAACGCATCATTCACAAGTTTACAAAATATTCGAGGCAATTGACAAATTTGTCAACTCGAAGTAATTAACAAGTAATTTTAAGTTGCCAACAATTTAAAATTGTAAACGGTGATGCCTCTTCGACTGTTATTCACTTGGGAACAACCAGAACGTTTTGCAGAATTTCCCAAGCACCATTCTAAAACTGATGCGTCTCGGGTCGACAGACAGCATCCGTTACTGAAACTCAATTCATACTAGTTTAGGTGTCGCTGGCAGCTCTAACAATAGAATCGGATGCAATGGCATGATAAGCCGCTAGTCTTAAATAAAGTTATCATGGAAACGCGAAATAAAATTATAAAACGGATCCTTCCTCCAAATATTGACGACTCGCGCTATAAGAACCAAAATGTAAGGATATGCTCGTGGAATGTCTGCACCTTCTCTTCCGATTAGGTATATCCTTGATAAATATAAAACTGAAATCACCACCATGCAGAAGATGCGATGAACAGGACGAGGATGCACTTTGTGTAAAAACTGTGCTGTAGCTGCCACGCAGAAAGGCTTGAATTCAGATGTGTATTAGTTGTGGGAAAAAAGCTTAGACAATTTGTTCGCCGGCAGTACACTTTTTTTATCATACTGATCTACATACATGCACCAACAAAGACAAAGACAGGAATACCAAAGATACATTCTATGAGTGCCTAGAATAAGTATGTAACTGTTGTCCTGTCTATGGCACTAAAAATGTTTCTGGAGACTTTAATGCCAAGGTGAGAACAGAAGATGCTTTCAGTTGGAAAATGCACTCTACATAGCAACAATCCCGAAAAAAGATTCAGATTGGTTTCCTTTGCAGCGGCGGGTAATGTGGTAATAGGTGGAAACAGATTCCCGTACAAAGACATCCACAAGGCAACGTGTCATGAACGTCCTGATGTGATCCATGGTGCTACCATAGACTTGGTTCACTGCCTGATTCCATCTAAGGTACACACGAGATTGAGCAGAGTGCATAGTGTCTGGGAAAAAGGCTGCTGCATATAGGCGAAAAAAACAGTTGTGGAAACAGCGGAAGAATGAGGATATGGAAAGATGCAGGGACAAATGTGAAGGTCGCAAATTCTACCAAAAGGTCAGAAGTAAAGAGTATGGAAAAGAGCTCTTTCCTGTAAGAACACCGATGGAAATCTGGTCACATATAGAGAGAGCATTTTTCATAGCTTCTAGTTCTGGATGGCAGCATGACTGAAGAAATCATAGCCGATGGCATAAATTGTCCATTGTATTACGGCTTAAAAAATCTGAGACCGCTGACGGCCTGCTTGCATTAGCCCCTAAATATGGTTAGGCTCGAGGAATGCTTGTCCTATATTTGGAATTTGAGAGTACTGTGTTCAAGTGTCCAAGTGGGCGTAAAAACTATCGTCTTTTACCGATTGATTATAAAGTCCAGTCGAGTGTGATGTGAAACGCCAGAGCCGAGGTCCAAACTTTTGAAACACAAGACACAAATCTTGACTTTATAAATTGGGAAAAAAGAACAAGAACTGGAGAAGAAAAAAGAACGATACGCTTGCAGATAATTGTCTACATGCGGCGCATAATAGATAAGGATGTCTACTCTAGTCGCCACCTAAGTAATTAAGTATATCTATGGAAAAAGTATACAAAATTTATGTTTTTTATTATTTGGCCACCTTCGGGATATAGTACATTTTAATACGGACGAGTGTTAAATTGCTACTAAAGTTTGTAACACGCAGAAATATACCACGTAGATCAACGAAATAATAAC
This sequence comes from Philornis downsi, assembly GCA_019455685.1. Lineage (NCBI taxonomy): Eukaryota > Metazoa > Arthropoda > Insecta > Diptera > Muscidae > Philornis > Philornis downsi. The sequence goes on from JAHXMU010000014.1 coordinate 2,678,824, forward strand.
CGATCGTTGACACAAAATCGTCTTTCAAAATCGTCGTGTTCATGCATTCTTATTGCCAAGAAGCATAGATTGCAATTATGAGCCAGGCTAAGGGGAAAATCTACTGAATTCTACTTCATATCACTTCGCTTAGCTTATCCTAATTTTTGGCAAATTAATCCATTGCAGATCATAAGATATTTAATATTTTACAACATTAAAAGAAGTAATTTAATTTTGAAGAATTACTTAACTTAAACTTAACTTAAAAAGCAACTGGAGTGTGTGGTGATAGTCTATAAATTTGCGGCTGTAGTAATTTTGGACATCATAATTAAAAGAAAAACATCGAGACACTTTTTTGTTACTTATGTTATCAAAACAAGAATTATGTTCATTTATTATTGAAGGTACTTTATTCTTTTTTTTCGGTTCCTAATTTATCCTATAAAAATAGGAATTTCACAAATTTCCCCTATTATAGGGGAATTTTCGCGCCAATTTTCCTAATTCTAAATTTAGTCATTTGATCTGGTCAGCGTCGGTCACTTCCGTTAGAGTGTTTCGTTGCCTAAATACGAATATGACAGTAAACATTTTATGGCAGTAAACATTATATATAAAATGATTTTTTAATTTTTTTTTTTTTTCAAATATTGTATTATTCCTTAAGCTTATTTGAATATTTAACCGATCGGCTGTTATTGTATTTCCTCAAAAAGCACTCATAGTCTTTACAAAATTATAATAAGATTGAAAATTGTTTATAATTGCGGTCGCAAAAGGCTCAGAAAATTTTTCGCAACTTCAAATACTTTATTTCTGCAAAAAAGATTTGTGTAGCGATGTTGAAATGCAATTTTATTTGAAGAGTCCATGTATCCCATCCCAAGACTCTGCCGCATAGATCCTGATGGATTTGCACAATGGCCTGGGTTGTAAAGAATAATGAAGAACTATTATCAATAATATGCTTTCATAACAAAAAAAAAAAATCGTCCAAAATAGCTAATAGTGTTAGCGCAAATTCTAATTGAGAAATTTCAATTATAATGTCTGAGTTTTTAATATGATCATAATCTTGGTCGGAGTATGACTGCAAACATTTTTTTATCTCTATATTAGGTGTAGCGTCGTATCATAAAACCATAATAATTGCAAACAAAAAGGCATCATTTTTAAAGAGATTATTATTTAATTTAATGTTATAAAAGTTGAAAAAAAGAAAATAATTTTTTCACAACATTGGTGGAACTCGCCTAAAAACGTACCTGAGCGTACTTGATAGATTATTTTATGATGTACTCGTACAACGTACTGGAACATTTTGTGGTTCACAATACAGCTTATAAAGCATGAAATGTTCAATTATTAATTTTTTGGGTAAAAATTATAAAAAGGGCGTTCATAATCATTATATGGATGTTATACTCATCGTCAAAGGATAGGCGCACACATTTCCTTTTCTATTTCTGTCTGGATGTCAATACCATGACTATATGTTTTCTATAAAACGTTCATCAGTGAATGTGTTTCCGTGTTCTTTCTTGAAAATATGAGTCATTTTCCCAAAAATTAACAGAAATATTATCCTTTTTGCCTTCGTTGACATTGTATTGAGTATTTAAATTAAAAGCGTTCAAACATTATGTAAAATTAGAAAAATTGGGTCCATTCGCTGATGAATGTTTGATAGAAAACAAACTTTTTTTTAGGACGAAGGAAAGTTAGTGCCACATTTTTTATCCGGAGAGTTAAACATCTTTTCTTGACAGTACCTTTATTACGCTCATTTCTGAACCATTTTCGAATTTTTAAAAGGCGTGGCGGTATACTTAAAGTGTTGCATGCTATCAAGGCAGTATTTTGTAACAATGTGGATTATTCCCTGAAACGTTATATGCATATACACATACGAGTAGTCATAAAAATCTATGTCAATCTAAGCATGTCCGTTTATGCGCATAAGACTTTTTGTGCAAAAAATTCCATAGTCTTTGGAAGGTTATGTGAACCCAACCGGAGAAAAATTGGAAGTTTTCAGGACTTTCTAGAAAGTGTTAACTCGTATTTGTTGTTTAAAAGTAATATGTGGTGATCGTATAAACAATCCCAGAAGTGGACATCGTCCACGACATTGTGGACCGCAATACATAGCTTCGATCCGGTCGAACCCACTTTGGCGCCTGCCCATTGGTTACTTGTAAATGCAATATTTTCACTACGGTTTGCAATTATGGTGTTAAAATTCGATGTATTGATTTAGATAGCGTTTATGAATACAATTTGATTTTATTAATTACGGTAATGTTTCGTCATACGGTATTATTCATAGAGTACTTTGTATCTTCATGATTCAAAATATTCTTAGGCAAAAATTGTTCCAGTACAAACTCAATTCGATCGGACAATATTTAGCATTATATTACTGCCACGTATTACCGAAGCATAAAAGTGTCAATTTCCACTTTAGGCTATTCACATCGGTTCGCCGTCCGCTGTACGATGATTATAGCGCGTTCAACTATTGTACACATCACCTAGATTTCTACAACCACCTATTTTTCTTTGAGCGGCAATATGCTCGATAAGCATACGAACGCTTCAAGTAGTCGAATAATCGACGACAAGTCTAGTAAAATCTTCTAAAACTGATGTCCAGAATCGTCAATAGATAGTAGTTTAAGTGAAACTGAAAATAAAGTACGTGTAAGTAAGCTCACAGATTGCACTCCATTCAAGGGATACAATAGATTTTCTTGTATGCTGATATGAAAGAGAAAATTTGTCCCGTAAAGAGAGCGCTTGAGTAAAAATTACAAATAACAGACAATTTTTATAGAATTGAGCAGGTTAAAGAAACTTGGATATGTTTTTAGTTGTATTACATTTTAAAGCACCAGCATGCTTAAACAGTTAAGTAAACAATTAAAAGTAAAATTGAATAACTGTTATTTCCTTAGCAATTCACATAGAACCATAATCCCATAACAACTAAAATGTAATAAAAAAATGAAATCACAAGCGAATTATCATTCTAGCAACATATTATTAACAGCTAGATTAAGGTACTACGCTACTCATTAACACGATTCTAACTTGCAATGCTGTTGAATTTGAATTTATTATCAATTTCGCGCCTCAAGTGGAAATATTTCCTTGACCTTCTGCGCTCCTTTCCAGAATCACATCCATCATACGAGTTCGTTAAACGCCGATATAATTGCAACTCACAAACGTCAAATCGACGAACTACAATGCAAAGATAACAAGTAACAGAAGTTGGTCAATAAAATCAATATTATAAACATTCGCTGAGTAGCAAATTTATATGTACGTTTGTGTCACGTGCAAAAATTTCGACATGTGCCGGCAGCTTCTAGTTTTTTTTATTGTCGTTAAAAGAAAACAAGAACCAGCCAACATAGCCATATAAAACTGGCTAGTATATCGCTGTCCACACACTCACTGAAAGGCAACAAGTTTGGGTTTTTGAATCGAGATAACATTAAAGAATTTGATGATAACATTTTATTGCGTGTCCAATATTTTTGTTTTCACTACTTTAAATTTAATTAGGATTATTGAAAATGCTCTAAAGAAATTGGTTGTACCATACATAAGTGAAGTGATCGTGTTAGGGATACCGATGCGAGTTAATACAACGTATTTATACCGATGCGCCACTTTGTTTAGTATTTTTATTTGAGCCATCAAGAGTAAACGAACTCAGTGATTTTGCAAACATGGAAAAAATTGGTCATTGTTATGTAATTCAATATTTCCTTTTGAAGTTCTCCATCCAACCAATATTAAAGCCGAGCTAGATTGTACTCTGGGGATGCCTGCTTCTTCGTTTACGACTGTAAAATGTAGGGTAACAGAGTTTAAACTAGGCCGTACGAGCTACCAACACAAATACCGTAGTAGTCGACCAATTGAGGTGTCCACGCGGTTAAGAAAATCCACAAAATTGTATTCGATGATCGTCGGCAGAATGTGCGAAAGCTAGCTAAACAGACATTTCCAAAAGTACTATACATCGTTTAAGAAACGAAGATTTTAAAATGAGAAAGCTGTGTGCAAAATCGGCGCCGCGCTTGCTTTCAATAGAGCCATAACAGCGTCCTGAAGATGTTTCAATAGAATGTTTGGCGATGTTTCACCGCAATAAAACCGAATTCTTGCGTTGATTTATAACTATGGATGAGACAAAGGAAGTGGAAGTGGTCAAAGCAGTGGGCTGGAGTGGGAGAATCGTGTCCATCTGCAGCCAAGCTCATGGCGTCTGCTTTTTAGAATACACATGGAATCTTTTTTATTAATTATCTTCTTTCATTATCTTCTTCATCAACGGCGAATATAATGCTAATTTATTGCTGCGTTTAAGTGATGAAATTATGGGAAAAGACCGCATTTAGCGAAAATGAAAGTGTTGTTTCATCAGAACAATGCTCTGGTTCACGCATCTATACATACTATAGCGATGGTCAAAATTAATGAATTCAAATTGCTTCATCACACACTTTATTCGCCAGGTTTAGCTATCTCCAAACTTGAAAAAATGTTTCGGCGGTAAAAGATTTGTCAACAATGAAGAGGTGTAGTCTGCGGTTGATGGCTGTTTTAAGAAGTTTGACAGTTCTTACTATAAACAGGGTGTATCGAGCTAAAAAGAGATTATGTTGAAAAATGGCGAAAAACATTTTTGTGCCTTCTTTATTAAGTCGGTTAGTTTTGTGACCGCTCTCGTACCCTGCAGTTATTAATTTCATTAATAATTATTCGCCTTAGAAAAAAAAACTTATGTATGTCTATATATTATAATTCAGTATTTCTGAAGAGGATAATTGTCAATGTTACAACAGATCCACTTTCTGTTATAAAACAGTGCAAAAACTCGCCCAGATTATAGATAAATTAAGCAAATTTGAATTTATGGTCACATATAGTATAGTTTTGGCAAAAGTTATCTCAATTGGGAGTCCAGAATGTTTAGAGATTCTTTTTTTCTGTATTACCACTATGAAATAGTCCGCTTCATGTATTAGGTGTATCTCTTCATCTAGTGAAAACTTGTGTGAACCGACATTATCTACAAGCAATAGACTTTGCAGTCGTCTACAACAGAGTGTTCTTATTTGTAACAATCTAAATAAACTTGACTGCTAAACTTACCCCCTTACTATACAATAGCATTTACTACCACCAGCCCACAAGCATTACATTGTCATATAACGAAATATTTTGAAAGTGATAAGTAATAATGAAACGGGATCCTCCACATTAAATTGTATAGTTGTGCACGCGCCAAACACACACGCTTTAGTATATAAGAGCTGTCACTCTGCGGCAGTTTTGTGGCAAATGGTCAATTTTTATTGCGTGTGATTCGTAATCATTTGTTGGCAACAGATTGCCGTCCAAAAGCGGAGCACACATTTACTAAACATGTAGTAGTAGTGATTATAGGCCTATAATGAAACTTCCATTTTCATGAAAGTACGTCCAAACGTGATATATGATGACATGATGATTGCACAGACACACAAAATATGGCTGTTAAACTTACGATATCAGATTGTTTCGCTATTATAGAAATTTTAAAGTATTGGATTTCTGCAAACCTCTAAGTCAATGTTCTGCAACCATGACGAAGAAAGTACGTTTTTCAAATATATATTTTAAGTTATACAGATAAGACTTTTTTTTATAGATAAGACCTGTCAAATAATAAATTAATAATGTTATTTTAAAAACATATTATCGTGTTAAGAAAATTACTAGAAGTATTTCTTATTTTATATTCTGAAGCTCAAATAAACAATTTAGCAAATTTACAAATAAAATCAGGAAATAAACATAAGGGAAAATTAATTATTTATGATTAAAATCTAATAAAACATAAATATAAATTTGTAAAGATAAGTAATTGAAACATAAAAAAACAAATTTTGTTGCATCTTATGAATGTGACATGGGAGGGCTGCGCATGCGAACGATTGTCACGCGTACTAACTATCGCGCCGCGATCAATCACTGAAGCATAATAAATATAAATGGAGAAAAAGTGTTTCTTTACACGAAATTGGTTAAAATGTTCAAATATTTTTGTCCAGGTTCAGTAAGTAGCATAGCTTATACGGAATATTGGATATTTGCTTTTTAGCCTTAAGTAGTAGTTTTCGAAGTTGTACAAAAACTCGAAACAAATCAATTAAAACGGAATTTTTCATTAATAAAAGCGGCATTTCATAGAAATTTAATCGGACGCAAACTATTCTTAATAATTCCTTCTTATGACTAATATATCCGAAAGGTAATGACTATTGAATACAAATGCATAATCAGCGGCATCTAAAATAATGTTAAAAACATGCAGATATTTATATATATATATAAGGGGTGTCCCAACAAGAACGCAAGATTTAAATGACTGATGCAGCCCAGTTTTGGCAAATTTATGCATTACAGTTGACTCTTTTGGAGCATTATTGTGACCCCAAATTGATCGCAATTTGCGAACTGTAGCCGCAAAACTTTCACCATTTTGGTAAAACAATTTCACAATGAGAATGCGTTGTTCATTCGTGTAGCGCTCCATTTTTACTAACCTCGAACCTTCTACTAGCAAACAATAACAATTGTTCAAATGTCAAGCAATGACCCTTCGAATGGCGCCAAATTTAAATCTTGCGTTCTTGTTGGAACACCCTTTACATATGAAGATGTCATTTCATAACCTATTATTATAAAAAAATCTAAGGCCAACATGTAACATGTGTAGATTACGCCTGTCATTAAAAATTTTTAGTTTTCTACAATATATTTAAATTTTTGTTTTGCAAATTATCCTGAGATTCGCAGACAAAATTTCCGAGAAAGCTGGAAATGAAAATGAGCAAATTTTCTCGAGATTTTTCTTGGATGGCTTCGACATTTTACCAACAAATATGTATAATTTAGCCTAAGCTTCAAAGTTATATAGAAGAAAACAGTTAGATAATAGAGCTTGTTTCTATGTCTTATTAGTATGTGATCCGCCTTATTCCTATTCTCAAAAGTGGATAACTTTGTTGTGATTATGGAATTATACCATAATAGAGATGTAGACGACACATTTTTATATACACCTACAGTATGTACTAATGAGTGTTTGCTTTTGTAGCTATTAGTATCTATCGTGGAGCATAACAATGGAATATTTTAATTTGAATATTTATAACAACCTTGAATGAGGCTCTGGTATTTAGAATAGCGAGAACAAAATAATCGAGATTAGACTATTCGGTTTGGGGGAGAGTTTCTTGTGGTCTACGCTTAAAAAAATGAAGCCAAATTGAATTGCTATTTATTAGCAACAAGAAGTCTTATGTGAGGATTTTTAAAAATATTTAGTATGCACTCATATAATGAATAACCGTCCAGCATAAACATAGATAGCGTACAAATATGAAGAAATAGTTTTTATTTGTTTTGTTTGTTTTTTTATTTTATTTTCAGCTCTTAATAGAATACGAGTACACTGAGAATTTCAAAGGCCTTACAACATGAGTCCACCTGCTTTGTTGAGCAAGGAATTGCCGGACATTGAGGTAAATTATAATTGTATAATAATTTTTGTAATAAATGATGATTAAATTAATTTGTTAATCTATTTTCGTAAATCCCAAGATTCCCTACAACTTTTTATTAAAGAAACGTCTTTAATTTTAATTTAAACGCAATATTTGTTTCAGCATCAATTGCAGATCGTATTCAATGAGATTCAACAAAGTGGCTGGAATAAATAAGTTACTATCTTTTACAGCGTTTTTAAATATCAGTGAGGCTTTTAAACATCAGAAAGAAACAATTAAATTTGAATATATTTTTATGTAGCGCACACTTCAATTTTTTCGCAGAAAGTTAAGTTAGAGATGGATTTATGACTTAAGGATTTGTTTTTTGTCATTTGTTTCTGCCCTAAACAAGGCATGGGTTTTTTGAAAATCGCATTTCAGCGATACAGTTGAAACCATTTTTCGGTTTTCTATCTTACTTATTTACGATTTTTGAAAATGTGTAGTTTTTGATAAATTTTGATACAGAATAATAATAAAAAAATAAGGATAAGCGTAACTTTCACTTAAGTTTAATGTTAGCACTTCTGCAGTTTACCAGCAAAATATTGTTATGGGAAATTAACAATCACCATTGTACTACGTCGTTTTAGTTCTTTTTTCGGGTAATGGTAAAAATGTTAATTAAAACGAGCGTAAATGTTTCAGCGAAAATGCTGGCATTTACAAAAATTGCAAATTGCACTTATAAGTTTATTTACATTTATATTTACCAAAAGATTTCAGAAAATGTTCTAATATAGACTTCTTGAATTTGACATGCTTTCACCCGCTGCATTCAATTAACATTAAGCTAAATTAAACTTTGAAAACTAATCTACGAGATGAGTAGATTGAATAAATTTAAAAATCTCTGTAAATTTAGATATATGAATATAAGTTGGACACCTAGCAATTTCTTGAGTCTTCGAAATATTTCGGAACTACACTCTTTGCATTCTAATAGATTTTTTTTTTCTTTTGAAAAAAAAATCTAAAAATGTCTATTTGTATCTATGTATAAACTTACACAAATTTGTATGTTACTTCCTAACAGAAATTATGTGAGATATTCGCAATTATGAATTTATAATTTTATAAATTATTAGTAAAGCAAATGATAAATGTTTGAATATTTATAAATTCTTATCTAAGTACTCAGATATCGCTTGATTTTGCTCATTACTGTTGAAGTGTTGCAACACAATCAATGAATTATATTTGGCAACCCTTCTTTAAGCAACCTTGAATTTGCAATCTTTTAACTCACTCATTTTTAGTCTTAGTCTCTATTTATCCGCCCTTTTGAAACTACGTGAATAAAACCTAATATGAAAATAGTTAGCTGTGTCCGTGTTCTTTTCTTATTCTAATTGCAACAATTACATTTTACAATTTAACAGAAAATATCGCGAAGTTCTTCTAGTATTTAAAACTCTAATAAACATTCCTAGTTCTAAAGCAAAGTATCAAAATATAGTAATATCTAAAAATTTCTAAGAACTTCGTATAGGGTTTAAGGTTCATTGCAAGATGATTTGAAACTTAAGCTACCGCAGTTCTTAGAATCCGCATCAGTAAATTGTAAAACGATTTTTTTAATGCTCAGCTATTTGCTGTTTGCCGAAAGCAAAAAATTGTTAATTTTCAATCAAGCAAAAAAGCGAATCTGAAAATTCCAATCCTGGAGTTTAGCAGTACAATAACAAAAAATTCAAAAATCAAAATGATTCAAGATTTTTAGATGCGGCAACAAATCAGAATGCCGTTTGTTTTTTTTTAATTTCAAAATTCCAAGGATTTCCGTAATCCTATGGAAGACTGAATTTACTAGTCGTAAAGAGAGTACTGAAAGTACGGGTTTGGATATTATGTATACAAACATGCAGTTTGGTAAAAATTATGTTCAAAATCATATTAAAAATAAAATAAAAATATACAGTGACCAAAAAGAAACATTATAGAAAAGCATAAAATATATTACTTTCGATTTTCTCCGACTTGATAAAATTCATATTTTTCCTCTTCGTTAATTCGGGAACATTGTGGTTGCATTTTCGTTTTATACATTTCCAATTTGTCGAAAATAGATTTCAGTTTGGCTAAATTTGTCAGTAGTGTGAATGACTAACTTATTTTAATCTTGACAATGTCTTTCGCTTACACGTCACGACAACGGTATTAAAAGGGACTTTTCAACTTTTATTGCCCATCAGTTTGTTTCACCAAACTTTGATTTTGGTTTTTTATTTAGCGAATATTTTCAAGGAAATGCTCATTTTTGAAGTCGTTAAGGAAACTCTTGGCACTGAACTTGAGTGGCCCAAAAAAAAATTCAGTGAGCAAAATAAATGTAAAAAACCCCTAAAAGTATCGTTCAGACAAAACTGCTGTAATAAATATTTTACTTCATAATAAATACATTGTTAAAAAAGCGCAGTAGCTTTCCGAGCTATAAATCTAAAAACAAGCATTCAATTATCATTAGCTGTACTCTAATCTTAATCTCTTTCGCCGTCATTCACGTTCATCGTAATATTTGCAATAACACTTTTACACCCTTTTCGACACTGTTGTGTTTACTATTTATGCTTCAACCGTGTCAAACAATATTGTTCCCTATCTTCATATCAAACACACTCAAACGAACAGGCGCGAGTGTGTGGTGGACGCTTAATTGTTTACATTGTATGTGCATTTCATCGAGATCATGCATGGTTTTTTCACAATGAAATAACTATAAATTTGCAGGTATTTTACACTCGATATTCTTAACGTTAATATTGCATTTCGGCGAAAATTTTGCATATTCCAATTGCTCAATTCATAAGCTTTGTTGCGATTCAAAAATTAAGACAATTTTACAATTTATAGACCATATTATTGTCTTCCAATCGGAGGCCGTTTATTAAAACAACCGCCTAGAAAAAGGAGAAACTGAGAACTGAAGTTTAGTCGATAGGGATTGTACAGAGTTACCAGAAACCGTCAAAAAAGGAAACAGTCACGAGTGATTTTATGGCTGTTTCATTTTTCAGTTAGTTTTTCAATTCTTCTACTATGCACAATATTTTTGATTAATAAATTAGGTTTTTTTTACTGAAAATCGAAGAGTTTTTCATTCTAAATCCAGATAATAGTTTAGATCAGAAATACACAACTTGACCGAAATACATGCATAGAAATAACTACAAATACATTCAAAATCAGGGTTTGAACTGAAGATCTTATTTGTCCTATTATCAAACATAATATTCAACTTGGTAAAAAATATGTTAAAGAGATCAAAAACAAGAACGATTCCGAAACTTCCGAAAACTTATGCAAAAATAATTTAGCACCAGGTCACAGGAATGTTTTTTTTTTTGTGGTCGTTAATTTGGGGATTTACAATTACGGTCATCGCTGTACATCTACTGTCATACATTTACTCTCATTCTACGTTGGAGACCGCATAATTTGATAATCGCAAAAAAAGACTCGAGTCTATTGGTCAAAAGAAAAGTTGTTTCAATAGACCTTTAAAAAATAAATAGTGGCAGTTGGCCATGGATGTAGGTGTAAGAACACGAAGCTAAATAGTAATCGGCTGCATGGGGCTTTGTGAAGAGTGGATTTACCGCCACTGCGCCATTATAGCAACATGGTCGATGCGGAATGACACACCACAATCAGATTGGCAAACATTTTTGGAGAAATAAGGGAAAACAATTACCGAATAAGAATAAGGATTATCCTCCTCCATGACATCGTGAGCTCTCACAGGTCGGTCCAAGCAAATGGTTTTTTGTGCACTCAAAATATCGAGTTGATGGGTCATCCGTCTTATAGCGTTTTTTTGGCACACACAGACTTCATTTTATTCCCGCACATAAAAAATAAATTGTTAGCGATGATTGCAGTTAATGCATTTAAAATGAGAAAGCTCGTTTGAATAACGCTTAAGCCATTTTCGATGATAAATATTTTACTTGTTTATCTCACAACTTATATAGTGCCTTCTTTATGACCCTAATCAGGCATTGCTTTATACAAATGCAGTAAATTGTTCTTTTATACATTTTTTAACATTCACACTTTGCATACAATTACATGCATTTGAGGGCTTTGTCCAAAACTACTTTGTGTCGTTAGATTCGTTAAATAATATATGTAAAAAAACGTGATGCCAATTGTAATTGAAATTTCATATACAATTAGGTTACCTAGCAATTTAATAAAATGTTAACTATCACTTTGCAGAATCTGCTGAGTTTGAATCCTCGTGTCAAGACCAAGTGTTCTGTTGTCCCAACTGTGGAAACCAAAGTCAACAAAAAACATTGGAAGCGTAATCCCGATCGTAGTTGTGCTGTAAGTTTATAATTCTCCACCACATTCATTGTTTTAATTGTCTACCGTTCTCTTTCCAGTCTGGCCCCAAGTTGCATAACAATTTCGAAGACATCAAGCATACCACTCTCTCCGAGAGAGCTGCTCTCAAGGAAGCTGCTAGATGTTTAAAATGCGCCGATGCTCCGTGCCAAAAATCATGCCCCACACAATTGGATATCAAGAGTTTCATCACCAGCATTGCCAATAAAAATTACTACGGTGCCGCGAAAGCCATCTTTTCCGACAACCCACTGGGTTTGACTTGTGGAATGGTTTGTCCCACCAGTGATTTATGCGTGGGCGGTTGCAATCTTCAGGCTTCGGAAGAGGGTCCAATTAATATTGGTGGTTTGCAACAATATGCCACTGATGTATTCAAGCAAATGGGCGTTAGACAGATAGTACCTCCTGGTATAAAGTGCCCAAAACAGGTGGAAAAAAAGATCGCTCTGTTGGGCGGTGGGCCCGCCTCTTTGTCTTGTGCCACATTCTTGGGCCGTCTAGGCTATAAAAATATCACCATTTATGAGAAACGCCCGTATCTGGGCGGTTTAAGTTCTTCGGAAATTCCTCAATATCGCCTGCCAATCGATGTGGTGAATTTTGAAATTCAATTGGTTAAAGATTTGGGTGTGAAGTTTGAGACAAATAGAACGTTGTCCACCAAGGACATAACGGTAAAGGTGAGTGGAAAAGACGAAGTTATATTAAGTATTTGTTCCGAAATTTGGAAAAAGAGTCTGTAGAATATTAAGGTTCCATCTCAAGTGATCTAACGAATTATAGCGTTTAGCTGCAGTAGCAAATATTTATCAAAATCAAAAAAATTGGGCTCTGTTATTAAGGCGCAAACATGAGGTCAAATTTTTTCCTTTTTGGGAAATTTTGATATGGTTCAAGAAAAATGGCTGCGATTTACAAGCTAAAGGATGGATAATGCTTTACATAAAATATTAGCTTATGTTTAGTTAAAAAAGTATCGTTTTCCACCTCAAATTTTATTTTCCTAAATAGAAAATGTAAAATGATTATGTTTTCTAGGTTAACTACTAAGCAAAAGGGGTGTTATTATAATAGGTGAAGAATGCATATTTTCCAACGATAAACGCCATACTTCTTCTGTAATGTTTTATGTTTTACTTGAGAAGATATGCATAATTTTCATTACGAACCATAAACCTTTAATCGGGAGAAAAAGTGTGTTCTCTTGAGAGTAAGATGGCACCTTTTCATGTAAGAATAATATGAACCGACATCATTCCGCCGGAAAAATAAATGTTTCCCTAAAAATAAATATTATAATTCCTTGACGATTACTCTGCAAATTATGTATGTTTTGTTACTTCAGAAAAGGTAGAAAGGTTGGAATGTTTTCTATTTCAGCATCGTACCAGACGAATGTATATAATTAACGTGCACTTAGCTTAATTGCATGCAATTCTATATCAGGATAAGAATATTATCAACGTTTTCCCTTTTTTCAGGACCTTCTCTCCACCGACCATGTTGTATACTTGGGCATTGGTTTGCCCGAACCCAAGTTGGACCCCATTTTTAAGGGACTTGATGAATCAATGGGCTTTTTTACATCCAAGAGCTTTTTGCCCAAGGTAGCTGATGGCTCCAAGCCCGGACTGTGCGCTTGCAAGGCCAGCAAAACTCTTCCTCAACTCAACGGTAATGTCATTGTGTTGGGTGCTGGTGATACCGCCTTCGATTGCGCTACGTCCGCTTTGAGATGTGGTGCCAAGCGCGTCTTTGTTGTATTCCGCAAAGGATCCTCTGGCATACGTGCCGTACCCGAGGAAGTAGAATTGGCCCGTGAAGAGAAATGTGAATTTTTACCTTTTCTTTCGCCTCGCAAAGTTTTGGTTAAGGGTAACAAAATCATTGGCATGGAATTCTGCCGTACTGAACAGGATGAGAATGATCAATGGGTTGAGGATGAGGAACAAACCACACGCTTGAAGGCCAACTTTGTAATTTCTGCTTTTGGATCTGGATTGTACGATGCTGAAGTAATCGAAGCTTTGGCTCCCGTGGAATTGGACAAGTGGTCCATGCCAAAATTGAATGCCAAGACTTTACAAACTTCTGTGCCCGAAGTATTCTGCGGTGGCGATTTGGCTGGCACTGCTGATACCACTGTGGAATCAGTTAACGATGGTAAAATCGCAGCCTGGAGCATTCACTGCTATCTGGAAGGTTTACCTTTGGACACACCTGCTGAGCTGCCCTTGTTTTACACCGACATCGACAATGTTGACATTTCGGTTGAAATGTGCGGCATTAAATTCGAAAATCCTTTCGGCTTGGCATCCGCTCCTCCTACCACTAGTGCAGCCATGATTCGACGTGCCTTCGAACAAGGTTGGGGCTTCGTAGTGACCAAGACCTTTGGTCTCGACAAGGATTCGGTTACTAACGTGTCACCTCGCATTGTGAGAGGCACCACATCCGGCTACAATTATGGGCCTCAACAAGGAGCTTTTTTAAACATTGAACTCATATCGGAAAAGAAGGCTGAGTATTGGTTCCGTTCAATCACCGAATTGAAAAAGGACTTTCCCACTAAAATCGTTATAGCCAGCATAATGTGCCAATACATCGAAGAAGATTGGGTAGAGATGGCCACCAAAGCTGAAGCCAGTGGTGCCGATGCCTTGGAATTAAATTTGTCATGTCCCCATGGTATGGGTGAATCCGGCATGGGTCTGGCTTGTGGCCAAGATCCTGTTTTAGTGGAAAATATTTCCAAGTGGGTACGCAAATCTGTTAAGATACCATTCTTTGTCAAATTGACTCCCAACATCACCGACATTGTCTCTATTGCCATGGCGGCCAAGCGCGGCAATGCCGATGGTGTTTCTGCCATTAACACTGTTCAGGGATTGATGAGTTTGAAGGCTGATGCCTCTCCCTGGCCCGCTGTTGGTATCGAAAGAAAAACAACTTATGGTGGTGTTTCGGGCAATGCTACTCGTCCAATGGCATTGAGAGCGATCTCTTCAATAGGCAATAAGTTACCTGGATTCCCAATTTTGGGCATCGGAGGCATAGATTCCGGAGAAGTAGCTCTACAATTCCTGCAAGCGGGTGCAACTGTTTTACAAATTTGTTCGTCGGTACAAAATCAAGATTTCACAGTCATCGACGATTATTGTACGAGCTTAAAGACACTGTTGTACTTGAAGGCGAATCCTCCACCACGAAATGCTCCTTTTTGGGACGGCCAATCACCTCCAACGCCAAAGCATCAAAAGGGCAAACCTATTTTACACTTGACAGGAGAGGGTAGTAAGGTAAGAAATCTAAATTATATATGAAGACCAACACTTTTAAGAATTTTGCGTTTGCAAAGACCCGTATTAGGGAAAAAATGCTTCTCCAAAATCGTTAGATTTCTATAAAGATGTGAGTTATTTGCATGAAGATTCAATTTCGGTGTAGGAAACCAATACAAATAGACGGACCTCTGCTTATGTAAAATATTCATATTTCCCTAAGTTAAACAACTTTCTTAAAGTCAAAATGGATTTTTTAAGGAAACAAAATATATTCATTATTCTACGATAAGGAAGATATTTGACCTTCTGATAGGCTACAAATTGACAAGTATTGATTTCTTCTTCTAACAGAAAGATACATAGATAAAAGATGGTATTTTTAATATAGATGGTAGTCCCTTTACTGATGAGAAGTTTGATCTTGTCTTTTGGAAATAAGGTTATTTGCTTGGGAAGGGGTTGACCTTATTGGTTCAGAAAATTGTTTAAAAATTAATCTTGTGTACAAAAAAAATTATGCAAATGCAAATTTTTTTCATTGGGAAAAAGAGTGACATTTTTCAAGGCGTAAAATAGATGTGGATCGGTTAATCCTTGGAAAAGAAAGGAAGAGACATTACTACATAAAAAAGATGGATAACATAGTTTTGCTTGTAATATTTTTTTTTTTTCTGTGGAATGAACTAGTGAATGATGTATCCAGATTTATTTACTCTGCGTAAAACATGAATTGATTTTTAGAAGAATAAATTTTTCTTAGTGAAAGACGGATTATTTCCTTGGCTAGGGACGATTCTTTTTCTTTGGAAACGATGTTCTACTTGAGAAAAGTAGTATGTCTTTGATCAAAAAGCTATAATCTAGTAATCCTTTCTTTGGGCAAAGATTGGTTTTTAATTAAGCTTTTCAATCACATTCATAGGGGGTTTCACGTTTCTATTAGAAAAATGGGACAATATGAATATTAGAATATTTTTCTAGCATATAGATATTTTTGTTGAGAAAATACGTATGTACGTATTTGACCTATAGGAAAATCTACCACTTTATGTCGTAAATAAAAATACAAAAATTCTCTTTAAAAAGGTCCGCATGCCAGTCATACTTAAAAATACAACTATATTATTACTTTCCAGACACTTGGTTTCTTTGGTCCCTATTTGAAAGAGCGCGAAGAGAGAATGGCTAAGATCCGCGAGGAGAAAGGAGCTATGTGGAAAATTGAAAATGATGATGATCTTACACCGCAGCAAAATGGTCACGCTGTGCAGCCACAAATCGCTCCTAAAGTGAAAGACATTATCGGTCTGGCTCTATCTCACATTGGTTCCTATAAGAGTTTGGACAATAAACAACAAAAAGTTGCGCTAATCGATGATGTAAGTTCATTGATGCAATATTCTAATCACTTGCGAAAAGTTTCATAGATAAATTTTCACATCTTTACAGGATTTGTGCATTAATTGCGGCAAATGCTACATGACCTGCGCCGATTCTGGCTATCAAGCCATTGAATTCGATCCGGTAACCCACATACCCCATATAACCGACGATTGTACCGGTTGTACGCTGTGCGTTTCCGTCTGTCCGATCATCGATTGCATTAGCATGGTTCCCAAGACCATTCCGCATGTGATCAAACGTGGCTTGGGCGAAGAGAAGAACTTCTATACACATGCTCTAAGTCCAATGCAATAAGGGTATTATGGCAAATATTTTGTATATAACATTAAAGTAATTTAACTACTTCTGCCATTATGCATTTGATAACTTTTGTAGACAATTCATTGATTTCAATTGTAATCAATTTTGATAATATTAATAAACTGATCATTTTTGGAATTGGAGTGCCCAATTACCCGATTTGTAGAAAACCTGATTTCAATACGTTTTTATCAATTTACGTTTACTATTGTGCTCGCAAATTTGTTTTTGTTGAAATGCCGAGAAATTCGTGTGCTCTCATTTTCCGGGAATTTCAGGAAATAAGGCTTAAATATTTAATCAACTGTCCAATAATATATGAGGTGTGATCAAAAAATAACCGTTAGTTTCAAATTTCGCGGGTTACGTATGTTCGATTTTCGCATTTTTTTCTGTTATATTGGTAAACATGTCTATTATATATGTTGACAATATCAGCCATTTTGGATTGTCAGTTTGTTTTTGACAGATAAAAAGGTTAGTCGTGTTTTGGTGTGCTCTTCGATTTTTTACTATTCGAAAAAATGTATCAAAGAAGCTGTCTTAAGTTTTGTGTAAAAAATGAAATTAAATATGTAAGGACATTGGAAATGTTGACTGTGGTGTTTGGCGAGTCTACTATGAGCAGAACACAAGTTCAATTGTGGTATAATCGGTTTAAGGAAGGCCGAGAAGATGTCAATGACGATCCTCGTCCTGGTCGCCCGAGCACGTCAAATTCGGTCAAATACAGGGTTGCCAATATTCGACGGACCCATCTGGCAACGCCATAACTTTTGACAGAGATGTCAGATCGCTTAATGACATACCGCGTTTGAAGCGTCAGTCCAAGCAGATTTTTACCATGGAACAATACACGCCACGCGAGCGCTCTGAAATAGTTGAAATTTACATTCAACAGAAGAAGTCAATTGTGAAAACTCAACGTGCTTTTAAAATATTAAAAAATGTGAGAAGTGCGCCTTCTAAGAACACCATTAAGCGTTTATACGAAAAATTTTCGAATGGTGAGGCTCTTTCTAATCCGAAGAGGCCAAATAAAAGTCGACCAAGGCGATCGGCCGAGAATATCGCTGCCGTACGAGCCAGTGTTGAGAGGTCCCCAAGAACATCCCAAAAACGGCGTTCTCAGCAGTTGGGCATGGCTCGGTCCACTTTACAACGGATTATTCGCGTTGATTTGCATTTGTTCCCGTACAAAATTCAATTGACGCAAAGATTGTTGCCTGCGGACAAGCCTCGTCGATTGGAATGGGCCCAACGAGTCATCGAAATGGCCGATGATGACGAGCAATTTTGGAACAAAATTATCATGTCCGATGAAGCCCATTTCACATTGAATGGGACCGTAAATAAGCAAAATTGCCGTATTTACGCCACTGAAAATCCTCAGGAGATTCAAGAATTGCCTCTTCATGACGAAAAAGTCACAGTTTGGTGCGGCGTTAGTGCGAAAACGGTCATTGGGCCGTTTTTCTTCCAAAACGAAAATGGCCATGCTGTTACCATCAACCAGGAGCGTTATCGCGACATGATGACCAATTTTGTGTTGCCAAATATTCGTCGAAAGCGTATGAGGCAGTTCTGGTTTCAACAAGACGGCGCTCCACCGCACACAAGTCGCATAACAATCGATTTTCTGAAGAATTTGTTTCCGGGCCGTTTGATGTCGAAAAGTGGTGATTTGGACTGGCCACCGCGTTCGTCCGATTTGACGCCCGCTGACTTCTTCTTGTGGGGACATTTGAAGTCAAAGGTTTACGTTAACAAGCCAAGGACCGTAGAAGAGCTCAAGGATAACATTCGTGAAGAAATAGCCGCTATTCCGGCCGAAATGTTGGCGAAAACGATGGAAAATGCTGCAAAAAGGGCACAATACGCCATCAACGCCAGAGGCGGCCATTTGAGAGATATCATATTCAAAAATTGATGTAAACAAATCTACTTGGAACAAATTAAATGAATAAGATTGCCAACCGCCAAATTTTTATTTTTTTTCTTTGATTTTTTTTTTTTAAAAACATGGGTCCGTCGAATATGGGCAACCCTGTATGAAGGTTTTGCTCACTGTTTTCTTCGATTGCATTGGCGAGGTGCACCATGAATTCTTACCACAAGGTCGTATGGTCAATAAGGAATACTACCCTAAAGTTATGCGTCGTTTGCGCGAAGCAATTCGTCAGAAACGCACAGAATTGTGGAAAAACCAGTCATGGATTTTACACCATAATAATTTGTTTTCGATTGACATAAGGCGTAAGTATACACTTTTAGCGTAAATCATTCTTATCAGATGGTTTCAGAAATCAGCTGTTTGTATTTGGCATTCTGCTGACATCTTAAAGTAACGTGACTAAAATTTAATAAGCCTATGGCGTACAAAAATGCTTCTCTCATAAAATAACAATAAATTAATAACACAAATCACGATTCAGAACAACTATTTACATTTTAAAGAATTATAAATATGTTTTTATAAATTTCATTTTAAGTAGTAGTAATTTTTATTTCCAAATAATTCATTTCCACTTATGTTTACTAAGTTCGAAATTTATTTAAAATGTCCATTTGGGATCAGAGAATACAAATTTCAAAGCAATGTTTCCCATGACAAAAGTTTTTAGTGATTTTAAAATCCACTTAACATTCTTTAAATGACATACTCGTAAATAATTATTGAAATAAATTAAATTGACATCTTTTGGATAAACCTAAACTTTATGGTCGTAAATGGATCTTGTTATATAATAGATTTAAATAATTGTTTTCTTGTATATACATTTGTAATTAAATTTGTTTTTAAAACCGAAGGAACTTTCCGAACAACACAATAGAAACAAAATGACTTCTACCGTATATGTATGAAAAAATCAAACAAAAGGCACTGGATGCCATTATCATACTCCGCCTGCATTTTTTTTAATAAAATGCCATGGTCTATTCTTTTGGAGGCTTTCGTAAGCCCTTTTATGATCCCATCAACAAGAGGTAATGGTAGAGAAAAAGTACCTCTAGGACAGGTTATAAAACGTCTAACTACTATCGCTTTATCGACCTAAAATTTTTCGCAGAACTATTGCGTAATTTTTTTTTTCCAATTGGCCGTATTTTAGCCAATTCCCAAAGTACAGAAAAAGTATAGGTAGTAAAAATTGTGCTAACTACTTGCAGAAGGAAATTATTATGCAAAATTGCACAAATATTCTTCAGGAATGTTAACAATCCATGAAAACCACACTTTTCACAAATCACCCAACGGTCATAATATGTGGCAATATGTTCGTCGGAAGAAAATATTCTGCAAATAAAAAACTATAGATTTTGTTTTATTTCTGTAAATAAAAAACTATTTTAAAGATGTTTAGGTTATGAATACAATAATAATTATTCTTCTTTATTGATAATAATGATATCGTTCTTGAATTAATTTCACACATAATTGTTTACTTCTTAATTATTTATAAGATTTCGTTACACGCACTCAGCCGTTCACTGTGCTGTACGCAGTTAATGTGATATAAAATAATACGCCACATGCAGTTTTTCGTTTAGAAAATTTTTAATAATAAAAAATTAAAAGAAAAAGAAAGAAATTGTCTTAAATTTTAGATATTTTTCTTCGTTTTCTTTTAAATGAAAGTCAGTTTTGGCAAATACTACTTTCACACAAATGTTGCAAGATAAAGTAAAAATGTTTATGCTATAAAGTATAAAAATGATATTGCAAATAAATAACAAATGTGGATTTGTTGAGTAAACAAAAAAAAAGCATAATATTTATGCCATGAATTTATGCAATCTATTTAAGATGTGTCTTAATTTCGTTTATGGAAGTACGAAGTTGGTTTTAGCTTCGCTTTTATCTTGTTTTTTTTTTTATATAATACAATACATAGGAAATGTTTTTAATGAAAATAAAATTAAAATGAGTTTCCTTTATTCATAGAGTTTGTATATGCGATAGATTAAGAATGAGAGGGATGAGAATAAAAGCTTAAAAACTAATGATGATGATGAGTGGATACATCAGTGTTTCCTTTTACATTTTTTTTTTTTTTGTTTTTTTTTTTTTTTTTTTTGAATCGATAAAATGTTATTATTATTATGATGGTTTTTTCATTATTTTATTTTTTCTGTTCTTCACCTCAATAGGAATTAGGTATTGTTTATTTATATACGTACAATTTGTATATATAATTATCCTTTGTTCACTGTTTAGTTTATGGGTTTGCTACGATTTGAGGGTTGTTTTCGTCGATACGTTTTGTAAAAAAATATGCTAAAAAGCGCGGCATTTTCTTGAGTTGTTTTAAAAAACTGTTTAATTTCTTTAATTTTTATAAAAAATACACATAAGATTAGATTTTCACTCACTGCTTTTTCTGTTGTTGTATAATTTCAGTTATATATTTAAGCAACGGAAGGAATCGCTAATGAATTGGCATTTTCTTAATTAAATTTATAATTGTTTTGTTGTATCAAATTTAATAGTATTAATTTTTAGTTTATATATAAAATTACAAAAACTTTTGGGAGATTTGTTGTTGTTTATATTTTCGTATAAAATTCTGTGCGTTTTCGTTAAGGATATAAGGTGGCCAAGGATAAGTGATAAGTTTTTCGTTAATGATTAATAATATAATCGAATAAGTTGTTAATTGATAAAAGAGACATTGAATGAATCCATCTGATGAATGCTGTACTTCCAAATAAATTAAATTGCGCTCAAAATTTCTAAATGCGGATTTGAATACTAAAGTTTCCATATCCACAATTTCAATTTGATAAAGATTTGTTAGACTAACACGAATGTGGAAATTAAAATGGAAACAAGAAGTACTACCCGAATATAAAACTTTTCTGCTTAATAAGGCGAAGAATTGTGAAGTGGGATCCACCACTATTAATCTCTCTGGATAATTAAATCAGAAAAAATGTTTCTGAAAATTTAAACCAAATGTTTAAATGTTCATCAAAAAGCACAATATCTTAGTTAATATCTAGACGAGTGTTAAAAATTCAATGAAATCCTGAGCACCTAAATGATTTTTGTTTAATTTCAAAGGGAACCTAAACCCGAAAATGTGCCTGAACATGCAGTGAATTATATGGATTATTCAAAGCAGATGCGAAATTATAACGAAAGTCTTTGCTTCCAACAGTCGTTTAGAAGTTTAATGATGTTCTAGGAATTGTAATGCTGCAGAAAAACCAGGCGATAAATTTAACTTCAAGGTTTAAGTGCCTGAATTGCAAATATTGCATGCAACAAATCATCGGTAGTTTCCAGACTTGTTAGCATAATATTTAAATGCCTCCATAGTCAATTAACTTTATCAACCCTGTTTTTATCAATCACTTATCATTCGATCACCTTTGTAATGATTTCTTTTTATGTTGTTCTATATTCAGAACACAGTTGTTTACGCATTCTCTTCTAATACGGCTTCAAATTAAATTTATAGATGAATATATGTCTGTTTATTATTTTGTTTATATAAAGATTTCAGCAAAAACTTCCGCTTTCATTTCCATGGTATGTAAAATACATTTTGTTTTTTTCAATTCATATAAGAAAATATGTTTTTTTTTTTGTTCTATGGTGTCTTTTTCAGATTCATGATGTTTTCATCTTTGTTTGTTATTTTGTATTATTTATAGTTATACATTATATGTAATTGTTTCATTATTAATTCATAATAGAAGCGTTGTGTCATGTGCGCAACTCTTCTTTTTAATCGCTCTTACGTTCAATAAATAATCATACAAAAAGAAAAATCTCTTGATAAATTTCCTCTTGATTTAGATTAGACTTGAGGAAGTTTTGGACGATAAGGGATTTGGGAGCGAGTACTGCACTTAAAACTCCCACTGTGTTGCTGAATCTGTACCATCGTCCAATAGTTTGAAAGCTCCATTTTTGGTAGCTCCCAAATATTTGCCATTTTCCGATCTGCGGGGGAAGCAATTAGAATTGGTTAAATTTAATACCTATGTATATACGTGCTTCTCTTATTTTCACAATTTATATTTACCTAATGCAAATTCTAGTTGGTTCACGTAATTCCAAATAAAAACCATCGGCTGGTCCATCGGAATCGACAGAGATACCTTCGCCATCTATACGCCAATATTTACCACTGTGTCCCTTTAAATAGACCAAACCCTTTTGGGCTCTTTCCACCAATATGGTCTCATAGGTGGCCTTATTGCACTCCAGTTTAGTATTGCCGGGTTGACGATATCCTACAAAGCCTTGCTCGCATTTAAGTACCAATATGGGTCTACAAAGATTTAAAGTTCTAATTTATTTATAGGTAAACTAGGAACACTGAGACGATTATAAATAGTGAAACAAAAGTCTTGACTGATTACTTCACTGTCTACTATTTGTACTATTGCTATTGTAAAATATATCACGAAACAAATTAATAATTGTTTTCCGCGAATAAGACAAGGGTTTGCTAATTGCATTCAGGTTGGTTCTACGCATACATTTTAAGGGAGGGCTTACAAAAAATTGTAACATTCAAAGCCATTTATTATTGCCACATTTGATAGGAGTGGATTTTTGGACATTCATAGCAATAGACAGTTCTTTCATACTTGTTGTCGGAAGCAGGATCAATTTGCAAGCCTTCTATGACGAACATTTGTAGCGTAACAGACACTCAGCAAGGGTAGTTAAGTCGAGCGAATGTTTTGACTACCAAATATTAAAGGGGCATCGCAAATAGCTGGTCGAACGAAAGTAAATATGTTATTCGAAAGTCGGAAGATAATTCTTTATTCTTTTTGATAATACGCAAAGGTTAAAACTCTTACCTAACTTCTTAGTATAGAATGTCCAAAGCAAGTTTAGAGATTTACGTAGAACTAAAGCTCTAATTTGTTACTCAAGTATGGATGTACCGCAACAGAGAAAATGTCTACATAATATGAGGAAACCTTATATTAACTTAAATCTAAAAATTAAAATTAAACTACAGTTTGAACCTTCAAAAATGTTTGCTCAAAATTTTAAACCAGGAGGAACCTATGGCTATCTAATAAAAAGTTCTAGTGTCTGATAAATTTTAGCAGATAAGTCATAATATTCGCCGTACACTAAATGTTCATAATATTTAAGCGCTCGAATAAATTTGGTAGAAGCGTGGATGCGGAATGTTTATTAGGAGTCTATGAAAGCTCAAAGATATTCTGGATATTAAGAAAACAAATGTGGATGGGCATTTAAATATTAATAAACTTCTGATTAGTCGAAAAAAGATCTGCATATTTGGACCACTAGCACATTCAACAATCGTCGTCTGTAAGGAAAGCCTATCCTAAACTTGCCTGTAAGTTCGTTGTTAGAGAAACCGCAAACGGCCACTGGAAATTTATATGGGGAAGCAAAGCGTGGACATTCGATACGTATTTGTATTGTTGAACAAATTCGGCTTGATTAATGAAAAATTAAGTTCTTTATAGTATATTTAATAATAATAGGCAGTAACAAATCGATCGAAATCTAACCGATCTAAATCTAATCTAAGTCTAAATCTAATCTAAATCTAAGTCGAAAGACAAAAAAAGTCTAGATATCTAACGCTCAAGGAATATGTGTAAACAAAATCGTTATTCCAGCGGAATCGCTTAAAGCGACCTAAATCATGCGGTAATTATTGTGGACATTCAAGTTAAATACTATTGAATTTCAAAGTATGTCGACGTCTGATCAGAGAATGCTTGTTTGTGCACTCCCAGCAGTCTCTGAATGTCAGCTGAAAGGATGGTTAGCTAATAAACATTGCGTAGACTAATTAAATGGTGAACTTCAATAAAATTTTGGACGACCAGCAAATCTGAACATCCATACAGCTAGAAGAAATAGGAATTCCCAACGAATGTTGGGATGCCTAACAAAAATCTCGGTACAACGAAGAAGAACGTGTCTAACTAAAATCAAATTTATGCCATTAGCCTAGATATCTAAATAAATTGTGGAGTGTTCCAAAATATTCGACAAACCGCCGAACTCGACTGATAGGAGAGATTTTTACACCTATAAACATTTTGAATGTTTATTGAATGCTGCGCGACGACATAGAGGTCAAAACAAAGAGTCTAACGAATATCAGAACATAACCGAAGATTCGAATGTGTAAAGATTTGCTGGCCATTCATTTGAGATTTGTACGAAATCTTGAATGTCAATCGAAAGATTAAATGTAAAATATTTGGAATTTGAAATTTTGAAAAGCAGATGTGTTAAAAGTGTAGATGAATTAAAGTACTGTAAAGAACGAAGAAATTCCGAAAAAATAAGAACATCCAAATTCAGATGAGTAACAAATAATTGGACATCAGGCAATTTAATAGAAAACACGACATCTGGAATTCTAAATGAAATCAGCATATATTATGAAATTTGGGGTATTTAACGAAATTTTACATATATTTGACCAGATATGAATACAGTCAGTATAGAACAATTGACATTATTGGCTTATTATATTACGAGGAAATAAATATGGCTCAAAAGGGTTTTTGAATATCTTATTAGCAAAAACTTACCTGTTAATCAAATAGAAATAGAATTTGGTTATATCTTCAATACTCTCTGAGGTGGCAAATAAATGGCCCGAACGTTTAGTTGCTAAAAATTTGCCATTATTAGCACGCATCGATAGAGAACCATCACCGTGCCAAATCAATTCGAATAAAGCATCGGCGCAACGTCTATTGCCGGTAGCCTGTATACCACCGCCGGCTGATAAACTCCAGTAGCGATCCTGAGTGGTGCGCAAACCCCAACGATGGGCGGACCAATCAAATTCCAATTGGAAAGTTTCATTTTCGCCAACCTCATCCTGGTTGGCAGTAACATCAACACCTTGTTTCACAGAAACATAACGCAAGTTCATGGCGGCGATAAACGAGGCCTGGGGTAGGGAATCTTCTAAGGAGAACAGCTCATCACGAGTAACAGTAGATGAACGTGATTTAAGCACAGCCTTGGAGCCAATGGGCGAGAGATATTGGCCTTGTCTGAGAGGGAAAGGAATTCAATATTTATAACAATGGTAATAAATTTACGTATATAACCGAATTCTTACCTGTCTCTCAATGCCAAATGACCACCATGATATTCAGCGCTGAACAAGCAATCCTCATTGCACAGAGTTTGCAATTTTCCGTTGGCATTCAGATACCTGCAAGAAGGCAATCCTATCATTAGTAATCGATTCTATTTGTATATGTTTACGTCATACTTATTGTTACACGTATGCAAAGCATAACGACCACCCTCCTCCTGACGGAATTCTAATGTGAATAGAGTGTCCTCACCCCAGGGAATGTTGGCATCAACATGGATTTCATCTTGCGACTCCGACAAGTGAGCGAATCGTTTGCGTCCAATGGAGCGCAGATTCACCTGTGGTCGAGCAGCCAAGTGCACAGTCCAGAATTCACCGTTTCCTGGTGTCTTAGCAGTGCATACCAACTTGTCAGGATTGCCTCCCAGGAAATAGCCACGTGACTCATTTTTCAATGCCCAACGACCGGTACCATCTTCAGCGATGCTAATTTGAAACCGACTGCCAGCATCGCGTTCGTCACTTTCACACAGGACGTTACCAAATGTGTCGACGGATAAGTATTTATTGAGATGAGATCTTAGGTAGATAACACCTAAAATTAAAGAAAATAGGCGGTGGTGAATTAGCATTGAAGTGAACCGCAACCAAAATAATAGCAAAATGATCATCGTAACGAAGATCATGGAAAATTAAAGACTAAAACAGTTTTGACATATAGGCATGAGCACACATCGGGAGCCCTGTTGTATCAAGGATAATCGGAGAGAAAATAGAAAACCACAGCACACGTCCAGAACTGAAAGGAATAATAACCTGCGATCATAACCTACCAGTAAATTTTTAATAATAAAATAATTCCAGATGTGTACATTTTAAATCACAACACTGAAGCATCAAGTTATGCCCAAATATCCAACGAAGTCAGGATGCGCTCTTCCAACAGATACCACGTTGGCGTAAAGCCTGTAGAGATCCAAGACAATAAAATGAACTCGCCCTCAAACAGAGAGAACATCATCTGGTCAGATTTTGAAATTGGAAGATTTAAAGAAGACCAGAAAATAAATGAACAAGAAAATCATACACGATTATACACAGAATAGCCAATTTGATGTAGTCTACATGATCCACACTGCAACAACTTTTAACTGCAAAAGAATCCTTGAAAATCCATTCGCTAGACATCTAATCCAACTCTGAACGATCAAACAATGTAGAAATCTTACAAGGTCGAGGACTATCCGCTCTAACTACTGAGACTTCTTTACACTATGGCTTAGATGATCAAAAGAAATCTATGCTATCCAAAGTATTTTAGGAGATCAAAGCTTACCTATACTTAGTAATTGTATTAGTTTTGAATCTGTTAACATTTCTTACCTGCATTGACTCAAATGCTTGTATCACAATGACTATATTTTTCGATATATTTTAATAAAAAAAAAACGATTATATTCTTCGTAATGATTGACGTGCCAATTTATAATAGGAAAATCGGAGATTGTTTTTTCTTGTTCAAATGTTGTTGAAAAACGAAACGAAATTCATTGGAATGATGACAGGATATTCGAATACCTTCATATAAAACTAGATGTATTTGCCATTAATTATTATAAACGTTAAAAATGGTGGGAATAAGGAAAACTTGTAATTTCTCACAAAATGTTCAAATTATGCTGTAATTTTGAAGTTTTATGAGAACGCCTGAGATATGCCATGATTACAGTAATTTATTAAAATTTGTTAATTAATTTTTAATAAATAATTTTAATAAATTTGTTAATTGATGACACTAAGGAAATGTCACAAAATTAATAATTATTATTTCCATTGTATGTAATGTATTTGCGAAATATGGGTATTCATATCATGAGGCGTAAGCGCAAAGTAATTCTAGTTGCCTTCTATCCGACACAACGAGTT
>JAHXMU010000014.1:2706787-2728420 GCA_019455685.1 Philornis downsi
GTTATTTTAAATTTTATCTGGAAAATAAGAGTCAATATGTTATGTGCGAATGCCCGCTATAGGCTGCAGGTGTCACAATTGGGAGAAATCGATCCGGTAGAAAAAGCATTTGCACATACAGAAATAATACCAATTTTCGCTGGAAAAAGCATGCAAACTCAATATATAATGACACGCCCATTTATCGGGCAGAGTCGGAACATTCAGTAGGAAAAAATTATGTATGTAAGAGTTAAATCGCCTTTAATTTTTTAGAAAAGAGTTTTCTAACATTTTTAACACTTATTCATTAACTAAAAACAGTGTACGGAAATACAAATTTCCACTAAAAAAAACAATATAACCCTTATCTGACTGTGAGTCGGAACATTGTCCACCATACTACCAACTTTGTCATATGAACAAATATACGTTTGCATAAAATCTGATTTCCAGTCATGCGCTATTTTACTTGTCACATAAGAAATAGTTGGAAAAAGCCAAGGCGTATTCCAGTTTTTCCAACAAATTTGTAAGTCGATTTTGTTTCCTTTCACACAATTGGTTACACTTTTAAATGTTAAATATTTTCTCTCCAAGTTTAGACTTTTTATATTTTTTCAATACCAAAAACCATAATTAGTGAATATTTAGCATTCATTCAGATCGAAGAAAAGCCACTGCAAGAATTCCATCCACTTATATATTATGAATTTCACAAAATTAAAAGTTAATAATTCTAGATAATGACAACAATTGCCAAGAACAAGCAAACAACGGCAGAGACTAATAGGCAACATCATACTTGCGATCGCAGCATGGTGTGCGATTGAACAGGTGCTATGAAAAGTGTTGTACAGACAGAGTGAGATTTTTAATTTATTAAGAAATTGCTAAATATTTAATGACGTAATAGACCAAAAGTATTTAAAAAAATATAAAAGACAATTCCGTAATTGTAATAGCAAGCAGCCGTTATAATTATTTTATTAAGGAAACAAAAAAAAATGTTAACTGGGTGAATCTCACAATGATGGCGATGGAAATCTCTTGTCAACATTATCGGTAAACAGCTTTTACTGTTCATAGAAGAACCGAATAATTATCACAATTAGGTAACAGCAAAGTATGGACGAATGAGAATGCTGAAATAATAATGGATGGATGATTATGAAGATATTCTACACGTGTAAAAGAAGAAAAAAGAAAAAATGTGTGCCTTGATTTCAAGCTTTGCTTTGATTAGCCGAATGTTCGGAAATAATTGGCATAAGCAAATCAATACAAAATAGTAAAATATTAAACAATTTCTGTAAACACTGACAAATGTATATTCTTTATCATAGATTGACAAGTAAGCTATTGTCAGTCCGTTTCTAATGAATGGAAGCATTTAGTTTGAGACCCGATAAAGTACATCATCACTAAAAATACAAAAGGACAAAAGGAATCAAAAACAACAGAACAGCAGTTCTACATACTAAAAATTCAACCTGGATATCTCTGATATTTACTTTTTTGCACTTTAGAGTAAGGTATTATATAAGGTGTGTTTCATATTTATAAGGCCACCCATAAATTTGTTTTATTTGTGTAACGGTACATTTTTTGTTGTTATGATGTTCTATTATAATACTTGTTTGGACGAAACAGCCATGCACACAAACTTTGAGATTTGTGCAGCTAACGGTAAATTTGTTCTTGCAATAATTCTGTTTTTAGCGTGTTTCACAATTAAAGGGTGTCGAAACAAGAACGCAAGATTTAAATTTGGCGCCATTCGAAGTGTCATTGTTTGACATTTGAACAATTGTTATTGTTTGCTAGTAGAAGGTACGAGGTTAGTAAAAATGGAGCGCTACACGAATGAACAACGCAATCTCATTGTGAAATTGTTTTACCAAAATGCAAATTGCGATCAATTTGGGGTCACAATAATGTTCCAAAAGAGTCAACTGTAAAGAGATTAATGGATAAATTTGCCAAAACTGGGTCTGTTAGTGATGTAAAGACAACAACGCGACTTCGACCAGGTCGATCGACCGAAAATGTCGCAGCTGTACGTGATGATGTCGCTCAAACTCCATCCACCTCAATTCGACACCGAGCTCAGGAAATTGGTGTCTCCAAATCCACTATGCAGCGAATTTTGACGAAAGATTTGCATCTTCATGCATACAAAGTTCAATTGACTCAGGAACTGAAGCCAGTTGACCATGGACCGCGAAGGGAGTTCGTTAATTGGGTACTGGAGAGACAACATGAAAATGCTGATTTTGCCGATAAAATCATCTTCAGTGACGAGACCCATTTCCATCTTGAATTGTCGCATTTGGGGTGAGGAAAATCTTCGAGTGATTCACGAGAAGCAAATGCATCCTCAACGTGTCACTGTGTTGTATGGATTTTGGGCTGGAGGAATCATTGGACCTTTTTTATGAAAATGAGGCATGTCAAGCGCAAACAGTCAATGGTGTTCGGTATCGTGAAATGATAACCAGTTTTTTCGTTCCTAGAATTGAAGAAATGAATGTGGAAGGCATGTGGTTTCAACAAGACGGCGCCACATGTCATACAGCCAGAGAAACAATTCATTTATTTTATTAAAATTTAAATCTTGCGTTCTTGTTGGAACACCCTTTATAATGCCAAGTTCAATTAGAGAGTTTGTAAAGGTGCAAGCGATGAAATCATTTTTATTTTTATGAAAAAGTGGTAATATTCAGTAATAAAAAAGACATGCCGCGTGGAAAAATTTGACACAACACGAAATAGGTAAAATAATCGGTTACAAGGATTATATTTTTGATAATTTGTTTGTTGCCAATCCACAACTTGAGTTAAGTTGTCAAAATTGTGCACGGAAGTGATTCATCATAGGCGGGTGAAGTTAAAAGTTCAGTGAAATCGGAATATTAGGATAAATTTTGCTCGTATAAGAACTAACCCACCTATAGAAAAGTGAGCCTCTTTCAGTACTTTCTCGACACGTTTACCATTTATTCCTTAATAAATAAGGAACAACCTACGTCCAACTCATACACCATGTTTAAGCAACCGAACTAATTATGTATGTGCGTTGTTATTGGAAAAATACTAAAAAAAATGAATTTTCACTAGAAAACCGGCCTAAGTTGATATAATATGTTAAGTTAGTTTTGTTTTGGCTCTTGTCAACATTGTCCACTCCCACTTACATACAGGTATATTGTCAATATAGAATTTAAAATACGTTAGATTTGTGAAAAATATCACATAATTTGAGAAAATGGATTCATGGCGTTATAAATTCTTAAAACGATTTTGAAACAATTGCTTCAGCCTGCTATCAACTGAATGTGCTATTTTCGTTTTCTATATCAGGCTAAATAACTTGATTTGTTTACACATTCCATGAAGTTGTTGAACAGTGCAATTTGTTTGTCCAATATAAATATAATTGTTTAAAATTTGTTCATGTATTTCTTTACTTTTAACAATATTCTCGGAAATTATGTGGCAAAATTTAAACTTTGGATTTAGCTTTAAATTGTTAAAACTGACAATATTTATGGCTCACCCTCAAGTTCTGTTGAACTGTGAAATATGAGTGGCCAATTTCAAGTCCGCTGAATTCTTCTTAATTTTACCTTTGGTCTTATTACCAATGCCCAAGAATATTGTATTTATATGTATTTGAAGAACAAACGGTTGAATTCCGCGATTTAACCGAAAGTTGTAGCAACTTCATACATTTTACAAAAATTGCGATAATAATTACATGTAAGTGTAGAGAGGAATACGAGTGTTTTTATTTCATTTCTCTAAATTGATGTAAATCAACATAAGACAAGCACATTATTTCCCATAAAATACAGTGAATTGGTGTGGAAATGTCTATCTTTTGGATACAATCAAATTTCGCGTTTAAACGTGGCACCTGCTGAAACAGAGATGTATGATTGTACGGGACACTGAACCAATAACCGTCTCGATCTAGGCCGCAGTCAGGGGAACTGTTGTTGGAACTCTGATCCCCGAGAATTTGTGAAGACGTATGTTTACGGGAATGCCAACTTTTTTTAGGAACTCGTAACAGAGGGTACCAAACTTTTTCTTTTGAGAGCATACTTTTAACCTCCTACAGTTGAGAATAAAAATAATGTACCGAATAGTCCATTCAAATTTTATGCCTAAATTGATTAAAAAATATGTTTTAGCTTAAGGATAATATTAGTGCATTAAACTCCAGAAATCGGTAACAAAATATATACTATAACATAACTATAAAATATTTTTGCATCACTGTTGGCAACACTCACTCACATATGCACAAATATAGGGAAATTTTTTAAGCCTTTTTTTAAAGCGTCTTAAAAAGTAGGTAACAACTGTTACTGAAACTCAATTCATATAGCAGTCTACTTGCCTTTGGCAGCCCCGCCTGAACACTGAGATTGGATGCAGTGGTCTAATAAAAAAATCGTTCAACTCAAACATAATTATTATGAAAACACTAATGAAAATTAAGAAAGGGAACCCCTAAATGTAATGTTAGGAGTACCATAATTTAAGGTTATACACCTGGAACCGATTGGCGGTTGTCCTAGACAAATATAAAGATGGAATAAAAAGATATCTACTACAGCTCCGTTCAGAAAGACACGAGATGGGGGTTTACAGTGGTCAAGAGACACATCTATTCTCAATATTTAGACCCATAACTGATGCCAAAATACCAACTAACTTTCTCAACCACTACGACAAGTTATCCCTATAGCATTCTGTGGCAACTGCCGCAAAAACCGTACTAGGGTATTGAAAACTACGTTGAGACAACCCCTGGCATGATGAAAAATGTTGCATTCTGTTTGAAGAAAACAACGCTGCGTGCATGGGAACTCTGCCACCAATTATAACGCGCTGCGAGGGAACAACGCAGAAAGAAAAGATTATGGAAAGGGCGATAGAGCAAGGATATTGAAAAGTTCAGACCAAAAATTCTACCAAAAAGCTAAAAGCAAACGTTATGGTGTACCCAATATCGAGGCAAAACGAAATCACAATAGCCGTATCGTAGTTTAAAAACAACAAAGCTATGGTTAAACAAGTGATCAGTGATGATGTCGTTGACATTTCTTACATTCTAATATCAATAATTTTGTGGGATTTATTTCAATATGATCTGATTATACCACCTGTATGAGAAAGAAATGTAATAAGTTTTTTCGTTTAATTTCACGAATCTAATGGAGATCAAATACGAACTAACTATTGTTGTATGCAGCTCCGCTACGAAAGCTGCATTAATCTTTATTTGAAAAGCGGAATTTGTTAACAAACCGTTTTCAATCTTCACAAATCTTAACGGTCATTGTATTTATTTTACTATAAAAAAAAAGAATACAATCATGTGCAGCTTCAAAATGTTTCGCCATTCTTACTGACATGAATAAAATAAAAAAGTAATTTATCATTATGGTGCGCCAACTATTAATCAGACACATTTAATAACAATACGAAAAAAGGAAACAAACCACAGTGAGGAATTTTGTTCTATTTCATCAAATAAGATTTAGAAGTATTTTATTAGTTAGTTTTGTGTATATTTCTGTATTTGGTATGATTAAATGTGCTCCAATAAGGGCTAAACGCCAAATAATTACTGTAATCTGTTTTCAGTTTTATCAAGGCCAGTTATTGACAATTTCAACCAAAAAAAACACTAACAATAGACCGAAATATTAAAGTTGCTGTAGCCTGCTGCGAAAGTGGGCATTTATTCAAAAGTTTATTTCACGTAAACGATCAACCTGGAGTGCCATTGAAGAAATTACGTTCAAATTGAGTCGGTGACAGGCTTGTATACAAATCGCGTATTTGTGAACGATGTTCAGGGGGACTCCTTTCTATATACGAAAAGTGTCTCCACGGGTACTTTTCTACATATAAAAAGTGCCTCCTCAGACACTTTTCTACAAATGAGAATTGCTTTTATACATGAAAATAGCCTCAAACTTATTCGTCAGACAAACTTTACGTACAAGTCTCTATAGGTATATGAAATCACTATTCTAGAACCAACAATAATTAATTAGTAATATCAAATTGTTTCTATTTCCCTTCACTGTGAGATTTTGCAAATGATTTACGAGTCAACATTCATTTGGTGCAATAACAAGAACGGACCCAGTACCCAGATTGTTACCGGTCATTGTCTTTTATTTTGCAGAAAATTCAACTCTCTTCCTCTTTTTCTTCAGATCCTGTATTTCTGAATGTAACAATTGTGCTTTCAAATCTTCCACTCTCGTGTAGGGGCCACATAACAACTGGATGTCATCGAGCACACAAAAGACTGCCCCGGCATCTCGCTCTGCATTCAGCTTCGATTTGATACCGTTTTCGAAGGCTATTAATTTACAATTGCTGGCAGCTTTTTTTTTTTTTTTGTTGTTACTGTTGCTGGTGGTGTCCATTATAAACATTCAAATACAAAACGATTTTCTCTCATCGTATATCAATTTCAATTATTTACGAGCACCGAAGAAATGTCTCCCGAATTGGCAATTGGCAACAACATGTGGCATTTACATAGAGTGTCCGTCTGCCACATCGTACGTTGGGATTACATTAAAAGTAAAGCTGGTAGACAATTTAAGAAACTAGAAAACGCTTGCTCAGGTGGTTAGCATGACAAGCTACTGTTTGTTATTGATCGTATCACGGAATATTGAGCGATAATTGTGATAACATTTGGAATTGAACAACCAGCCAACATGTGAGCTTGAAAGATTAATGAAACTGCTGCTTCTGACGGTTTCAACGGTATTGCGGCGTTTCATTAATTTTGAAATTCGAAGTTGTTCGAAGTATGATTTCGATCTACTGCATCGGGACTTTATGGAAATCATGCTGCTACGTACTCGTATGTATATTTATAGCGTGCATTGAAATTAATGAACACAGATTTGCAGTAGCTAATAGAGAATAAACGTAGGCTAATTATGAAATCCCGAAATATTTCCTTGAGAAGCCTAATGTGACGGAATTATAACTTTTGAAATATCGTACGCTTTTACGATTTGGGTATCAATAGACTGTTGCAATACAACATATGGGTTAATATACGCTAAAAAGGACCACAATGTGTCCCTGTTTTGATTATGAATGCGGAATGAGGTATTCCCTTGGAAATGACACTTTGCAGATTTTTCGAAGCGGCACATAACTTCCGACCACATAATCACTGGCAAAGTCATCTGACATTCGCTTGGTGGCAGCTAAAGTAAGAATGTGTCTAGTAGAGTAACCTAATTGGCAGGCTACCACCCATTCATCTTAGATAAAAAGTATGTAACATCTGATACTGAAACTCAGCAAGGATCGGATTCGGTGGCATAATAAATCTTAAATAGAATTATTATGAAATCGTAAAAGAAAAAGAGAAACGAATCATTCATACATTGATTATCCCGCAATCTTTGCAAGGGCTGTGTTTTGTTTGTGTGTGTGTTTAAGATGTTGATATCCAATTGACGAATGTCCTCTATCAATATAAGGCTAAAATCGCCCATAAACAGGAATTGGATACGACCCAAAAACCGTACGATGCTGTCATCGATGTAGATTTGTAGTTGTCAACAAAGTTACGCAATTATCTGTTTCAAGCAACCGAATGGCCACAATTCGCATTAAGAAGAAATATTGCTTTATCGCACCGATAAGTACGCCGTCTTCTACTGTTTTATGAGTGACTTGAAGAAGAAAATTGCTCCGGGAATTTTTAATGGCAAAAAAGAAAAGTAGATGTTCGGAAAATCAAACGAGACACTCAGGCGGTGAGTCTGAGGATAAGGATGTTGCATAGATGACTATGAAGTAGTCAAAATTGTAATGCGTGCTGTGAGGTTGCGCTATAAGAGGAAGAGAAGAAGAGAGACACACCGACTTTTTAAGTGGGAGAAATGGTTTTGGAGAAAGTGGACATCGAAAAGTACAAGGATAGAGGTGAAGCCCGAATAGAAGTACTAGTGAAGAAATCACGCCAATTATCGAAGATGGCACAGATTTCCAACTACAGCGCGTCAATGACCTGCGGGCAGAGCTGGCCAAGATCAATACATGAGTAATTCTTTAACGCTTGCTTTAAAACCCAAACATGTGGTTTTACATCCATATACCGAAAATTTATTAGATATTTACGCTATGGAAAATACTAGTGGAAATCTAAATAAAACAGATCGACACTTATTATCATTTTGTCCATTATGAAGATGCTTTCAACAGCCTGAAGTGCAAAAATTATTAGAATTTAGTATTAATGGCCGATATAGCCGTCACGACACGAATTCATAAAAAAAAGAAAAAATAGGCAAATATCTTTCCAAGCCGTTGGCAGCAGAGAGAAAAGTTTCGGCGTATATAACTGCATTATTGGTCGAAAACTGCGATTTGCTACCACAGCATTCTCAAGTGAATAGAAGGAATCCATGCTACTCGTTAAGGAGGGCGTTGTGAATGTTGATTGCTTAAACTTTGAAGTGATGGATGATTTTATGTACACAACACTAATCCTGCCTATCTTCCTGTGTCTAGCGCAGGACATTGGTTAATGACACAGTCATATAAATCTGTTCTGTGAACTTATAAGCGTCTACAGACATTTCGAACCACCACCTACTATGACATCGACGTGGTGACTTGCACCAGCATACAGCGAATGCTTCCTATTGCACGAATGGACCAAAATGCTCCAACAAAAACTCTACGAGCATAAACTCGATGTGTGCAGCAGGCCAGACAAACGGCATACTTATTGAGGGAGAAGACCAGTGAGCTTTGAATTCTATTCTACGTGAAATTCTATTCTAGCTACAAGTTTAGCAAGTGAAGTAATACGATTATATACTTTTCAAGCGATTACACTGATGTTGGCTGCACATATTGGATAGTTTCTAGGATTACTAAGTCAATATGTGAAGGATGGGTCGCTAGTCATTCGTCTCTATATATATAAAAATCATACTGTATAGGTACTTAAATATCTGGAGAGGTTTCAATCCCATTTTAGCATATGGAAGTCTGTAACTTATTGCTAATATGTACTGTTACTCACTTTCACCCGTATTGGACGGCTCTAAAGTCCAGAGTTGCTTCTTCTTCAAACTGGCTCCATTGGCATTCAACTTAAATCCAAATGTTTCCGCTGTCATATACCGATGTTGGCCATTGATGAGCCCAATGGTCCACCAACCCTTCTGTTGGTTCTGTGATATGATATCGCCATTTGTGTGGTTCAACTCATAGCCCTGGCCGTTCATGGTGCTGGCAATGGAGTTGATAATCGGTGTGGGAGCAATGGTGACGATTTTTTATGTAAACCGCGTAAGAGATAAACAAAGGAACCACTGGGCGGTTACAGCTCTGCTCGTTGACTTTGTAGAATTTTGTTTTTGCTTTCGGATGATGCGAATGGATTTCCGCTAAATGATAAAGACTGGAAGCCCTTCGATATTCACAGCAGTATTGTGGTATGAAATCTATAAATAAAATAAAAAAAGAAGAGTAATTATAAAATTATTTTTTTAGTATGACTTCATGTTTGTTGTAGAGAATTGATCAATGTTAAGGGCAGCTAATGCTAATGCTAAATTTTCATTCAGTAATCTGAAGGGACCGAAAGTAATCCCTTGCACGGGCAATAGCCTAGACAGAAACTACGTAGTTCACACATATCATATGTTATGTACTATTGAAGTTTGAAATTATCACATTTCTCCTGCTGATTTGTATAAAAAAGAATACGTTCTTTGAACACTAAGACCATACGAACTTAGATCATTCTGTCTTGTGGATACTGCTGCTGTCATAGGCCTGCATTATATTTAGCTTTAATTTGTGGTTATTGTAGTTCTTTCCTTCCTTCTGGTTGCTTCCTTTTGTAGTTTGCAGGTCACAAAAATTGTGAATAATAATGGCTTCAGAAATTCTCATCTCATAGTCTAGTGCCGCTGTTTCTTTCTTTTATATGCCAATTTCTTATATTTTAAACTTATTTATATATCGTATTTATTTAGCTCCTACAACAATAAATTTTTTCATGCGGTTTTCTCTACAAATGGGTAAAAGATCATTTTAATGAGATTTGTAACATAATGGCGACAACTGATGTGAAGGTTTTACATGAGTCTCGCTGTGAAAGCCTTACCCATAGTGTGCCACCACACAGGTGCCGTTTTCTAATCATATGCTTTTCTTTCTTGGTTATGTGTTCTTTCTTTCTTCTAGCGACGGCAAGTGCCCCTTTGGGGTACTCACACTAATCCCGAGGGATTAGTTGGACTACCAGAGATTGGAAGTAGGTCCCTAGCTTCCTCAGGTCCCACTCCCTCACTCGGCCAAAGTACCTTTGTAGCCACTTGGTATGAAGTGAACTACCTCCCGGGTAGGAGTGGAGGTATCTAGGAAAATCTCGGATAGATATGAACAGTGTTTTCCAAGCTAATGCCTTCCTTCACCGACACATGAGCAACGCAAAAGCACTGAAAACACTTGTTCGGGCAACCACAGCCAGCACGATGCTCCCACCAGGGGTCCAACACCATTGACCAGGAAGGAACAATGTTCCTTGGGCACCCGTGCTACCAGAAAAGAAGAACCATCTGGTCTGGGTTTCGCAGACAAGCTACTCCAGTTTTGCTTTATCATACCTCGCATGGAACTGGTAATCCATAATACGCATAGATTTGCAATGTCCGAGGAGGGAATATCAACACAGCAAAGCAAAGTACACCATGCTCCTGTCATAGTTCATTAACCAGATCTCTCTGGTCATACAACTATATTTACGGAAAAGATAAATCTTCTGATACCTCCCGACGGCTTCTCTATGTCCGCACCTGCTGTCAGGATGTGTCTTGTTTAACTACGACTCTCCCCTTTACTTGGTTTTCGAAAAACGAGTTACAAGATCAGTTTGATATCATATTATAGGTGAATCCCAAAACATAATGCACCTTTTCCTAGGGCGCCTGGCACAAGGCCACACTACTTTGTTTTTGTACGCAAGCATCAGACCCTTTGCCTGCTTAATTACAGGATCAGGTAGAGAGGCCTGCGTTTTATCGCCAATATAATGGCGACAGTTGTTAGTTTACGATCAATCCAAGTATTGTACATATGCATGCGCTGTGCATGTTTGTGTGTTACAAATAGCTCCCTACATCGTCCCTACCATTGTGGTGAAACTTTTTGATGTAGTCCCTTACGTAACTATGATGGTTTTCATGTTAGTTTGGTTACCGCGTATGTAATGTGTAAAGTTTATGAATTTTACAAAATTTATGTGTTTTAAAAACATCTAAAATACACGCATAAAAGTTATAAAACCTAACATTTATGCAATTTATAAAATTTAATAAATTTATGGTATTTATGGAATTTGATAAATTTACCAAATTTACGAAGTTCGCTAATTATAGCATTTTGATGTATGGCAATAGTTCGAATACAGTTTCTAATAGAGATAAATATGCAGATTCAGACAAAGCTTTTAGGAGTTTTCTCCCGTTATCTTGGGAAATGGCTCATTTCATTAAATGTGATAATCATTATTTTACGAATCCCAAGACGACGCCAATATAATAATTTATATCATATTTGAGACTCATCATGAGCTAACTTAGCTTCGCAAATAGAATTTTACGAGTGAATTAATATAGCCTATAATTTAGGAATTTTAAAAACGCTCTTGCGTTTCTTTTGTTGATTTCTAGTTTCAGTGATATCTCAACAAAAATGTTCATAAATTGTACGGATATTTTTGAAAAATTTCTCAAAAGTTTTTAAGAGGTGTCTCAAATTAGGTATATGTAGAATTAGAATTAGATACATATGCTCGTATAAATATATTTTGGAAATCCGAAACATTTTATGCATGAAAATCTGCCACATAATTTGTAGCTGCAATATTAGGGTGCGTCAGAAAGAATTTAATATAACTGTTCATGTTACTATTTTTGGAATGTCTTTGTCCTATATCTTGGAAACCATAGAAGATATAACGAATTGTGTAATGGATTTGTTATCACTTCTAAACCATTAATTGATAATGCCGAAATTGATGTCTCGCGAAAATTGCAGGTAATTTCGAAAATTGCCACCAGTAGAAACATCAACTATATGTAGGTGTATAAATATTCAATAACAAGTGGATGACAAAAAGTAGTGTCACGCTGTGGCATCAAATGTATCAGTTTTATACATTTTATAAGTCTTATCAATATTCTCCGGTTTAACAAATTTTGTACAATTTACCAGATGCTTATCAAATTAAGTTGATTAAAGTTATAAAATTTAAAATAATTATCAGATTTAACATATTTAATTTGCCACGTTTTCAAATTTATGAAATTTACCAAATTCATATATTAAATAAATTTATCAAGTTTATGAAATTTATCTATCTATTTATCTATTTATCAAGTTTATGAAATTTATCTATTTTGTAAATTTAATTAGTTCATCAAACGCAGGGTTATCCATTTTTCAGTTTAAAAATTAAAGCTAAACAAAATACACATAAAGTTATGATTTCGACGAAACTTTCATTTCATTATATACGAGTATGTACGAAATACGATGTCATTTAATACGCGAAAATTATCCACGTTTGAATCACCACTTCTGTAATAAGTTTAAATTACTTTTACGCGTTCTTCGGTTGTTAAACTACCCATATTCGTAAATGGCAAATCTTTCGCTAAATAAATAACACTTCAGATGACAGGTATTTAACAGCTAACAGCCTTGCCAGACAGGCAGTTTTTAAAGCACAAAAAAGATAACCAGCTATTTGATCTTTTATTTGGAATAACGTTTAGATATGAACGATATCAATTTTCTAAAATGCTTTAGTTCGACTATACCAGTAAAAATCATAAGCCCTATCGAATGGCGATAATTTTTTTTCGGTGCTTTTGCATTTGGCCGGAGGAATATCACAAACAGATTGAAATAGAATATCACAAACTTTAATGTCTAAGATGTTGGAATACAATTCAGACTTATTTCATTGTTAAGTACAGGGTGTCCGTCGGGAAGGTATACTACTTTGTTTTGCCGCCATTTTGGTAAACATTAGTCATATTTGGCAGTCGTGAAGTAGTCACGTGGCAAATTTATTATTGAAAAATATTCGATAAGCCAACGTGTTTTAAATGTTAAAACATTTTATCAAAATCAATCATCGATTACTGTGACGATGAGGATCCTACGTGGGAGAAACAACGGACCAACAAGACGCACCTTTTATCGTGTAGTGAATGATTTTGAAGAAAGAGAGTCTGTAGCTGATAGGGCCAAGCATAGACCACAACGTACTGCAAGATCGGCTGAAAACATTACTGCTGCTCAAGAAAGTGTTGAAAATAATCCATCAACCTCAATTCGACGCCGTGCTCAGGAGCTTGGTCTTCAAAGAACAACTTTGGCCACAATTTTGCACAAGGATTTGCATTAGTTTCCATTTAAGATTCAGTTGACACAAGAGCTTCTCCCACAAGACCAGTTACGCCGCCGTACATATGCCAATAGGATGTTACAGCTAGCCCATGGCAACTCCGATTTTCATGGAAAACATTATGAGTGACGAGGCACAATTTCATTTGAATGGATATGTGAATAAACAGAATAATCGATTCTGGGCAATTGAAAACCCTCAAAATTTTCATCAGTCTCCTTTGCATCCATTAAAAGTGACAGTCTGGTGTGCAATGTGGTCAAGAGGATTCACTGGACCTCACTTCTTTGAAACTGAAAACGGCGTAACGGTAACTGTCAATGGGGAGCGATATATTGATATGATTGAAAACTTTTTAACGCCACAACTGCATGCTTTGGGCTTGATGAACATGTGGTATCAACAAGATGGTGCCACATCCCATATAGTCAG
Organism: Philornis downsi; assembly: GCA_019455685.1. Taxonomy (NCBI): domain Eukaryota; kingdom Metazoa; phylum Arthropoda; class Insecta; order Diptera; family Muscidae; genus Philornis; species Philornis downsi. The sequence goes on from JAHXMU010000014.1 coordinate 2,720,700, forward strand.
GATTATAATGGAATTACTGCGAGACCTCTTTCCACAACAAGTTATTTCAAGAATGGTGATGTTGACTGGCCTCCACGGTCGCCTGATGTGGCTGCTCCCGATTTTTTTGTGAGGATATCTGAAAAGCAAGGTTTATGCAAACAAATCGGAAACGCTTGATATTCGCGCGCAAAATATTCGTGATGAAATTAATGAAATACCGCGTGAAATGTGTGAGAATGTAATGAAAAATGTGTTCAAAAGGGCTCGCATTTATGAGGCTAACAGAGGCGGACATTTATCTGATATTGTATTCCATACATTAAATAAAGCATTTATCAATATAAGATCTATTCTCTTTCATTTAATCAAAAATTATAAGCAAACAAAGTAGTATACCTTCCCGATGGACACCCTGTAGATTTGTGTGGATACAGGCACATCAGTAATGGTTTCGAGATTTGTAAGTAATTTATAATGCATTGTCTATTAGATTTGGACACCTAATTATCTCAAATCCAATTGTAATGAAGCAGTGACGCTTTTCGCATCTCATTCATTTCAGTAAATGTTAGTTATGTAAGATTCACATATGATTTCATTTCTCATTAATAACAACGATATGGTCTGTTGGTTAGTTTATATCGAAAATTTGATTCAGCTTTATTGGACAGAATACTAATTGTATAATAAGACATGTTATACAACGTTTCACAGATTTCCTACAGTTCTACATTCCGTCCTTTAAGACTTGCCATGCTCTCTCCCATATTATATTCTGCAATCTTTGTGATAAACTAACAACTTCTTTTGAAGCTAACCCTATAAAAAGGCAATTTGGTTTATGGCAACATCGCCTATCGTCTTCAACTATAAGCTCTTGTTCTTAAAAAAAAGGAATGAATAACGCTATGTGTATGCAATCTCAAAGGAAAACTTTTCTATTGTTAAAATTCGAGTATCTGAGATTTGTAATCACAGGCTTTGTTCGTACATATTGCCGGTATCACATACTATGCACATACATACATACAATACATAAGATCTGTTGCCAACAAATAGGCGACTGACTGTTGCAAATCCATTTCTTGGCCATCAGTTATATGAAATGATGCCTGGCATCATAATGTTTTCGTTGTCGCTGCAGCAGTTGTTGCCAGTGAGGCTTTTGTTGTTACTATGATCAGAATTATATGGCTAGAACGAGGGGAACTGTTCATTCAAATTGTTGGTCTACACGACATGACTACAAAAGAAGACTTCATTATCATACTTCATACTAGACTAGAGTGTAAATATGCGACGACATCATTAGAGTGCTGAGAAAATGAGGAGATGAGGAGTTGTTGCGTATTAATAGTTCCTTTTACAGAAAGTGACACGTTGGTTGCCTGACTGGTAGATGTACTCTGACTATTATGGTCGGCGTTTAAGCAAAAAAAAAAAAGATTTATATGAAGCTAACAGAACAGAAAAAGAGAATAACAATAATGCAGTGATGCTAAAGTCGCACGCAACGGAGTGACAACAATGTTAATCATAAAATTTAGTATATTAAACAATATACGGAGAGTATTTTTTTCAACGACCTAAACCGATTCGTCCGCTTGAGCCATAAGGATTCCGTACTGTACGGGAAGACGGTTGGCCTAGTGACTGACTTACTTAGCCATGCATCAGTTTGCGAGCGATGCTAGCCGACATTATTTATTTCTTGGGCCGAAACAAATGAAACCGACCAAAACTGCGGTGAGATCTCGTAATTTTCTGCCAATGATGCCTATATAATCAGAATACTAGCGCATTCAAGGTATGGATTTTACACAAATATCAGCAGGTGGCTTTTTACCTATCTGGGCTGGGTAATAGAATTACTTAATGTATATGAAATCTATGACGTAAAGGTTATTACGTTTATATACACAGATTAGTGTGGGTCTTTGCGAAGGTTATAGGCTTCTACATCCTATATAGCAATGAATTTGGAGAAATAATTATTTACCTGACTTGGTAACCTGTAAATAACTAACCTGGCCTCTTTGTGCTACTTCCAATCTGCTTCGTCCGATTAAGATACTTTGATATATTTTTGTATTTATGAAATAGTTTAAAAAATTACCATTACGAAAAACTCAGCACACCGATCACACCAAACCGCTCCCGCCTTTTTCTATCCATTTCATTTTTATCAATTTATTGAATGGACTGGGCGTGTGGATTTGCATACTAATTAAAAGCCAAATGCAAACAAAAGCCTCTGCCCATAGACAGCAGGCAAAAAAGGAAAACCGTCGTCGCTGAGCAATGAAATGAAAAAAATAGGAAACACCACTTTGTGTCTTTTTAGCCTGCTCTTTTAATAGGTCCTTTGTTAATGTTATCCTTAAGAGGGTTAAGAACATTATGATTGTTAATGTGAAAAGACCGGTAATGCAAATTTAGCCCCTGAAAAAACAGAAGGAAGGGCGTTGTCTGCCATGACTTCTCCTAGACAGTGTTTGTGGTTCGTGCAGTGGCAAATGGCTGAACGCAAAAGTAAAAGTTTCCATTTTCATGTTTTCCTAAGAAATTTGTTTTTATTCGTTGAAATTTTAACAACAGCTTATAGCTAATGAAATTTAATAGTTTTCCAGCTGAGTTCTGCAAGCGCTCGCTTTAAAGTCATAAATGCAAGAATGTACTGGCTCGTTTCTTGTAAATTTCTGTGAAAAGCAATTCTGTTTTTTCAGTTTGATTTAATACAAATTATTTTTCTTTTCTCACTAGCTTTCATTGCATTTTTGCTATATTTAAAGAAAATTAAGAAAGTTATTTCAAAAGTTTTCGTTTTGTTCACCTTCTAATCATGTTGATAAATAAGAAATATTTGGTTTTCATGTCTTTGCCAAGACTCTTCACGGCAATTAGTTATTTTTAATTGGCTTTAATGCTATGAAAATATTCGACATTTTATTGCTTTGTCTATTAAGCTTGGTTTTAGATGTTTGCAAAGCTGAAATCTCAACAAAGCGCCAAATGTCATGAATTACAGGCGCTCTTGGCATACTCAAAAGACGCTAAAATTTTCCGTAATTGTTTTAAAAATTGCAACTTTAAATGCTTTTTTTTCTCAGTTATAAAGGAAATTATAGTTTTTTTTTGTGATTTGACAGAGAATTAATTGAGAAAAGAATTGATTGCTTTGGACAGGCTGGCTGTGTGTCGCAAATTGTATAGGATACTTCAAAACCAAGTGCCAATTAAACTTTTTTTTATTGCAAAACAGAATAAAGGTAATTTAAAGCTTAAGAGTATTGTACTGTGTCTGTGAAAACTATAATTTTATCGCAAAAACAATAGTTTGTGTTCAATTGTTATCTATTTTTGCTATTAAAAAGATACATTGTATGAGGAAAGAGTCTTTCAGATGATTCGACGCTTGGCGCAAAGTGAAAAACTGGCTACACCGATTTGAATGAAATTCAAAAGAGAATAGTTTTGAATTATTTGCGAATTTGGACGCCTCAGCAACTATTTTGAAAAATAGGTATAGTTTTATAGTTTTATTTTCGCTTCCAACGAAGTGAATATTGTATATTGTCTGCCATCTGCAGTAAAATGTCGAAAAATATGATGAAATCGATGCCTCTCTACTATAAGATTGTGAAAACATGCACATCTAAATTGTTTATGTGATAATCAGTGGTTTTTTCTTTTACTCTAGATATAAAACTATAGTCTGCATATCAAATTTTCTAATTACTAGATTAATTCCTTTTCTGAAAAGTATTTTTACTACGGCGAAAAGTGGATCAGGTTTGTTGATGGTCACAGCAATGATAGTCAATACAATGGGTGCTAATTAACTACTAAATGCGTTAAAGTTTGATTAGTGCAATTTTTGCACCGTTTTTATTTGCGATTTTTTAATTTTTATGTCTTTAATTTATGAAATAATTATCAGTAAGTATATTCATTACAAGGCAAATATCTGCAAATTACACAATTTCGGCGATTCTAAGAGAATTGAGCGAAATGGTATCTGTCCATAATAATGAAACTGATATGGAGATTATATTGTGCGTGAACGAAGTCCATGTGTGGTAGACATCATTTGATGTCTACAGCACGACATCGCAAAGTTTGAAAATTGTGAAAAAATAAAGAAATCACTGTATACAACTATGTGCATTACTTAAAAAGAGGATCGACAATCGCACAAGCTATCCTTTTTCAGGGGTTTCAAAGATTTGTGAAAATATGAAAACATAAATACATGTTCAAACCTCCAAAGAAACTTTTAATTGGCAAAATAACTTAATTTTTGACCTCTAATGTAGGTCTTTACCAAATAGTGGAAAGATGGACAACATTTAACAAGTGTACAGGCGTAAAGTTTAATGGGGTGCAGCTTGATTTTCAAATTAAATATCCCCTGGCACCCACAAAGTTGAGCAGTGCTAGTAAAATGTATGAACTTCGTGCTATCTATTGCTTTTAATTGATGAATACAGTATAGAAATATATAGTAAAAGTATATTTTGGCAAAGAACTGTTTACAATATGTCAACTTGTTATTCTCATACGATATAAGTACATCGACTAATGCTATTTTTCCAATGAAAAAATCAAAATATATTAGTTCGGTTTTTTTCCTTTCTGTAGCTGACAACAAACATCATACATTGTTTTCAATTGGCGAACAAAATGAAAAATTGTTAATTGTTAATTGTATGGTCAAGTTTTTCTCTACTGCTCTGGTTTTAACCACTTCTGAGCTTATCCTCTTTTTTCATTTGAATCGATTTCTTCTTGTCCGACATGAAAGCACCTACAGCACGAACTGCTTGAGTTGAAAGGTTGAAAATATCTCGTATTTGATATTGATATACTTTTTACATGTATTTTTGGTCAAGCCACGATATTGGGGATCACAACCTAAAGACTATATAAGCTTTTGGCCGAAAGTTTTTACTTGTTTTATTTTTTGTTTCTTCACCGCATAGTTACTAGCAACATTTAGTTATTTAATATGATTTTCATCTTATATGATTTTCATCAAATTCATCACATGAATTTGGCATAAAAAAATTATTAACAACAACGTCTATTTCGTTAAAGAATTCGAAAATGTGATAGGCTCAAAGCATGAAAAAAATATATTTCATGTCAACGTATACACTTAATTAAATAACTAACAACTGTTAGTTTTACAAACAAATGTATTCACGTTAAACTCTATCTAGCGACAACATTCAGTGCAACAATTTTTTCGCAACGGTTTTTCCGCGTATTTTTTTCGCATCGCTAATTATCGCAAATACTTCATTGACACCTTTCATGTCAAGTTTAAACAAACAAGTGGTGTAGCTACCTATACCGTCCGTCCGTCCGTCCGATAACAAAGCGATCATCATGTGGATATTCGTAACACTTTAGTGCGCCCCGACTGTGAAATCGCCTTTCCATCTCAGTTCAATCAGGATTTTTTTTCTTTCCAGCTGCCTCATAAGAAAAAAATGTTTAATTTTTCTTCAACTCCCAACTTTGCGTAAATTGAAAATAAAAAGTCTAAACAAGTTTTCTTCATTTTGTTTGTATTTAATTATAATAATCGTCATGTCAACGAATGTTAAGAGATTTACTTTTATTCAAAAATTTCTTGTGAATGACTGAAGATTTGCCGTAATTCGATGTGGTTTTTAAGACTAAATATTTGAGATAAAAACTAAACAAAGAAACAAAACCCAAAGAACTGGTTGATTTTCCACTTGTTGTAGTAAAAACTAGATCGACAATAAATTGTAAATCATATTACTGCAATTATAAACGATGTGAATAGGAGTTATTGGTGGTCAGTTTCAGTTCATTTGCGGTAATTTGTAAGATAATCGATCGATATCAACATTGTTATATTTATGAGTGTCAAATGGCGATAGGAAAGACGAAAGCCGATTCGAAAGGCATTAACTTACAAATATATTACTGGCACACCCCAAAACTGTGGTCGATTTAGAAAAAAAGTGGAACCAAATCAAGCTTTTATTACTGGTTGAATAGAGGGTTGATAGCGAAAGTATTAGCGAGGTTTTTTTTCGGAATTTCATGGATGACACAAAATTTTATGGAAGCTGTACAAGGATTGTCAACCGTTTTTTTAATCATAAATATGCATGTCTTCTCATTTTTTTCAAAGTATTCAACATTTTTTTAAAACTTTTCTTTAGTCGAAGAAATCACTTTGCAAAAAAGTCTTCAAATTCGCATCATTGAAGTTACATTTTTTGGGCGCCTGAAGAAGCGGTTGATGCGCTGAAAAAGTGTTTGGAATACTGCTTCAAATAGAGAGTATTTTTCATACAGTGTTTTTTTTTTGGTATCAAACCTCGTATTTATGTATCTCTCTCCCGCCACTTAAGTAATCTGATTTACACAAAAGTTCATCACTTTGTTTTCTATTCGCACTACAAAAAGCCATTAGATTAACAATAACTTTAGATTTGGGATTACAATATAAAATCCCTTAGCGTGCAATTATAACTTTTAAAGTTTATGTTGTTATTATATTCAGTTGTTGCTCTACCTACTACTGTTGTTGTCGTGGTTGTTTTTAGCGATCTAATTAAATTACTTATTGTTCGTGCTGTTAATGTTACTGTTGTTGTTGTTTTTATTTTTCTTAGACATTAAACTGTGTTAACTATCACTTAATATCAGTTGGATACTTAAGCCTCTTTATAAAGCTCGATTTTCCTGAGTTTCTGCCTCAAAACCGCAAAAAGCAGAAACATCAGAAAACATCTGATGTTCATTAGAACCTGGTTAACTTAGAAAAAACGCAAATACGAAATGATGAAGACACAAAATAACAAAAAAAATAAGGAGGCAAACATAATAAACCGCAAGTTTTATTTTTCCTCCATTGTTTCCATTTCATGGCTGTCAGTCATTCAGCCAACCAACCATTCACAGAGATACGTATTTTTTTCATTGCTGTTTTTTTATAATAAAAATCTATTGTGCAGAGTCGTAATTTGTTGATTTTGCAGCCCTTTGGGGCTTATAAATATATTACAGTCATTTTGCAGTTGAATAGTGATAGAGAGTTATCCCCCATATTATGATTATATAGAAAATGTTCTTAAGAAAAATGTTGATAGAGTTGCACTAAATACTACGTTCTTTTCAAGAGCAAAGAATTCCGTTACAGTTTGCTCGTGGCATTGCCAGCTTTTCTTGAATTAGTTTCCAACACTGAAATTGGAACAGCTTACGTTTTTGCGGTTGGCAATTTTCCATAAAAAAAAATTCAAAATTTTTCACAAATTCTAAAAAATTGTCATGTTTATTAACAAGGACATATCGCTTCGAAGCATAGCCAGAAGCAAACAATAAACCTTCGCAAGCCAAGTTCTTAAGAATTATGTACAGAAGTTTTAATATTTTTGACGTCTTTAAACAAAATGTGAAGCGAAAGTTAACATTTTAATTATAGGCCACCCAAATCGCCTGGCGATTAAGCGAAATATAATTTTATGGCCGAGCTAATTCAAGTTAAGCTTGCTGTGTAATTCCGCGTATTATCACACATGTATTATCACTTACCCACTCGAACGTATTTTAATACGTGGAATATATCTAACCAATATACCGGAATACCGAAATTTAAACATGTGGTGTCTGTCTTGCTTAATCTATGACTACCTATTAAATGCAGTACACCGAGCTGAAGGTATGATTTTTGTTTGACCCTAAAATTCGTT
>JAHXMU010000014.1:2728430-2928642 GCA_019455685.1 Philornis downsi
AATAGCAATCAGTTTGGTGGTTACTTGACTCTCTCCAAAGTGCTGGAATTGAAAAAATCGAAATAGATCTTCTTGCCATTTCACCACTTGTATAAAACAGTTCTGCAACTATTGCAAAGCATTATCGGTGTCCACGGTTTGTTCAAGTTTCTGACAGTAAAACCAAAATACGTTAAATATGCATATTTTAATGATTCTGATATTGGATATTTTTTTCCAACCAAATATTTACACAGAGCACAAATAGCTTGAATCAGTAACAGAAGATCTCCCTGACATGCTAAAACGCTACTATTATGAAGACTTAGAATGAATGTGGACTTCTGTTAAATTAATAATTGTGAAATTGTAGTGTCAGTATTAACAGTTTTACAGTATTGCCAGCATGCGATAAAAAATGAACAGATTCGAATTCAGCGCACCCAGATTAGTCAAATTTTTCCCCAGTCTATTTTTTCCCCAAATTTGTAGACCAGTGTGAACAGAGACATGAAATGACAGATTGGACAGAGGCCACAGAAATTGGAACTGGATTGAAATACAATTTTATAAGCCGTATTAATTTATATGAATTAGCGTAACTTGTGAAATTAAGGCAAATTAACTTTCACTTTTCTGTAACTCAATTTCCTTTGTGCTATTGCGTGAATTCCAAAACCTTAAATATCATTAAAATCAGTTGTCATTTTGCTTTTTGCCACACAAACTAAATCAATATCGAGTACCATCTTGCTAGAAAATATTTTTCGTAACGGAGATAGTTAATTTTGACATTCTGTAGCAGCGGAATAGCAGTTTCAGATATCCATAATTATTACTACTTCTTCGTGCTACAGATCATTTTGTAGCCTTAAATTTATATAGTGAAAAAGAAAGGGAAATAAAGAAAAGGAAAAATGCTTCCAAATAGAAATTATGTGCGTAAAAGTAACATTAATTAACAATTAATATTATACAAAATCGTGATACAAAAATCGAATTTTCACCATAAATATTTTTAACAAATCACTCATTTCAAAAATTAGTTCAAAATGTAGTTCAATTCCTTCCAATTCGTATTCCAGAGGATAGCCATTTTCTAAGTTTGTACAAACTACTTGAAAAAATATATGAAATTTTTCAAATTTCCGATGTCACTGATATGAATGGTGTGAAAAAACAAACAACAGAAGTCCAGTCTTATGTTTTCCAAATTTTGAGTATTGTCGTTTGCAGTCGGAAACAGCAATTTAGTTTCGAACAAAATTCTAACGAGATTTGGATTAATTTCATGGATCCCAGTGCAATAGAAGCGGGTATGGACGCCACCAGAAAGGGTATTGCAAACAAGTCCAGTGAGTTCTCTGAATTTTCCCTACATCATCACCTTCCAGAAATTAAAAATTTTCCAAATTAAATGAAACTTTTTACAAAGTAAGTGAAACCTTATTAAATTAATGTTAGGAGGAAAAAACTAATATCCACAGTCAGAGTTTGCTTGTTGTGGTCAATAGCCAATAATAAGCCTAGATTTATATGTATATGTGGAAGAACTAATGCAAAAAATGACTCCCTACTTAGAACATTCGTGGACAATGCCCGAATTCCTTAGAAACAGAGTATTCAGAATATCATTCGCACAGATTTAATGTACTCGTATATGTGGAAGAACTCCCTACTTAGAACATTCTTTTATAATCGAGGATAATGGCCGAATTCTTTAGAAACAGAGTATTCAGGATATCATTGCAATAGTGGATTTTCCCTAAAATTTTTACCTCCCTCACCCTATTCCCCAATATTGAATGCCATAGAGAAGGCTTTTTAAAAAATACACGAGCAAAATTAAGTCACATGACTACCGATGTTACCGATTTTAGATGTATGATGGATTTATTTTTAAAAATACCACCGTAAAAAATGTTGGTAACAAACGGTTTCACACTAATCCCTACTAAATGTATAGAACTTTCAGATCATAAAGTATCCTTCGACACTGGCTTGATAATATAAAATAGTAAAGGTTTTTGTTTCTCAAATCGTTTTTCCAAAACTACTTTCAATACATTCAGTAAAGTTTCATTTAATAAAGAAAAGGTTTCATTTATTTGGAAAACATTTCATTCAGTTTAAAAATAGTTTCATATAATTTGGAAAATGTTTTGTTGAACATAAAAAATGCTATATATATGTATACTCGTATATATCCCCTATTTCAATTTCCCATCACGTCTCTGCTTTGCAATTCTCTTGTGTCTAATAAAACCTCCTTTAGATGTCTACTAAAAGAAGGTTATTATTTGTTGTCTGACTCTTAAAGAAGAATAACAAAAGAAATACATTAATAAACATTCATTTCACTTGAGAAGCATTGTAGCTAGGGGGGCCAAAAGACGGGCACTGAACATGCACCGATACTCACATTCATGGAAAAAGGTATTCATTCGTAAGTCACAAGACTTCTATGAAGTATTCGTATTTTGCGTAGCATTCAGTTTCTTTCTTTGATGTTATTGGAACTACAAGAACGAACTCATAGCACCATAGCCAATTATAGAGCTTGGCTTATTTGCCGCTGCAACTTCATGTCTCTACAACAACACAAGCCAGCTTTTGTCTATGGCGAAAACAACAGCACCAGCCGTCTTTTGGTTAATGACTTAAAAGCAATTTTGGCAGTTGGCAAAAATACACAAATCTGCATTTGGCCTTTAATCAACAATTTGGGGTGAATGGATTGTGAAAGCTCTCTCATCGCAAAAAGTTATGTAGTGCAACGAATTCTGTTTGTTGGCCAATTTGTTAAGTCTTTTAATTGTGATCTCGACAAAGATGCTTAAAACTAAACATATTTGCTTTTAAAACGCCTTTAACTATTTAAAAACTACAAATGTGGTTTAGTTTCTAAACAATTTGAAAGATGTCCAAACGACGGTGTGCATGTTGTCGGAGCATTTGGATGTGTAAAATGTCCTCTAAGCCGGATTTCTATGCATAGTTACTGGTACTGCGCGCCCAAATCGTAATGTATTCCTGTAAGCTGAATCAAATTCAATATTTAAAAAGTTTTAATTCGAGATACGGCAGTGAACATTAAATTGTTGCAATTACAATCGCAAGTTCTTGCAATCACTTCACTTCATCGTTATTTGAACAATCAATACAAATGTGGTGAACAAGGAGTATGTACGAGGGCTGTTTAATTGGGTGAAATGACAAATGACATTTTATATATCATGGCTCTATGAGATGCACTTCTAAACACCAGCATGTACACATTTCGTATTTTTCATGAATTATCGTTTGATCCTGTATTTAATGAATTCATTCATTGAAATACCAAAGAGTTTCATATGTAGGAACTATACGTAAGTATGTACCGGAAGGTGCGTGATTATTCGATCGAAAAATCGGGCAATTTATATGAGAGATACCTGTAGGATCTGGTAATGTCATATATTCCCCTTTCCAGAACTATGTGCCTTATTTGTTAACTCGATCTCTCGAGATCTTTTCTCTCTGTTTGCCATATAAAATTCATTATATATGTATAAAATATGAAGTATTCATGAACTATTTCACACAAAAATTTGTTCAGAGTGCTGTTTGGAACATTTAAACACAAAAAGGATCTTCTTATGCAGTATGTGGCGACTCATTTACGCTTTATCTTATAGGCTATAAACCGCATATTTCAAAAATGTTATCAAGGGGAAATGATTTCAAACAAATCATGGGGTCATTGCGAAAACTGAAGCTTAGTTTGAGAATCTTGAGCAATCATTCTACAGAGGAGTGTCGGGTTGATTGTATCTAAGAGTATGTGTGGTAGAGATTTCGTTCATCAAAATTATTCCTCCATTAAAATACGTACTTCGCCTTACTTGCTAAAATTTCGCAGACCTTTACATTACTCTAAATTTAAATCTTTCCAAACACAGTGATTGCGAGGAATCCTAAACTCTGTTCTCTGAGCCATATGCGAACGGGTTTGTATTATTCCTATTATTAGATAACTGCGCCATCGAACAACAATTCCTTCATCTCGCCATTATCATTATAGTTTTACATATAAATATCTTCAGTGGCAAATTTATTATTAACCGCACTAGTCATAAGTACAGTCGTAACAATAACACAATCAAATCTTATATCACCCATAGTTCAAAATATCGATTGCACTCAAACTCACCGCAAAATTGCATTTCTACAATTCTACTTCGCAATGACAACAATTGCAATGATTTGCGGTCAAATAAAACAACATTATGGATGATCAACGAGCGGAACAATAGAAATTATAGTACACTCTTACCAGCATAAATAAAAAAGGTAAAATTCATATGTGAATATTGGAAATAATTCAAATATTACGGCGAATCGTGCTACGATGTAACAGTAACTGCCAACAGTAGTTCTACACAGAACTACGCCGAAAACGTATCCGTTTCAACAGCATTTGGTTCCAGCAAGATGGAGCAACTGCATACATAGTCAGACTGGTTATTGTGCAGCTCCAGCGAAACCTTCCCAGACAAATTACAGACAAAATTAATATTCAGAAACTTCACTTTCCACTGGCCCCCAAGGTCACCTGTCCTGACTGCACTAGACTTTTTTTATGGGTTCATGTCAAGCAAGAGGTGTACCGAAGCCAAAGGATTTGACGGAATTGAAGCAGTCCATTAAAACAATAATTGAGGTGATCCCACAATAAATAATTTTCTGCATTTTCCTCGTATGCGTAAATAAGCATGGAGATCGTTTATGGTCCATCATCTTCAAAAACAATTAGTTATATAAAATAAAATTGAATTTTCTATACAATAAAAAAAATAAATAAAATACATTGATTAAAAAAAAGTTAATTGAATTTCTTATTGGGTGTTGTAGCCCTGATTTCATCTTTCTTCTAATCTCCGCTTTCATACGAATTAAGTAACTGTCTATTTATTATAAATACAAATTTTTCTTTTAACAAATTTCACCGAATTGTAAACAAAAAATGTTGTTGGACTTGGAGAAACATTAGAGATTTGGTATTTATTTCATTTAACTGAAAATGCAACAAAGTTGCAGTAGACGTAGAAATATTTTCGATCTTATAAAACATTTATGCGTTTTACTTTTTACTGTTTTAGTATTTGATTTTAAAACGACGCAAACTGTAATTAATACCTATAAAACCAAGCAAAACTTTTGATACAGAAAAATGTCACTGCTTTTTCCACAGAAAAAAAAAACGCTTTCGAAGGGTTTGTTTTTCGACATACCCTTCGAAAGCGTTTTTTTCAGAATAAGCATTTACTAAATGATAAAGACGTCTGAAGAATACTCAATATGTTTAAGCATTATCTATGAATTCTTATGCTAAAATACTTCTTCTGTACATAATGTGATACCTTTTTATAAAAATAAGAATTTGACGAGATACTCTTCTTGTACAGAAAAGCATCTGATGAGAGCAGAGACCGTAAAGAAAGATTATTTGATCGATTTTTAACTAAAAAAATCACTTGGCTCTAAATGCCATACATGCACATGAAATACGCGAAAATGTTCTTATTTCAATGCACTTTATAAATATGTTTCAAACTTATATATATGATTATTATCGTATATAAATATAAATCAAATATAACAATTATTAATTTTCAAAAATATAAATAAAATCCCTAAAATAAAAATTACCATTGATTTTTATTTTCAAAACACAAAAATAAAAATCATGTTTGATTTTGAAGTTACGCACGTCTTTAAATATCCTTATGTGAAAGACAACTCAAATTTTAACATAATTTGAAGTTATTTAGGCAGGTGTTGGCATTTTACAATTATTGATTTTTATTCCTTTGATTAAGAAAATAAAAATCAATCATTTTTAAAACTTGAGTTGCTTCTCACAGAAGGATAACTAAAAACGTGCGTAACTTTCTTTATCAATTAACAAATATTTCCAAGAGAAAACAGTAATATCGAAAAACAGAGCAAGTACAGTCGCGTAAACTAACTTACATATATCTTCCATTTGCCTTGTTACAAAAGCGTGTGGAGTACCAAATCGATAGGTCTTTATAGACAAATACTCTAAATGAATGCTCTACCTGCCAGACAGATGAACATCGCTGAATCGACTTAAAAGTGCCGAATTAATGAGGAAGTCTTAATTTCTTATAGAAGGAGCAACATATGTTTTAAGTACTGGCACAGTGCCGCCTCTTAGGTTAAATGTCAAAGGTGTGTTCTGACAGGTTCCGCGCTAAGATGTACTGCTTTTAAACTGACCTTCATAAATGCAGATATAGATATTATTCTGGAACAAATACAGTTCCCGGTAGCTAACCGTCGAAAAAAAGATATGAAAGTGCAACGGCGGGAAGTAGATGGGAACCATGGAATGCTTCGTCACAGAAAAAATGTCTATAAAAAATGTCAAATAAAAAATACATTTAATTATCGTTTTCAATTTGTGATTCAAAAACTATTCAATTATACCTTCAAGTTTTACAAAATGTACAATATTCAGATCATTCCCAGCTACACAGAAATAAAACAACATTTCCTAGTCACTGTTTCCGAATGACTACCACTTAAAATCTATGCTGGTCAATCGCCATCATTGCGTCCAGTACCAAATGTGACGAACATTCATTTGTCAGATGTATTTTCCGACTGTCACTGTCGTTGTTGCGTACGATGCTGTTAATTTCTGTTTTGTTGCTTCTACTGCTGCTGTTGCTCTTGCGTTGTCTCAACTGAACCATGATTAATCGGTTATAAAGTTACAGCAATTGTTGTTACTGTTAGTGGGAAATTAAGTGGACAGCTTAATTTGAGACGCAGCATTTAGTTACTGAATTGCTTTGTAATGATCTGAAACGATAATTGCGATAAGTTTTTCTTCTTCACGTCAATTGAGATAAAATTTTATTTCATTACTATTTGAGTAATTTTGTGCGATTATCAATAAATCATTTGTGATCGCACTTGAAGTTGTTTAAAACAATTTTCACCAAGGAGAAACAAAAACAAACACAGAATGTGAAACACGCCCATGTTGGCAACTTGATTTAACATGATGACCATGTGTGGCAAACATCTTGAGCGAAAGAGTGGCTCGCGGACACAAGTTTGATGCTACAGTCAAATTCAGGTAGCCGAACGTGTTATTTGCATCTTAATATCCTGTAATTGCCGACAATTTTTGTTGTGTTTTCTTGTGCGCATGTTGCATTTAAATGGTGTCGACAATTTCAATTGTAATGGGCAAAAAGAATGCGAAGGAAAACTAAACTTGTGTAAACTTTAAATCGCATTTTCATAACTACAGCTGGCTCAAGATGAACAGCAGTAAGCGTTTAGATTGCATTCTCGTGTGTCGGAGATAATTTAGTTGATGGTTGAAATTAGTTTCTATTTTAAGCCAACTCGTTCTCCGACTATTTTATAGTTCAGCTACATCAGAAAAGGCGACTTGTTCCGGGAAATGAATGTTTTGAGCGTGCTTCGTTATTAGGGCTTACGATGGAGAATTTAATTTAAGAATTTCCCATTTTTCATACAGGCTACTGTGTAGGACTTCGCAATGCTCCCTAAATTATCATACGGAGACTATATTGAACTATGCCAATACCACATTGACACATTGATAAACGCTGTACGGAAAGTTAACGATCACTAGCACCCAACTTGTTGCGATCTACTCTTGCATATATTGATTATAATACTTCGACATCTTACAATATTGAGCTATCCTATTTCATGATCTTAATTCAAGCGAACTTTATATGACTTTATAAAATATAAATCTTTATACTATTACAGTCTATCGGATTATACCTATATAGGCTGAACAAAATTAAACTATCGATAAAAGTCCCTTAAACAAACAAAACATATCGCGCCGGACACAAATATCTCTTTAAACAACAAGATATGGCAATCCTATTGAAATGTGGTCAGTGAAATTTAACTGAAATTCAACAATTCTTTAGATGAAAGCGGAAAATCGTTATTGTTCATATAAGAAGTAAGCGGATTGCTAAACTATCGGTGGCAAATAAAGCGAACAAAACGCTTTTATTACAAATAACATGAAATGGCAAACAATTATGAACAATTTCGGTTTTTTATTATTATTTTAACAATAACACTTGCTTTGAAATTTATTTCACTCGTTTTTCTCAATAAGTTCAAAATTGACAAATAGCTTAAATGTTACCATGAGAGTAAAATATTTACACATTTACTGGCTGCTGAGCTTGGTTGATTGGCGAAACCGTAAAGTCATTAGTTATATTTGACGGTGGCAGAAATAAACTAAACGTAGTCAAACATTTTTCAAACGTTGGTTCACAGCCTACGTGCTGCTACAAAACGATCATTCATGACATGAAATTCGTTCAAAATCGCAGTGTAAACAAGTGGTAAAACCCCTCATGATTTTCGAACATGATTAATTATTATATATAAAACTTACAATTTTATAAAATTTTTAATTTTTTTCTTTTACTCAATATTGCAGTTATAGCGCTGCTGGTTGGTTAGACTGCAAGAAATTGATCTCCATTTAAAATGAACCCCAATGTCGGTACAACTTTATTAACAAACCCGATGGCTTTAGGGAAATATCGAATGAAAAATAGAAATACGTACGATAAACCTCGTAACGGAACGGTAACGTTTAGCGCTTTGTGTTATGGACACCTTTGCTTTCCTTTGGCCTTTCAAAAAGTTTCGACTTTTCTTTTGTCTTCTCTCTTGCTTTTGTCTATTTCACGAAAATACATGAAATTACATTCAAATTTAAAGTCCAAGATAACCACGAAGATTATGCATTTGTAGTTTTATTTAACATTCGTGCTTCGTTACGCCTTAAGCGGTGCTTCAAAATTTCCTCCTTATAAAGTTGTAGTGGTGGTTGGTTGGTTCCCTGACGTTAAGCCTTTATAAATCGCTCGTAGATTGGCAAAGTTGTAATGGAAAACTCGAACCGAAAACTCCCTGTCATTCCAGCTTTTCTTTGTGTCTGTCTCAACACTGGGTGTCCGCAAGTCCGTCCGTCCATTTGTCTGGCTGCATGTTTGTATTCAATTTTTAGTTCATCTTCACATTTCCCCAAGATAACAAAAGAAGAAAAATTGACATAAAGACAGACTGATGCACATAAAGACAACTGATGCACAGTGGGGTTTAGCCGAACAAATATAGGAAGGAACGTTTACATATGTATATATTCCAATCGACAAATATCATACTTTTTTTGGGGCGCAACTTTAAGAGGACATTCGCCGTCGATAATGAACTCAAGTTGCTCGAATGCACACCCAATACAGATTCTCAATTCTGACTAGACAATATTCGTTTCAAAGAAAAATTTCAAAACCCTTTGAGAAGGCAATCTCGGCAATACCAAGTCTGAATAAACAGCCGATGTGGCAAAAAAATGTCACAGAACAAATCACGCATGAATACGGTAAACTTTGTGTCGAGAACAGTGACGATTTTTGGCGTCAAATCATCATAAGAGACAAGACACGTTTTGTACTGAATGGAATGCTAAACAAAAAAATTTACATTCGTGCGGCATTGAAAACTACAATTAATCCGCAAAGAGCCTCTCTGATCGCTTACTATCGAAAAATGGTTACTCTGGCTGGTCATCGCTTTCGCCCGATTCAACGCCACCAGATTGCTATTTCTGGGGATGTTTGAAACCCAAAGCATGCATCGACATGCCGCAAATTCTAGTTCAACTTAAGGCCAGCATTGAACGTGAAATAAAGCTATACCAAGAGCAACGCTGTCGCTCAACCAACAGAAAATGCAAAAAAAAAACCAGTCTATTTATCAACAGAGCAAACGACGCACTTGAATCAAATCTGTCATAAAAACTAACTACAAAACTTACTGCATATCTTTGAGGTAAAATGTATGTATGTGCAAGAAAAAAACTGAATTATTCTCTTAAATATTTATTGCAGAAACGAATGGGTTACCTGTAGATGACCAATTCTGAATTTCCCATCGGATATGAAATTTGTGTTGTTGTATACAATTCAACTGTAGCACATTGAGAGCTGTACTCGGTTTTCCAAACCAAATTTGGAAAACAAAATTAATTTCCAATAAAAAATGCGGCTTGTAGAATCACTAATAGGTGGTCCATTTATGTAGGGGCTAATCAAAGTATGGATCGTCATGATCTGTTTTCAGCAAGATTGGTATATGATTAAAACTAAGTATAGAAGACAAATGTTGCTAATTAGCAATTAAATCGGTGGCTTCCAGAACCGATTATACTTGCTTTGGACGGCCAATTTGTATGAAGACTACATCAAAACATGGAACAATATCGACCATTTCCAGTAGGGTTCGTAATAGGGACAATCAAAATATACGTGATTACTTTTAATTATTATGGTTAAAACTGAAACCTGTAAGAAAGGGCGTAGCTTAATCGAGTCAGAAAGTATCTTTATGTCATAGATATACTATTATTATTTGATTTCCGCAGCACCAAAGTTAGATTCATTGATCAAATGCAGTTTACAAAATGTATAAAAATGTTATTTTTGTGTCATTTTAATTGAATCCACCAGCCAACAATTGGATCAGAACACCTTTTCTAAATTCCAAATGTTTAAATTATCAACAAAAAAAAAAAAAAAATTGATTCACAGAGTTCACAAATTATAGAATTTTTAAATTTCGCATGCTTAAAATACACACGAGGTTTACCGACTTTTTATTGACGCAGATTCTAGAAACATCTGCTCTTACGAATGCTATTAGCGGTTTTTGCATAAACTTGAAAAACTCGTCTTAGTGAAAACAAGGAGTTAAATCGTTACGACGGGAATTAACTCGCGGGAATTAACGCGTCGAGTTTCAATCCTACAGTCGGCCTATACGGGGTTATCTCTTGATCGGTCTACTGACATCGAAACTCCTGTCTTTCCACATGCGTTGAAAATGGGATATAATTTGGCACTGATTATCAGGCACACATCTGCTGCAGTACGTAAGATCGCAAATGTTTTAGCATGTCCCATTGCTGAACTCTGTAAAAGGACATTTTTCAGTGTGATGCGTATAATTTTGTGATATGTCCACAATGTTGCCTTCATATGATATCTTGTGTTTCTTTTCAGATTAGCTGCAAAATGGCAAATGAACTGAAGCAAGTCTGAGAAAAGTTATAGGTCCTTTGAAACCGCTAAAATAAGCAACGCACGCAATATCGGCAAAAACTAAATTTTACGAAATACCATATTGGTTAGCCTTCTTGCCACAATATGATGTATGTCCAAAATCAAAATAGTCGCATTATTTGCGACTATAAATAGAACTGGTTGAAAGTACAAACAATATTTTCGAAGTCCATGGTCAAAGTATGCAAAATCCGTTGATGATTGCACAATAACTCGTGTGTACGAAATTGTCCTAAATTAATCGTCCGTATTCCATTTGCTTTCCAAATTGAGAATATAATATTTTAGTAATCTTTCGATTATATTACAATGACAACCAACAATTCATTCTTTCCCACTGTTCATAATCGGTGGACATTGAAAAACTCCATTGAACATAAATCACTTTTATTTAGGTTCAATGCATAGGAAAACGTTATGATATCGCTGGTTCAGTATTTTTTTTTTCGATTTCAGTTTTCGGCGCGCCGGCGAAAGGGGAAAATATAGTTTATAGCCGTTAAGACCGACAAAGAAGTGACGGTTATTTCGTTTCATCGTCGGGTCACTATAATTTTAAGACATTGCCATTTTTAGTTTTTACAATTTGTAACTTTAAAAAAAGAAAGTATTTTGCAGCACATTGGAAAATAGTCACCACATAATTGCACCAACAAGGAAACGAAATGTGATAACGTTTTATTATAGTAATTTGAACGAAAGCTGAACGGGGAACGAATTTGGAAGGCAAATTATTGGTTTGGATCAGTGAAACGTATATTTCTCTTGGAGTTAACCGTGTAAAAATAATACAGCAAAAACTACCACAATCTCCGCAGTGAAATGCTTTTACAACGATGTCTTCCTCGTAACCATTTAAACTTCAATAATCTTTACATAAATTCTTTTCGCATATTGTCATGAAGGTTTTAATCAAACGATTTGCGTTTCCATCTAGAACCCAAATTGATATGAAAACTTATTAAAGACAGGAGTCGCTATAGAATAGGGAGTCCCAAATCATTACCTTGATTTCCATATTTGCCATATTTCCATTGTGCTAAACATACCTGAAAAGAAGAAAAGAAAAAAAAAATCAATTAATTACTACAACAAATTGTTTTTTAATATTTTTGAGTACTTTTGTTTGTGTACTTGTTTACGATGGATGTTATAAAAATGACCAGTCGCATATAGAAAACTGTCTAACACATACGAATATTGAATTTTATTTACATGTTAATACAAATTAAAGCCAAATTATGGCTGCCCTATATTTTGCGTAAACAGCACAAAAATAAACGCCAAAAGTAGAAATTTACATCAGAGTGAGATTAACCTGATATTTTGTTTTTTCACCGAACAACTTTCACCGAAGTTGATTTTGGATATACGAAGGTGGTCCCAAAACTAGCCAAAGAAAGACATACAAAGAACCCACAAAAAAGTTGAGAAAGGATTTCTTTATTATCCGTCCTCCTTTGAGCTCGATACACATTTTCCAGCAATATTCAATAACTTCTATACCCTGTTTAGAAGCTGTCAAACTGTCAAGCTCCTTAAAATAGTCATCAATCGCAGACTCCACCTCTTTATTGTTGGCAAATCTTTTACCACCGAACCATTTTTTCAAGTTTTTTAAATGGAAAACAATCCGAGGGAGCTCAATCTGGCGAATAAGGTGCGTGATGAAGCAATTCGAACTATAAGTCATTAATTTAGGCCGTTGTAATAGCGGATGTGTAAACTGGAGCATTGTCTTCCGTAAACAACACTTTCTTTTTCGCCATATGCGGCTTTTTCCATAATTTCATCACCTAAACGCTGCAATAAATTAGCATAATACTCGCCGTTGATAATTCCATGCGTATCCCAAAAAACAGACGCCATGATTTTGCCTGCGGATGGAACCGTCTCCGTCTTCTTTGGACACGATTCTCCCATTCTAGGCCACTGCTTTGACTGTTGCTTTGTCTCAGGTGTGAAGTGGTAGATTGATGCCTCATCCATGGTTATAAATTGACGCAAATTTTCGGCTTTATTGTGGTAAAACATCGCCAAACACTCTACTGAATCATTTTCACGACGGTGTTTTTGCTCTATTGAAAGCACGCGCTGCATCCATCTTGCGCGCAGCTTCTTCATCTTCAAATCTTCGGTCAATATGCGATGTACATCACTTTTTGAAATGCTTTCAGCAGACGATCATCCAATATCATTTTGTGAATTTTCTTAACCGTGTCTGGCCGACCACTACGGTGTTCGTCTTTTGTAGCTCGTACGGCCTTGTTTAAACTCTGCTACACAATATTTTATTGTCGTAAACGGAGAAGCAGGCACTTCCAAAGTAGAATCTACCTCGGCTTTAGCAAAGGCTGGACTGAGACTTTGCAAATGGAAATAGTAAAATTCAAATTCACTGAGATCGTTTACTTTTGATGGCTCCAATAAAAATACTAAACAACGTGACGCCTTTAAACTTAAAACATATGTTTAAAATGTTGCCATTTTTTGCTAAAATAATTATTTCAAACTACTGGTACCATCTATACGCTAGGTCGGCTAGTACATTTTTATACTTGCAGCAACAATTTGTCACTCCAGTTTTTTCAAACTATCAGGAAAATAAAGAAAAAAATACGTTTTTTTTTTGATAATTTTTCCATTTCTACTTCCAGAATGTTGATCTTTCACATAAAAAATTATTTTCTCCTACGTTGCGCAAATGATTTTCTTTTGGATTCCTCTATTGTTTCAAGGATAGTGGTCTAATACTTTACTTTAGATGTAGGAAAAATAAACTTTGTTTCTTTCTTCTTCCTTTTTTTCGTTCTTTTTCTTTAAATTTTTCGTTGTAATTTTTTTTACTACATCATCACATAACCCTCTCGCCAAGTCCAGTTTTTGCAGTTATATTTAGACTTTACAAAAAAGACATATACTTTTTTAATTGCAAATTCTCTCTCCTAAACAATAAAAAAAAGAAATAAGCAATTTGATTAAAACATGAATTTCTGCGAATTATTTTTACATAGTTTTCCTCTAAAATGTATACATTTAGCTCCCGACTCCATCTGACGGCGATAAAAATAGTTAGATCTACAAAAACTTGATAGTATTAGAATCATTATCCAGAACTCTATTTCTCATTTCCATGGAACGAAGCATTGTGGGCGACCAAGGCCCCATTATAATGATTAAACGCCAAAACTTGGTGCAAAGAATTGGAGGAGAAGCGGAGAATACCTAAGCATTTGGAGCTCTTGGAAAACTTCGGAGCATAATAGATAAAAATTCTACTCGAGTTGTTATTCGAGTGAGTAGAATCTCCAAAATATGTGTATTAATAATATCCGATTAATATCAAAATATTAATATATTATAGCGAATATTTCGTAAAAGCAAACTAATCAAAAATTTCTAAAGACATTGCAGCGATTAGCACATTAAGGTCTGTCATAAACAAAATTCAAACATTTGCTTAACACCAACAAATTCATTTTGTCGGTCTTGTCATTCATGTCATTAAAGACAATAAATTAAAACTCAATTCGCCGACCAGAAATAATTAAACGGTTTCGAATTGATGGTGCAGTCGGTTAGCCGGTTTCGCTATTGGTTCCGATCACCCTTTAACTGTGGCCATACTATGCGGAATATATTTCGAACCGTCACACAAACATCGTGAATTGTCTATGAAATGCATATGCATGTACGAGTATATGTACATGTTAAGCATATACCAATTCATTTCATTTCTTTCATACATACATGTACACAAATATGTACATTTGTATGTATATATGTACATACGTATGTATATATTCTTGATCTAGATATTATTTCCTCTGGCTAACGGTTTAACATTAGCATTAATAAGATAACAGCACAAGAAGTGCCAAAATGGAAGAAGCACAACCGGAGACGTACCAGAAGAAGTGAAGGAAAAACGCCAACAAATCATTGATCATGTTGCATGTTACAAATACTCGTATATGCCTCATTGATGCCACCAGAGCAACAAGTAATAGCTTGTTATACAACTTTCATGGTTGCGATCGCAAGTTGCACAAACCTAGAAGACGGTGCAATGATGATGTTGAAATATGTATCTTCGACATGAAGTCGAGCGAGAGAAAGGAGGCTCGGTCTCGAGCGGGACCAATTCAAACTGGAACAACGAGATCTAATGCTGGCCACGATGCTGTGCGGCTGTAGCTGTCGCTGCTAGTAATGCGGTGAGGTTGGCACCGCAATGGCAGGTTTAGCCAGTGGCGGAGAAGAAAAAAAATGTTTCATCAGCAATTTTCATGTGATTGCGTTATGTGACACACAATCAGATGATCAAAAGAAAATGAAATAGAAGACCACAGATCAGCGCAATCTAACTGACTGACTAACACAATAGACTATCGTCGACGCCAATAATGAGATGTCGCGCAAAAACTGCAGAAAAAGTTGAAATACAAGACATTTTTCCAAAGTGCAAAATGAAATCACAATAACGACAAGACCTCGTTGACAATATCAACAAAAGCGGTTGCAACTTTGCAGCATGGACCGATATGCATAAAGAGGAGAGTTGGTTAGGTCACCACGCGAGACATTTACCGATGACATTTGACAACTGTCACTCTGCGGCTACGTCCATTGGAATGATGTCAAAGAGTCAAGCAGAAATTGAAATCAACTTAAAACGGTGTAAGTTAGATCGGGCCGAAACTTATATACTCCCAATCAAGATCGTATCAACTTATTTTTCCAGCGAAAAATTTATTTTTTTTTTAAATATTTTGATAACCAGGCCAAATTATTATATCTCTCCGAATCAATCAAGGTACTATGCTTTTATGTAACAGAATCCTTATAATTTGGGCTCTCCATCTGTTACCTGGGAACAAGTAGCTCAAGGCTTCCAACATATGGTGGTTAAGTCTCCCCTGGGGAACACTATCGGGGGCATCCGGTTGGTAACAACTAAAAAGCGAAGGCTTTTTAGGCAAGCGAGCAAGTTGGCTGCCCTAACACTTAGATCATATGAGCTGGTCAATTATGAAAATACGAGAGGGAAGAATAAGAAAAAATTTGGAAAATTCTTTCTACATGCGGCACATAGTGGAAGGATTAAAAATATTCCAAAGTTCACAACATTTTCAATGGTGACAATACAACTTGCCTATTCTGTGCTTTAGTTTTGAAAAACTATCCATATGAAATAATGAAATATTTTGATTTTAATGAGCTACTGCTTTCCAGTGGAAAGTTATGTGTGGCATCCAATTCTTATGTTGTCAACTAGCACCCAATATGGGGAAATACAATTTTTTTAATTACAACTGCCATTAATAAATAAAAACTGTTACATTCATTCAACTTGTTTTTGCAACCACAATTTCCACTATAAACTGGGAAAAAAATAAAAATAACTTATTTTTAATAGAATATATCCGAAAATTTAATACTATAACACAGCATAACAAACAGTAGGATGGAATGGCTACCAAATTGAGAGCACTTAACTCCTAAATAAATTTCTTCAGAGCTTCAGTCAAACTTGGACTACAATCGGTACAGTAATTGTGGAGATTATTTTGATGTTTGTTATGCAAACTTTTTGCTGCGTAATAAATACGATTGTGCCTCCAATTTATAGTTATATTTTTTATATTAAACCAATTTGAAAACCGAAAGCCGAATTTAATTTGCCTATGACCTTAAGACATTTTCATGCCAAATTAAGCCGTCACAGACGAGACATGACGATCGAGAATATATACACCTTAGGTATTGAAATCTGGCCATTGAAATACTAATCAATAACACCTGCCAAGAAGTGGAAATCAGGTTGGAACAGGAACCGGTGGCCTGCTGGCAGACAAGGCCAAGATCGGTGACTGCGTGCAAGCTTCAGATCCTAAATGCGAAATCTCAGCATAGTCCTGTCTATAAAAGTGTCGACACTAGTACATGAAACAACTGTCACATGTAAGATTACGTCACACCATTTGGGCAAAAGGGTAAAATTTATTTTGAACCAACCGATTGGTCTCTGTGCTGTGTATAGAATGCAACTTCCTGGATTTGTTCCCACGAATTTTGGACACTAAATTTCACATTTAATCGAATATATGCAGTACAATTTAATTTCATAATTGAACTGATCAAAAGTGCAATTATTTCTAACAAATATTTAGCACATTTTTCCTTGCATGAGGGCATAAAATGTTTTTCTTATTTGAGTACACTCTTAATGGGTGTCGTTCCATTTGCTGACTGACTGGAGATTTCAAATTGCACGAATCTGCTTACCATTTGCTTAACATTGGCGTCAATAGAGTTTATATGTAGATTTTTCCAAGACGTACCTCTTTCAGGCATTTCAAAAATTATTAATGTTAATAGAAATATATTTTTGTTATATAGAAAATTACTAAAAAGCTTTCTCATGGAAAATTTGTATTTTCCAAAACCCAAATAAAAAAATTGGAAACTTCTATGCATAACATAAAAGTAAATTTACAAAAAATAAACATTCGAGACATATTAGAGGCAATATTTTTAAAAATGCAATTTTGTAAGACAGTATTTTTTCACACAATAGATTTATATTTTATTATAAATGCGCCCAGTTCCATTCAAAATGTCAGCAGAATGTAATCAGGAGACATCTGTTAAACTTGCGTGCGAACATCTTATTTCAACTCAAACCCTATAAAAAAAACGAAAATGTAAGGCTGACATGTGACATATTGGTGGAATACGTTTATCATTATAAGTTTTTATTTTTCAGCAAGGTAGTTGTGATTTTTGAAACTACATTTTATTTACTCAAATGTTAAACATATATTAAATAATATATATATAATATATAAAATTTATTGACAAAAATAATCTTGTTTCCAAAAATTGCCGTTTTTCAACATCTAAAAAATGTAAACTTTTTTGAAACTTGATTTTAAAATTCCTAATTTTTAACATTATAAATTAGCTTTTCGTACATGTCTGTCACTGTCCTTAGTAAGTCATATGCTAGTTGCTGTCTTTGGAAGTCTTTGGAGCTTTCGTGTGAAAACTCCGTAAAATATGTATATGGATCCATTACATTTAGTTGTGATTAAGTAGCCGAACGCTTCAAAATACAGATTATCAAAAAAAGCACCTTTGGAGGAAACAGGTTATTAAATTCATGTCAAAATTTGGCGAATTTGAGCAGCTATGCAGAAGACCGAAGCCAGTTATGCAAAAGTATTAATTACACATGAGCCATTCTCCTACATCAAATTTAGAAATTCATCATTAACATTTTTTCGATTCGTTGCTACAACTATTCAATTGTCCAACTGTTTCACTACCATATATGCTTTTTCAATTTTCTTCCCCGAATTTCAGATTTAAGGGGAATAACTCTTGACAACCAATTCCAGTTCCTCTTCCTCGGGCACCTTGTGAGATTTATGTGACCACTGATCTCACAACTTTTTCCTTCTTATTATTCTGTATTTCCAATTGCAGTCTACTTCACGGCATTTCATGCATAATACTTGGCAATTTATCTTTATGAAAATCTAGACTAGTCTTTTGGTCGCGTGTCATCATCATGATGATATTGAGGAGGAGGATATTGCAGATGGCAGTGATGATGATAATGATGATGCAGCTGATGATGATGATGCAGCTGATGACGCTGATAATGGCGATGGATATGATGCGACTTATGCCAGCGATGACTATAATTCTCCAGCTGTTCCTGTTCGTTCCAGCCGCAATTAAATGCAGAACAATTTTATGCTTGCACCATACAATTTTCAAAGTTGATGTTGCAAATAATTCAGCGTCATCAATGCCAGCATCTGCTCAAATTGAAAAGCATTCTTCTCGTTGACGCGCTGTAGCAGCAATGGTGCCACTGTTGATGGCGACTGGGATCGTTCGTTGCTGCTTCATATGGACATTTAATCGTTCACATTGACACTTTCAATTGAAGGCCGTCTTTTCATCGCCTTGGAAGAGGAGGAGGAGCTGCACGCAATTTAATGACGCTCATTAACGTTTTCACGATGATGAACAGTGAAGTATTCAGCCGAGGTAACATATTTATTTCACTCAGTGGGAAAACTAAAAAATATCATATTACTGTTTCGGTTTTGTAAATGATGCAACGAAACGAAAAGTTTCTGAAATTTAACAATAACGTAGAACACCGAAGCACCAGGTATTCATTTCTATATGAGGACCGTAAATTGAAAAAGGAACATGGGACCAATATTAAAAACGCAGAATTATAAGCAATCAAATGTACTAAAGAAGGAGAAGAAACAATTATAATAGAGGGGTTTCTATTTAGTGGTTTCAAAACCGCCGCTCTGGCAAATCTGTCAGCTGTTAAATACCTGTTATCTGAAGTGTTATTTATTTATTTACGAATATGAATCGTTTAACAACCGAAGAATGCGTAAAAATAGTTTAAACTTATTACCAAAGTTATTACCAAAGTGGTGATCCAAACATGAGCTTTCAACCGAACAACATTTTCTTCAGCGATGAAGCTCATTCCTCACTCGGTGGTTACGTCAACAAGCAAAATTGTAGAATATGAGGCTCGGGATTGCCAGAACTGATTGTGGAAAAGCCATTGCATCCAAAAAAAAAAGTTGCCGTTTGATGCGCATTATGGTCTGGAGGTATCATTGTGCCGTATTTTTTCAAAAACTATTTCAAAGGGATCCACCGCTGCAACGAATCCAGAGGCGCTCATTTACGTGACATTATACTTCATACATAATGGCAAGGTCTAAGCATTATAATAAAATAAAAGTTTCATCAAAGTCATAGCTTTACTGTTTTCATTAATTTTACTTGAAAACGAAAAATGCACGACCCCGTAGCATTACTGCGATCCTTATTTACTAATCGCTTCGGAATCTTAATCTGATGAGTCAGAACCGGTTGACTCTCTTACATAGAGGTCAACATATATTTAAATTAAGTCCAAACCAAATGGTTTTCAAAATAACATAGAAACAACAGCCATCGAAATTTGCCTCTACTCAAATTGACAGTTGTAGTTGTTTTTGCAGGGCAAAATTATTATTACTATTATCTGTTCTCAAATTCTAATTACTAATCAAGTCAATATTATTTTCGTTAATCGTTTTAATCTTTCGAAACAACATCGACGTTAAAAATTTGATTCCAAAAAATTGTATATACGAGGTGTGTTCAAAAAATAAGGGGAATTTTTATTTTTCCCAAAAAAATACTTATTTATCATCAATTCATATTTTATCTCCTTCAAAGTAGTCCCCCTCAGATATAATACACTTGCGCCAGCGTTTTTTTCCAATCTTTTTTTTCTGATATGCACTTTTTGGTATGTCCTTGACCTCCCTCAGCGATTCAGTTTTTATCTCCTCAATCGTCGCAAAACGCAGTTCATTCATGGGTCTCTTCAATCTTGGGAACAGGAAAAAGTCACAGGTCAAATCTGGTGAATACGGTGGCTGAGACACGTTAACGGCGTTGTTTTTGGCCAAATAATCTCCCACAAGGAAAGATGAGTGAGCAGGTGCATTATAATGATGCAAAAGCCATGAATTTTTCCCACAATTCCAGGCATTTTTTTCGTATTGCTTCACGCAAACGGCGCATAACTTCAAGGTAATACTTCTTATTTACCGTACGACCTTGTGGTAAGAACTTCTGATGCACTACGCCATGGTAATCGGAGAAAACAGTGAGTAAAACCTTGACATTTGATCGAACTTGGCATGCTTTTTTGGTCTTGGCTCTCCTGGACACTTCCATTGGGACGATTGGGCTTTGGTTTCGATGTTATAACCATATACCCATGATTCGTCACCAGTTATAACTCTTTTAAGCAAATCTGGATCTCTGGAACAATTTTGGAACACGCTTCATGCTCAAAATTTCCGAAAAGATTACATGGCATGAGCCAACCGATATGCCGACATCCTCAGCAACTTCCCTAATTATGATTCGACGATTCTCCATAACAATTTTCTTCTCTTTTTTAACATTTTCATCGGTTGTTGATATGCTGGGGCGTCCAGAGCGAGCGTCGTCATTCACATCTTCTCAACCATCTGTGAAAAGCTTGTACCACTTGTAGACATTTTTTTGACTCAGAGTTCTCACCGTATGCCATTGTCAACATTTCAAGTGTTTTTGGAGCACTTAATTCCATTTTTTACACAAAATGTGATGCAACTTCTTTGATCCACTTTTTTCGGTAGCAGAAAATCGCCGAACACGCAAAACACTTGTCTTATTTATGCCTCTCACAAACAAACTAAATATGCTATATGGATAAGACCGTCAACATATCTTCGAGACGAGTACCAATATAAAAAAAGTAATAATCGAAAGTCGAATGTACGTACGTAGCCCGCGAAATTTAAAAATTCACCTTATTTTTTGAACACACCTCGTAAGTTCAAATTATTGAAGATAAAACATAAATCTTTCCCATAATAAATAAAAATGGAATGTCCTTAATTATCTCAAATTCCCGTTCCAAAGGAAACAAAAAATTATTAAGCTTGCAGTAACGGAAACTTTGTTATAGATCACAAAATTTCGTACAAGATACACTTCATTTTTCATATAAAAAACATAAAATAGAATGCTGTACTTTGGTGCATCGATGCTCTAGTCGTTTGTGAATACGGTGTCGCTTTTAATTTTTTCCTAGCTGGCGGTGACGGTAACTCAAGCAAAACTACACCAACCCTATTCTCTCTAGTTTGCCATTCCGGTAACTCCCATGCAAACCATTTTAAGTCCAGAAATACAGATTTCGCCATAACTTGAGTTGCCTACACGAATCTGCTAAAACTTTACATCCAAAATGGTGGATTTGACAAAAAAAAAAAAACGCAGCTTAGCTCACTGGTGTGTCCGATTCATATAAATCTGAGTAAGTTATAATATCTTTATAGCTTAATAGAATAGAATTTTATCATAACTTGTTAAAATTTACTCCAGTTTAGGTGAAGTGTAATTTTGTAAAGCAAAGAAGTTGCACCAAATTTTGTTTACGAATTGAAATTTCTGGCGCGAAAACGCCGGGTGAACAGACACAAGTTGAAGACGAAAAGCGCCCCAGACGACTACCAAACCTCTAAAGATAAAAGCCATGTCCAACAAATCCAAAAATCATTAATTAACAATTTGGAATTTTGCTGATGATGTTGGAATTTCAAACGCGTCAGTCAACTCAATTTTGAAAGATGTTTTTGGCTTAAGACACTTCAAATCTTGATTTATACCAAAACCACCTCATTTTGTCGATGATTTCTGGCTACCAGCAGACTACAAAACACATTATTATGGCAGATGAGATTTAAATATTTTTATGATCCGGTAACGGCGAGTATGTGTCATGCCAAGGGTGAAACGAGGCCGAAAATCGCACCCAATCCTTGAGTGTTGTGAGTCGTTTGCCTGAAACTGCCTGCAACAAGAGGTCGGATTCATGGATGGACAACTCTTGGTTATTGCACTATGGCTCTTCGAGAATTTTTCGCAAAAAAATCAACAAATATCGCTCCACAACCACAGTATTCGACTGATCCCTCCGAATTCCAACGTGATCGCAGCGAGCGCTGAAGATCGTACCGGAAGGTGGCTATTTGGCGTGTTTCGAGGGTTGGCGTAAGTGCATTGTGTCCGTAGAGTGAATACTTTGTAATAACAAATTTCGAATAAGTCAGAATATCGGTCGTAGCGGTTGTTTGAAAACAATGTGAATTAATCAAAAAGCTACAAAAAGAGCAACGCAATTTTTTGCACTTGAAATTCAAACTGATCTATCTTGTTGTCTACAGAGATTTTTGTAAAGAAGGTAACCAAATATAACCATTTTTCTATATCTCTGCACATAGTTGGAAAATATCTTCCAAATTAGAGTCTAGATTCTTCATTAACTACTTACATTCGTTATTTACTTTCACTTCATTCTTTTTATCAATTTATATTTTAAAATTATATTTTGCAAAATATTCTGTTTTATACTTAATGTTTTCGTTGCGAAACAAAAAAGTATCAGTTTCATATCTACCTATACATTAAATGACAGACCAGAATTTTGGGCAAAAACAGGATATGCAGATTGTCCTGCCGAATTACCTACTTAATAAAGGCAAAAACAAAAGAAAACAAATTTAAAAAAAAATGGCAAAATTATTTCCTGTAAAAATCTGCACCAAACCACTGTGAATCGCTCTCTCCCTCTTCCTCTCTCATATACAATGACCTACCTAATTGAGCTTCATTGATAGATTTATATCAAATGTTTTCTTGTGTTATTATTTTCTAATGGTATTATATTATTATGTTAATAACCATATTTTATCGTTAACGGTTTGTAAGCTATTCGACACGATTTCCGAAAAGTAGATCAATTCGAGGTACAAAAGTGTTTGAAACGCGTCAACAGGTTTCGTTCGCTACATTTCTTATCTATCGCGAGGGAAAAGTGAAGGTTTAGCTGTATATGATTTACGACAAAAAAAAACACACAAATTTATTTCAATCGCGGTCGGGCCAGATGTTCATTTAATTGTGACATTTTATGTTTAAAATTACATTTTTATATTATGTTAATCGATTCAGTAGTGGCTTTTAGCGATGATCTTAGAAACTTTTTATTAATATACTCGTATAGCCTGAGAACGAAAGGTAATAAATGTGTTGCACAGTGAACTATATCGCAAAGATTGTCATCATCCAAACTACTGATCCGATAGGTATAAAATGTATAGAAAAATGTACTCTGAACACACTGTGTGGGCTAAAGATTAGTAGCTCAGTATCAAAGTTGGCCGCTTATTTACTTGCAGGTGGCAACTGGACAAAACATGCCGACAGTACTAAATTAATAGAAATTTGCTAATAATGAAATTTTCTTTTCATTTCGGGAAAATTCTGTTAACGTTTATAGGAAAAAGGAACAAACTAACCGCAAAATGTTTAAAGTAATCGAAAGATTTCTTGAAACCAATATGATGAACTTTGGAGCAATATAGCCCTGTGTTGACGGATGATGTTCTAAATCTAATTCACCGCAAAGTTTACTTTGTCGTTTCCATGGTAATTTCGGAGATTTATAATAACACTGTGTGGTGTTAGCACGAAAAGAAATATGGGACTCAGATCTATTGCGTTCAATGGTAAATATATATTGGATTGTTCGGAAAGTTCGTTCGGTTAATTCGTTAGTTCGCCATACGCCACTTCTCATGACGTAGAGTTCCTTCCTCTCTAAACTGTTTACTATTCTTGTGTTCTCGTTCTAGTCGTCAGTGGTTATAGCGCTTTAAAAAGTGAAAAAAAAAAATTAACGAAAAAAAGCATTTTAGGCATAATATGCCTGTATTATTTCCGAAAAGGAGTAGTTTAATGCATCGCATGCATTTTAAATACCCATAAAAGTAAACAGTTGTCTTATTTTTGCAGGTTTTATAAGACCTACTTCCTATAGGGTATGATTTGAGAATAAAATTAGTGGTAGCAGGTTTGTAACGCTCTTGAAAAATAGGCAACAACTGATGTGTTATGCAAGAAAATCTCTGACTACTGCTTCGGTAAGTTGTCTACATTAAAATAAAAATGTTGAACTCTCTCAACTGCCTGGGTAATCACGACTGCTAGGCCGAAATAAACCAATAGAGTTCTAACATTACGCGAAGGTACGGCAATGCAAATGGCTTTGGTATAATGATTCAAATGTCGTACAATTGCGCACACTTAATTTGTCACATATAAAATTTTTAAATAGAAAGTTTAATTTTTACCTCCTAATATAAGGCGGGTTTTTCCTGAACCTATTTTTTTAATATTCACGTAATAAGCGAAGTGACGACTGTAAAAGTGTATAATAAAAACATCTAAAATTAACAGACAATGTTTTGCATCTATATCCATAATATGGATATCATCATGACAATTAGAAATAATCAGCTGAAATCCCGTATTCTTCATCGTCACAAAAATGTATGTCGATTTAAACATGTTGATGCGTCCACATGCATCCAATAAAAACGGAATAACTAGTAATTATTCAATTTTTTTTTTTGTAATTTTGCCATTTATTCCTTAACTGAAAATTAAATATTGTAGCTGTTAATAACTACGAGATATTTTGTTGTATGGGGTAACACTTTTATCATGCTCACTTCTCTGAGAATGAGTCAGTACATCGTCCATGACTCTGTGGAGTAGCAAACGTTACAATCGGCCAAGTAGAACATATCTGGCCATATCATACCTACATGTATTTTTAGAGAAAAAAAGTAGAAGAATTCAGTATTTTTTTTTTTAAATTTATCATTTATTAGTTACTTAAAAGAAATATGCGGTAGAAGTTAATACATTCCATATAGAGTCATCTCAACTGACCTACGAAATTATGAATTCCCAATGAGAAAACGGGCAAAGCCGATATATTATAAAAGAGAAGGGGCGTTTTTAAAACGCCTACCCTTCTTGCGATGAGTGGCTATATCGCCCCCGTGAATAGGAAAAATTGGTCCAGTAGAAAAATAAAATTGCCAACATAAGAACTAAATTTACTTTTTTAGAATTTTTCTCAAACTTTTGGCAACTTTTTGGTACTACAAGTGGCTCAAGCGACGAAATTCACTTAATAAGAAAAAAATTTCCTTGCTTACATCTAAAAAAATATTACTTTTTTGATATTTTCACAAATTTATCACCATTTTTTTTATAACAAAAAGTAGTTTACACATTTTTTTTACAAAGTTTTAGTGGCGTCCTCGGATCTTGCGATGAATCAGCAGCAATGACACTGTTGACGGCAATCTATTGTCAAAGACCTAAAAGTTGTTCACTTATTTTAATTTTAATTGTCTTCGTAGCATATTAAATTAGTGGCGAAAGTTGAAAATAAATCCTAATTTTCCTGTTTAGAATAGAGAGCGCTGATATAAATTCCAGCCTGGAATTTACTTAAATATGATCACGTAGCGATAGAAAACTAATAATGGATATGCAATTATTATATCAAGAACTACAAGAGAAAGTTATCAAACTTCCGGTGGGTTAACGGGTTAACATATCGGAGTGTATGCAAAGGAGTTTCTTTTATTTTTACCATTGCCTTGAATGCAGTAGAAATTCAGCTATGATTATTCGGAAAATCACTGAATCAACTGCACCATACGATATCTAATCAAGGTAAGAGATTAAAAAAAAACAAATTTCTTCAGGAGATGTCTATTAACTTTTCTTTCTATTCAACTTTTTTTTAATAAGTTCTAAAAACAACAAAGGCGGCGTTAGTTTTGTTTTTTTTTTGTTTTTTTTTTTTGTCTTTATTTTTGTTTTGAAAGAGTGTAACAATTAAATTAAGATGAACTCTTAACTCTTACTCTCGTACAAAACCCTCTACTTTCAAATCAGAAGTTTACCACAAAATAGAAAGGGGAAATTTTCCCATTCACCAGATGTGCTGGTGTAAATTATGGCGGTGGCCCCGACCATGCTATCCCACTATAACCAATACGTCCGTCATAGGCATAAGAGCAGTTTGTTCACATGCCTTTATTGGAAAACGTTCTCCGTTCTCGGCACTCATTTAAGAAGTATCGCCTTTTCATTGCACATTTGTTTACAGTTCCAACATTATTGAATTGTACGAGTATGATGTGCAGCGCAGCACAGACCGGTGCAGCCTATGCAACACTTGGTATATACCTCACTTTATGGCTAGACCGGACTACTCTTGATGTAGCATAACATTCAACACAGCTTCCTGTTGGCAACCCAAAGCAGCATAATGCTCAAGTGCTGAAGTTGAGTGGAGCAGCGCAAAATGATGTGGAACAATAATAGTGTTGAACGGCAACAGCAGCCTTAGCCGCAGTTCGAGCAGTTCACAGCATGTTCGCCGGCATTCCAATGAAGCAAATCTAATGATTGTAAGATAGAAACCGTTTGACGCGACATAATTTACATTATATGCAGTGTAGACTTTGTCTATATATGAGCTGTATAGTATTCTTTGCCCCGTTTCCTACCTCTGTTATTGTATTCTAATACTACACACTCGCTCACACAAGTTGTGTTGTTCATTTTAAATCAATGTATACGAGAAGCTTGAGATTAACACAAAGAAGGCTTAAGACTTGGCAGTTAAACAATAGCATTGGCCTGTCTTAACCCTTTGGGGGTTCAACAACGGATCATATGGAAATATGTGAGTTCGAGGTAGAGTGAAATGGCTCCAAACCTGCTCTCAATTATTTGGAGACATTGTATTCTCAAATAATCGGTTCCGCCGCCTGTTCTAAAAAAACTGGTTAAAACCCGATTTCGGTTTTCACAAGTCATCTTACAATTACCCATTTTTATACCCTACAGCATATGATGTATTGTGTATATTGGTTTATTGGTTGGTCTGACTATAAAAATATTCTTGTACACCCCTCACAGTTAGCAATTTGAACGAAACGCAACAAATGTTGGCCTGTATACAAAATGTTTCAAAACAAAGTTTATATTTAGTGGATCGATTAAAAAATTTAAGCTACTTATCGAAAAACATTTATTTATTAAAATATACGTTCAAATTGTGTTTCTTGAAAGTAAATAATTTCTTCAAATTCAAACCCTCCCGTCTAGACTCCGTGATGACTGTCATTTCGTAAAGTAAATTTATTAACTTTAGATTTCAGATAACGCCACAGGAAAGAGTTCATAAAAATTAGATCCGGTCTACGTGGAAGCCAATTTATATCACCTCCATTGGAAGTAACTTTGCCAAGGAAAATTTCATGAATACGTGACAGAGGCCTATTGAACGCGAGTAGTGTTGCTTTGTCCCTCTGGAATCATGTTCATGTTGGTTATAATCAGGAAAACTTTTCAGTTCAGGCAACCAGAGGTTCTCTAACATCTTCACATAACGCACTGAATTGATTATAACTGCCCACCCATCCCCTCCCTTTCATCTTCAAAATTAAATTCCGACGACATCGCAGCCCATGTGGTACGTTTAGGCGAAAGAATGGACTTGCTCGTGCTCTAGCGTTATCTTCTTATTTATGTGTCTAAAAAGTCAAGCCTCTGATCGGCGTCCTGAGGCATTAATTCTGCCATTAATTTCGTTTTGCAGGGGTCTCTAGAGGTCTTTAGGACTTTGCACAAAATGCGGTATAAAGTGATCTATGCACATTTACAACGGAATACTTGTCCCTTCATTTAAGTGGCGAAAACTTTTAACATTGCAGCATCTCCTAAGCGCTACAGTCCCCGAATCAGCGTTGAGCTTTGAGGTAACACAATTCTTAAACCGGCGAAGCTTAATTTTTGCCGTTTTTTTTATAATATATGTAGATCTTATTTGAAAACACAAACGTAAAATCCTGCAAATCGAAGTTGGTCGAATTGGAAGCACTATAAAAATTTATGGATTTTAACCACGTATGGCAAAGCCAATTTCTTAAAGGGTTAAACTTCAATTCATCATCGTCGACGTCGTCGTCGCCGTCGTCTCCTTCAATGTGCACTTTTAGGCACCCTATCACAACACATAAAATGATTCATATGTCGGCTGTTTCTTTGTCTGTTTGTTTGCTTGTTGCCTGCCGTGTGGCATTCAACTTAAAAGGTCTTTAACATGTTCGCTTTTTCTTTCCTGTTCACATTTTCAGTTGTTATTTGCTTGAATTGTTGGCTTTTTTGCTCAGAGAGCTGAAATGCATTCCTTGTCATTTCTTGGCTGCTCTGTATCTTTGGCAAAATCGACCACATTGCGGTTTTTTGCGCCTTACAAAGATGATGAATACTCGTACAGCGACGCCCTCTCCTTTTCAACTTTATATTCCATATGGTGAAAATTCTATATTTATAGTTGCGTTCGTTTAATCATCATGATGATGGTTTGATTTGCTGTTAGCTTTTTTTATCTCTATACGACGTGAGGGTGTCAGTCACATCCAGTTTTCTTTCGTCTTTTGTGTGTGTGTGAGTGTGTAGTATGTGCTATATGGTCATAACTATCAGACTTGGCGAATTGTTATCATATCGGGATGTGATATACGATATTAATTAGTTTAACATTTCTATTTGTGAAATTTCATGTTTGGCAATTGATTGGTATGCCACTTAATTGCCAACTTACCTGTAATTTAGCTGGATAATTGAAATTGACTGATTGAACTGTAATGAAAA
This sequence comes from Philornis downsi, assembly GCA_019455685.1. Taxonomy (NCBI): domain Eukaryota; kingdom Metazoa; phylum Arthropoda; class Insecta; order Diptera; family Muscidae; genus Philornis; species Philornis downsi. The sequence goes on from JAHXMU010000014.1 coordinate 2,757,815, forward strand.
CAAAAAGCAGAAAATTAATTAAATTATGTTGCGTATAACGAATATTACTCAAATATTGGCGCAGCAAAGCTTTAATACCCCCATTGGCATCCATTATTTTTCCATACAAAAATATGAGATGTATTTCCTAAAAGCTACTGCTGGCGCATATTCACGTATACACCTTTAAAAAGAAAGAGGAAGCACTTCTAACTACAACATTTTCAATTTAAATTAAGAAAATTTCACACAAAGTTGTAACATTCCATTTGCGCTTGGTAATATTCGACAGGAAAGTCAGATTTGAGAAATAAAAATTTTCAAAATGGAATTTTTCTAATTATCTTGTCACAAAAAGCTTTTTCTATTGAACCAAAATTTTCCAAATGGATACAGCTAAAACGTCATGCTTAATATATTGGCATTGCTTGTTTTTGCCATGTAATGTTCACTGAAATATGTATATACGAGTATTTAATATTCTGCAACAACCACGCCCTCAATTAAAGCAATGCCATTAAAATGGCAACTTTCTTGGCCATACCAATTTACATCGCACTCGTTAATTAACGAGTAGTCTGCCGATTTTGCCCAGAACCAATTCATAATTTTAAATGATATGAAAAGCTACTACAGTTCAATTTGTGCAGTCTTTTGCTGGTTTCACTGGTGAGAAATTAGCAAATGTTACCCGTCATCGATTCTTTCTAAAATCCATTATAAGACACTCCATTGTCTTCAAATAGCAGTGAAATCGTTCATTGTTTCCATCACTTTTGTAGTCAAAAAATCGAAATGGCGTATAAGAAATTAATATTTAAAGACATTTTCACATCTCCTTCCGTTTTCAACCAAAGGTGAAGAATATGATTATAATTAAAATAGAAATGTTGTGATAATTCTTAAGCAAATCTTTCATGATTTCGCGCTTTTGCTTCTGCTTCATCCACTGACACAAAAGCGAACTGAATATGGTGTCGTTGAGTATGTTAGTTCTTTTAACTGCTACTCCGTTTTGATTTTAGCATTAGATAAGTTTTGAAAAGTGATGTTTAAATACCGAAATGAATTGCCATATTTTGGTAAAACCCTAATGAAGCCTCTTTGTGTCAATATAAAGGTGACAAAAAGACATTATCTTAAATGAGAGGCGGATTGAATTCGCCTTTCGCTTGGCTCATGATCAAATTCGTTCAGACAGCCAATCTTTTCGATTGTTAAACTTTCACAATAGACAAATAGATTTAATATACATATTCACGTTGCAGACCAGTTATCCTGCAAATGATTTTAAAATATGCGCATATTTTTCCATCATGATGGCCAGAATCGATAACATTTAGCTCAGAATTTCGAAAAGAAAATATTATTAGCACAATTGAAATTACAAAACTACAAAAAGACAATTTTGTAAAGTGGCATTGCCAACATAAAAATATATTGAAATAAGTGGTGATTATATTGACAAACCACAAAAAGATGAATATTATAGAAATAAATTGAAATATTCTCTATTTAGGTTTTTGGTCAACTAGGGGTACTTTTTTAGTCCCTTCGTACATATTAAGTTATCCCCTTTGATGAGATTGATATCCATTTAACATTGCAATCCCTCAAATTAAAAAAGTTTTTCCAGCTCACTAGCAATTATATGGTGCTTCCCCCAAAAAACAAAAAATCGAAATGTTATAACATGGCTGATTTTACTTTTTTAGTTGCCTACGATCCAAGTTCAAAGTTTCTCGGCCCCCAACCCCATGTCTGGCAGCAACAAACGCAATAATCGCATGAATGTAAATAAACTAAAGTTTTGTAAAGAAAATATATAATGAAGCTGTGTGTCACTTGGCAACGAATGTGAATGGTTGGTTGGCTGAATGGTCCGTGAATGTTCTCTACGTCTGCGGAGCTCACAATGGGTGGACATGCTGCTCGCCCCCTTCTGAACTACAGCCCGCCATGGCCAATTGACGAAAGTTCCATAACCAGAAAGAAAAACAAACGCTTGCTACATGCGGTGATGCTGGCACATGTTGGCAGCAAATAACTCTTTCCCGGCCTCCATGGGTTAAGTGGCGGGCGGGTAGGGTAAAAGTCAAGTTGGTAGGTAACAAAAAACATTTGGTTTGAAACAATCGGGAAAAAACTGGTCATCGCAACCAAAACGCCAGGCGCCAAAAAGCTAGTGAAACACACCAACTTGGGAAACTTGGAACTGGAAAAACTGAAATACAACTAGCAGAGATAAACTCCTGGTAACAGCAATAACAAGTCACATTAACCACAGACGCAGATATGACTGTATCTGCTATTGTTAATGCCAGAGTCGACGTCGATTGCAGGCGACTCAACAGTAACAACACAGGGCGTCGGTCTCACACTCGCTGAGTCATCAGAAACCAACGCGAACAAGGATGGTTTTAGCAGAGTAGGGGAAAATACAAATATAGTTGACTATCACCGGCATTCAGAGGCGACAACAACCAAACGATCCTTGCCTCAAAAAAGCAAAGATGGCGCGACGCATAAAGTTGCAATTTCGTTGCGGGTGCAGTGAATCTGAAAATGTAAATGGGAAGATATAAATTTTACGATAATCTTCAGCACAACAATCATTTGTTAGAGAACACACTAATGCAGGCATTTTCATACGGCAGATTCACACAAAATGTCTCGAACAGTGAGTGGACCACAAGTATACTCGTATGGCGGTAACAGTGCACGCCACAAGATGGTTATTAAATGAACAAACGGTACAGGCATTTCTACGACAAATGTCAATCTCAGCTTTAAAAGCTTCTATTACCAATGAGATGGCAATTTATACACTCAAAAAAAAAAACAGTTGATTTCTTGCAAATGGGCAATCTTTTTATCTTCTGGAAAAGTATTAAAACCCCAAATTTGAGACAAAAAATGGGGCCGAAAGGTAGACTTTCTGTAGTTTTCAACATTAAAGAACCACACGGAGGAGACGATAATTTTATAACGTCTCGTATCTGGTAATGTTCAGTCCAATCATATTTGCCAGTTTTGGCAAAATTGTTGAATGTACATATAATTGTTTGAATATTACCAAAAATTGGAGAAACGTAAGGCAGGAAAGTTAAATTGATTTTCGAATTGTCAATAAGTCATGTGGTGGCTTATAAATAGTTAACGGATTCAGAAAACCGCCACGACGGAATGGTTAGTAAAGTGTGCATGTATGCGCACTTGTTCAATTCAATGTTGTATTCATTGCCTCGTTGCTGTAATTACGAGATATGCGTTTTATGTGCTGCTGGATAGGCAATTGCCCATAATTATTAATTAAAATGGCATTTTCAGCAACTGATGACACAAACACGCCAATCGCAACAATTCAGACTGTTTTCTCCAAACGTTTAAGTCGTTGCTGAGCCGTTGCAGCATTTTAAGTTCTGAGTCTAAGCCGAATTTTAAAACAAACAAAAAATGGTCCCTTTTGTAGGAAACTGGGATGGGAAATATAAAAAGTAGATAATATTAATACGCGTCTAACTCTCTTTAAACCATTTTATTGTCAAGGATCATTTTGTTTCTTTTTTCGCTTAAAATCTAAGTAATTTAAAAAATTTAACTTTAAACTACTCTCATTTCGTAAGTATTTATGATATTCCAAAAATACTTCTTGTAATATTTAATAGAGAATGGTGAAATCGATTCGGAATTCTGAATGATACTGGCAAAATTCCAAGAAATTACAGGACAACAATTATTTTATGACATTTTTTGTATCATTCAAATCGTGTAAAAAAATATGTTATCGGCAACTTGTTGACAAACTTGGAGTCTTTTGTTTATCTGGAATATTTAGGACTGATAAATTAAGCTCAACTACACTTTAACTATGTTACCTTTTATTTTTATTCAAACCTAATTAGTCAATCAAAAGTTGCAGATATAATTTTATATTTTTTCGAAATTAAATACTTTGCGTTGTTCATATCAACCGAAATTCTTCATAGCTTCCGCACAAATTTCCCGAGAAGTAAAAACTGACCCAGATTCCCGCGGAATGACAACACTGCAATCCCCGACAAAAAAAAAAAAAAAAAAAAAAAAAACTTTGATTTTGTTCAAACCTAATTTCATTTTTTTTTTAAATTAACCACCTTGCGTTGTTCTGTTAAATTTCGAATATCAGTAATTCCGATATATCAACCGAAATTCTTCGCAATTCCGGCGGGTGAGAAGAAAAACCTGACCAAGATTCCCGCGGAATGGCAGCATTGCAATCCCCGATGAAGAACTTTATATTATTTTGAGAAAATAATGTTTCAAATTAAAAAAATGGGGGGAAATATTTAAAAACAAAACTTATTTATCTGTCGATAATGTGTAAGAATAGCGCTTTTATAAAGTCCTATTAACAGTTTTTTTTTTTTTAAATTCCAGATAATTTGTTCTTCTCCATCGAAGTAGAACAATCTCATTGCATGTACGGTATCCTTAAATATGTTTTGATATCTTTTCGATTTCTTGTTGAAATTCTGGCGCTAACACGGCGGATTACCATAAATGGATAAAACCATAAAATAACAAATTTTTATCAATAATAAACCTTATCCGTGCATGTATGTTTGTATGAATGAATTATATGTACTTTTGAGCACACTTAATTGTGGCATTCAAGTTAAAAATAGCAGCATATTTTCAAGGGCGTCCGTCCGTCATACCGCAACTTCATATATTTTGTCTACTTCGCAATGGATGGAGAACAACGCCCGACGTCCAGCCAACCAGTAAACTCGTACATGGCGCGAATGCAGTTTTTGAAAATCTCAAATTTATGCTGTTTTATGAATATTTCAATTTATCGTCTTCCCACTTACACTTTGTTTACTTTTCACAAAAAGTTCTTTGACATTTCCTTAAATAAAAAGAAGGAAAAGAGCGATAAATACAACAACGACAGCAGCAGCAACAAATAAAAAAGCGCTGCATTTAAAATGCACAAATGCATTCGAAGAACATTTGTCTTGAGAAACCATTAAAACGCTTACAAATCGTTGGCGGGGGACTGAACGAATGTGTCGTCAATAACATAACAGCTAAGTACTCGCATTCAGCAATGACTACTCGCTTTGAATGACAAGGCTTGCCTGTATGCAATGACGAGGGCATCGATTCGATTGCCCCAGCACCAACACCAACAGCAACCTCGTCTTTGTCAACGTCGTCGTTTGTATACCTGATTTCCGGTATTGAAACGGAAGCCATCGAATGGTTGAAATTTCTCTGCAATATTCGTTGAATGTTGTAAAAACGTGGCGATGAATGCGAGAGGCCTTCTAAAAGTTGACGACAAAACGTAGACACAATGAAATATCACAGACGTAACATAGAATGACATGGTTTCGATCATGTACAAATATTTTGATCATGTGCACAAATTCCATCAAATTTAACAAAACCATAACATACAAAATTAAAGAAAAACAAGAGTTGGTATAAAAATATAAATGTAGAGAATGCACACAAAAAATTAAAATATTAAAAAAATGCGCTGCTTTTGAAAAACTCGTTGCGGAAGGCGTGGTATTAGTTTAAGATAGTGCTCTGAGAGACGCATCCGCTAATACGTACTGCGCGAACAGACGACAGAAGTACATTTAAATCGGAACTTTAAAATTATTGGACTAATAAAAACACTGCAGCAAAAGTATATCGTATGAATACACCCTATTCAATAGGGTGAACCGAAATTTTTTCGAGGGCAGGTTCTCAAATGACGGAAATATCACATTTTTGTAGCGAGAATACGTTCAGACTTTTTAAACAATTTTTTTTTTGTGATAAATATTGAATTCAAACGACATGTGATAATGGTAGATACGATATAATTGATAAGAAAACAAATATACTCATCCTATTCTCTGTAAATTTAGGAAAATTATATTAAAATTTAGAAATCTTCTTTACATTGCATTTGTTGTTTTGTCTGGTAGATAAAATATGACTGGGTATGAATGATGAAAATGTAATTTAGACGCTCTAACTGTTAATCACTTGCATGCACAGAAAAAATGAAACGTCACTAATCTGTATAAGGAAAGATATAGAACTTCATGAACAGATCTGTGGCCTGATAATCCTACCAAAAGGTAAAGTTTATGGTAGAATCTCTCTTATAAGGACAACGATTTAAATCTGGTTACGAGCACTCTGATTGTGGAATTATCTGAATTATCTGATTATGGAATTATTATTATGATCTGAATTATGAAGAGAATTTTTCTATAGTTTGTTCCGAATAACAAAACAAGTAAATAAATCATGCCAATCACCAGTGATGATGCTGCTTATTGTTCATCAAAATTCCAAAACGAAGCCAGAGTACTCATAGTCTACCCGCGCGTGTACTTTAAACCAATGGTGATGAGATAACAAAGGGTATGTATCTATCAGTTCTTAACAACGACTTCAACCAATAAATGATGATTGCATTCATTCTAAGTGCAGTCTCCTTTCAATAAAGAGGTCTAAGTTTTTATATCAACTACCGTCGTACCAGGCTTTCATCCACTGCTTTCAGGGTCCTGTCTGTCTAGTGCAATATCAAACAATAACTTGATCTCATCAGCGGGGCTTTACACCTGGTAAATCTATCACCACAACACCCAAGACAAACTGATAAAAATACTGCCTTTTCGTCGTTTGTAAATTTGTCCTCGATAGTGCAGAGTGTCCTCGGTAATTGTCTGAATGAATGTGAAGTTGATATTTTTGTACAAATTGTCTGTCTTCGCAGGATAACACCGAACGAGACGAAATCTTTAAAAAGGATGGGCAAAAATTTTATTGAGCCTTTTTTACCAAGGCAGGCTTTAGGCAGTGCGATAGCCAATTGTGCGACCCCTTAATACAGTTTTGGAGATGATTATGATTACTTTACCGCATGCACCATACGAGTATGTTGCTTGTAGACACTGATGGTGTAGATATTTTTTCGAAAACTGCCAGATAATGCTGCAGCCTACTAAAGCATTGAGGAATAGTGTGGAAAAGTGAGTCTGGCGCTAAATGACGACAAGGCCATGCTATTTGTTCCAAAGAACAACGATTTTGCAAGTTAGAACGATTTGACTCTATCTATCTCGGCAACTCCGGCATTAAAACTAATGATGACATCCTGGAAATTAGTAGAAGTATATTTCTTGAAAACCGGTGATACTACGGGGTTAGCAAGAAATTTAGTGGCAAAGCCCCTGAACATTCAAATGTACCAGACACTAGTCTTACATGAACTGTTGTACAGCACAGAATCAGGGGTTATGACCCAGAGAAAATTACTCCGTGACATATATGGATAGTGTTATGATAGTTTTGCCAATTTTCTAAAATGCCATGTTAAAATAGCCACAAAAGATGTTCAATATTTCAAAGTTTATACTCTTTGGTCAACATACTCGTAGAGTTTTAGAAACAAGTTTTCAATATTTTAATGGTAGCCATTAATGATAGGGCTGCAAATGTAAATTTTATCCACAGATGGTCCAACATAACGGCAAAGTGGGCTTAACAAGATTTCTATTTTGCCCGCCTTTTTGTGAGCGGCGGAATACGAGTACATCCACGCTTTACAGATGTAGTCTACTACAGTGAACTATGCTTTGACCATATGAGTATTCCGTTTTTCCGAAAAATTAAGGCCATCCATTAGTAGTGTCTGTTTTCATAAGAGTAGTCGAAAGTAGTTCAAACTGCCGTTCGGAGTTGTTGTTAAGAAGTAGGTCTCGTTCAGTGAATCTGAATAAAGAATGCGTGAAGCCTACTGAATGTGAGAAGTTTGGTCACATTCCCATTTTTTAATAACTATGGATACAGTTCATGGTGAGTAGCAAACTATCTCAAGAGACCCAAGCAAAGAAACATTCCAATTAAGATTGAAATTGAACTGTGGCCTAAAACCGATAGAAATCAAATAGAGGTCATTTGCTGCAAATTTAAAAGTAGTTTTTCAGACAATTACAACAACAAATAAAGCAACCTTAATCATACCAAATGGATTCGCCTATAACAGCCTTGTAACCGTGAGGGGTAAAAATTATTTAAATTGGATAACGCCGATTACGATAACCACTACTTAATAAACTACTTCTTCGTTGTCTTCAGCATGTGCCACGTTAAAATTAGAGCATTTTCTTTCGTAATGGAAAATATTGGAAATATGGAATATGAAAATATTGGCATCTTAAATCTAAAAGCCCGAATTTGAAATTGTTTCATACAGACATGTCAATGCGGTGCCGATATTTTCTAATCATTTTAGAGAGACTGCTGGTTAAGCGATTATGGAATTCCAGAGCGCTAGTTCAACTTTAAACGCTTGCGCCAGACTCCTGAACAGTGTCATTTTATCGTAAGCGTTATCACGAACGCTAGTGTAGGAATAACGTACGGTTCTGTAGTACTTCTGAATGTGAAAATGCATTTACAGCAAAAGGTTCTTTTACACAAAATTAAAAAGGTATGTCCAAAACGCTTTTTTTGTTTTGCCAAAATCATTTAAACATTAAAAAATCTGTACATGTTTTTTAACTGCTATATTAGTTGCACGTACATTTTACTACGTCCAAAAAATAATTACAAATGACTTCATGGGTTGGACCATTTCTAAATGCATTTCTCTTTAATTAATTTATCCGATATTCTAGTAGCTCTTGCATGACATTGAAGGTTTCATTTAGCATGGTTAAAATGATCCGATTTCGCTCAATTGGGCATAGTTTTGTTTAATAACTTTTTGCTATTTCGAATGTATATCAATTACACCCCTCCCTTAGAAAGCCACATAACTATGGGCAAAACCAGGAACAGTCCATTTTCACAAGCTTCTCTTGGTCGAATTTGTCACCAATAAAATCATTTTCCATAGATAGGAAAAGATGATAATCATTTGCTGCAATCTCCGCGCTATAATTAGCACTATTACCCAAAGCTGGTTGTTTACTGATGATTGCTTCCTTCAGACGGCCCAATTATTTATAGTACAGGCCCGAATTAAGAATCTCGCCGCGAGAGTATACCTTACAGTAGTTGATTCCCTGCGGATCCACCAAACGCACAACAATACCTTCCATCGATCATTTCTGACCATCGATGCTGCCTTTGCCCCGGCTTACCGCGATTCGACCATGACTATTTTCGCTTAACGTTGTCGTAAGTGATTCACATTTTATCACCAGTCACCAACCGCTTCAGAAATGGATCAATTTTTGTGCGATTCATCAGATTTTTTTTTTTTTTGTTAACTCGTGGGGCACCTATTCGTCAAGCTTCTTTTTATATCTAATGTTGGTCAAGTGGTTCCAAACTGTTTGTGCAATGTTTAATTCCTCAACAATCGAAACATTGCTTACCTGATGGTTTGACTTGCTGACCATCCATTACTTCATCGACATTTTCGACAATTAACCATCCAGAGCGTGGTGCAACTTTCACATCAAAATACTGCAACGGAAAGACTGTAAAATATGGCGTATTTTCTCTTTTCTGTCCATTTATAAAGCGCGCTACCAATACTGAGTCATACAATAGTGAGTTACTGAAGCCATCTATTGGAAAAATAATGGATTTCATAGTATAATAGAAACACGTCAGGATTCGGGTCATGCTGCAACACAATCTTAAAATTTGTTTTTATGTCTGAGATATTAAGATTTTTGCATGGTGATTTTTCATATTTTCATGAAACCTCCAACATCTCTCATGTTTTTCACCATAACTACAATTTAGGATATCATTATAGGTAGAATGTTAGCTTTTGATACTATTGATTCCTGTGTATAATTAACCCTTTAGTAGTTGAAACCATTCTGTGGCATCACCAATCCTTAATTAGTTAAATCGGCAAATAATGGGTTAAATCTAATAAAAGTGTAGGTGAATAAATTTCATGTTCACGGACCCAAAGATTTGCTAAATAAAAGATTAAATCTACGTAAAGACTTAAAGAAGATTAAAAAATGTATCACAATCTTTTCAGCATTAAGCATTTATTACGCAGTATTGACTAATTAAACCCATGAAAGGCCGGTGATGTCAAAAGAAGACTTCTATTACTAAAAACAAATACTCGTATATGAGAAACTCGTAATATCTCAAGCGTAAAAACAAATTTAAAAATGATTCCCATGTATAGTCAAAGTACTGGCCTAAATCTATTTTATAAGGTAATCGTTAAATGTGTTCTTAAAATGAGCCAACTTAAGAAAATAGACGCCTAGTCATCTAAGTCGATTTAAAACCGACTAGTTTTCACAGTTGGAGGAGTACATTTGCAAATTTTGTTGTCCCATTTCATTTTGATTCATTTATTCATTTATTTTTCAAAAACAAAGAGAATCAATTTTATCGGATGTTCTTTATCATCATACAAATGAACCATTCTTTACATTCTTTTTTAAATGTTGACCGTAACAGCATCTAATTTTCTGCAGCTCTATTTATTGACAACCCATTCGAGCATTTCGAGTAAGGTCTCATTTGTTCAATCGTAGCCGACTTATTAACGTTGTCTTTAGAGTTTACGAGGTCCAAAACGAAACAGTCTGTAGGTTTGATATTACATGATCTATTGCGGCCAGTTCACTGGTCCGGAAATAGGATACTGTATTTTTCTCAGCTGTTAGTGTCAAGACTACATATGATATTTATAGATATCGCTAGATGGTAAAGCCTGTACGTAAACAACGTTTATAAGCATCACATTTCGTTCAGTGACTTGGCAAATCAGAAATTTTTGTATTTTCCCCATATGCAAATGGTTGTGCAGCTGGAAAATTAAACTGTCTTTGCCTCTTAGTTAATGCAATACAATTAAAAAAAAAAACAAACACTCGGACGTACGAGTACAAACAACCCTTAAAATTGTGTTTAACACATTTTGTCATTTTGGCAAAACTTTGAAATGAACCAAAAAAAGCAACGAATCTGTATACTTTGCACGAAGCAATGAACAATTACTTAAATGAATAAAATCTGGAAATCCTAATGACAAACTCATCCCCTCCCTGCCCAACGGAGACAGTTTATACACCGTAAATAATTATTTGAAGGTGTGTTGTTAAAATTTCGAAAACACCCCCGCAAAAACAAAGAACGGCACGACACATTTAGCTGTTGAAACGTAATGTCTTACCCAGAAATAACCACCCACAACCTCCCTCGTTGCAAAGAATTGAACAAATGACAAGGAAGGGTGGTTTCTTTGCAACATACAGCGAAATACGTTCGCAAACGGTAATAAAATATATTTAGGAATTACCAAGGAAATCCCCCCAAACCCACTGTTTTGGTCTAAATATAAAACTGAAGACATGTGTTTGTCTTTAACTCGTAACCTAAGAGATACGGGAAGACAGTTTTTTTTTGGTTAAAGATAAAGGAAGTGTTGACGTTGAAGCAAAAAAAAAAGCGCACGAACATGAGTCACGATTTCATAAAAGAAACGATAATCATACTCATCGTTTTTTAAATTATATTAAAAGTTTAAAAGCTATGTACATAAGAGGGTCATTTCAGTTAATAGTTGCCATTAAGATTTTGAAAATTAGTGGGAAATTAGGAGAATCATTTCCAAAACTATGTTTCTTAATGGGGCGATATACGTATGGGCAAACTCTTTGCAGTTAGTATTTTTTGTGAGAAATTGTTTTTGTTTTCGCAACACGAAGGTGCAGCATTTTTAGTTCGGCATATCTAGACAATTCCAATATGGATATTACTGAAATGCTATTAGTTTTTGAAGGTCGTCTCTAGTTTCTGAGATGTGGAACGTCTAAGAAATTATTTTTACGATAGCAGGAACGTCTTGTCAACAACTTTTAGGGAAGGAGATTTATCTTTTAGGGTCGATTCGGAAAAATCGACTAGAATTCGCCGAATAGTCACAGAAAAGAACGGCGATGCTTTTATTAGTCAAGGGACGTGTGCGATAGTTTTTAACACTACGTATGTTATGATTTTAGCACAGATTGGTGGCGAAAAATTGGAGATATTATTGAATGAATATTCACGTACAGCGCGAAAAAGCTTGCAGGTTCTTCGGACGTGATTCAAACTTCCTGTTTCACATGCTCCCAGCGACACCCAGCTTTTCCAACGCCACAAAGTTCACGATTTTTTCATTAGCTTGAGACGAATGGATTACCCGTTATGATAATCCTAAGCAGAAACATCAGCTGTCAAGCCAACCAGTTAAATGTGACATCAGCGCTGGGTCAAACCTTGGATCGCATTAAAAAAAAAACTAGCGATTGACAATATTTTTTGTTAAGAATAAGTCCTTTCTCACAAAAGGACTCAAATCTTGAAAAATCGCTGCTTTTTCATTTGTGCCCTTAACTAACCATAATCCTTCCATTGATTAAAAAAATTATACCGGATACATTTGCAATTGGGTAGTGCTAACATGCCTTAAAAGTTCAACTCTGAAACCAAACACTATTTCGTGGTATGGAGTCTCGAAGTTGCAAATTCGATCGTTGCTGGTGCTGCTGCACAATCTTCCATATGTTTGCCACAATTCCCCGAAATGTAACCTTCGACTCGCCTTCAGTAAGCAATAACAATAATAAGAAACAATAACAAACCGAGCTACGAACAAAAGGGTTTCTCGACCAGGACAATGCGAGAATGATGACAGCTATAAATTTGGTGTGGCAAAAGAGGTTATTTATTTTATTCCGCCGTAAATAAAACAAATAATGTAAGTCTTAAAATTTTGATTGCAAATGGTGAGTTTATTCTCAATGTAAGAGTTTTTTTAAAACAAAAAAATACTCTTTCGTAAAATAAAAGCCGGATGGCGCACGATGTTGACGCTATCTGTCTTATCCGAAAATATATTGCCATTTCATAGAAAACCGGTTAACGTTTTTGGCGGTTTCTTATGTAGACAGTATAGCGTCCAATTTTTTTCAGTTGGATATTCTGCAATTACCAGTAGTAAAGTACGTATGTAGCTTAATTTTGAAATGCTGTGCCACAATTTTCGGTGCCTTCAATTTTTCAATTTCAATTTTTTCTACTTTCATGTGTATTATCGACATCAATACACTGAAATTTTGCACACTGTAGTATTTTTTCTAAACTTGCCTTGAATACGCCCTTTTGGTATCTCGCACACAAACTGATTAATTATGCAAAACTCTCAATAAGGCCTATAATTTGGAATTGTCATTCAAGATTAAGCTAAAAGTAATATAATTTATATAATTTACAGTAACATTTCTCAAGCCTTTGTCAAAAGCTCAATATTTGGCATACGAGAATCATCCTGAATCTACTAAAACTTGACACACAAAGTATATAGCTGCTGAAGTGCCTCCTAGAGGAAATTTGGAGAGATGCAGATTAAGCAGAACCGCCATCTCTATTATAATAATATATTATTTCTATTACACTCTCATCATTATTCTGCATCAGATTCAATTCAGATTGGTTATTCTTGGCTGCTCAATTTAACTTCGCAATTTAAATGCACGAAAATTTGGTATTAAAGTCGTACCTTAATTGTTGTCTTCCTTGTAGTTGCTTTCGTCGCTGTGCTTGGGTGCCGGTGTTTATTTCCGTGTCTATTTTGATGCCGCTTTTTGGGGGGTGTGTGCGCTCAGCATTTTGTGTATCTATTTTTGCCTGGTGTTCCGCATGTGCTGGTACTCCTGTTTCCCGCATAACACATACATTTGTTGTTAGTTTAGTTCACAACTGCTTTAACAAGATTTTTCTTTATCATCCTGGGTGGATGTTTTCTGTTACTCTTTCTCTCTCTCTATCTCTCTCTGTGTCTCGGTGTCGTTCTTTATCTCTTATTCTCTGTTTCGTGGTTATTTTTGGGGCGTGTGCTCCTTGTTATTCCTAGTGGTTTGATTATGATATTGTCTACGTTTCTTCCTGTTCCCGTAGTTTTTTGTATTCTGCTGCACTTTCTTTAGCGGCAGTCATTTAGAATTCCCTGTGCAACTTTCTTTCTCTGTTCTCATAAATTTTAATTATTCGTATATTCTTTTTGTTGTTTAAGGTTTTGTTGTTGTAAGGCTTTCGCAAAGAGACAGCGTGGTGACTCTTAAGATAAACGGATGCGAGGGAATGCGGAAATAGTAAGACCAAGGCAAAGGATAATGCAATTTAATTTATAAATGTATTAGGGAGCATGCAATGAGTACAATTTGATTGAACGATTACAATATACAGCATGAGAGATCTGAGTGGCAACATTGAAATTTGAATCCAAAACAAATCTAAATTAAGATTTACACGAATTTACTTGATTGTGGTAATCTCCCAACGGTACTCCCCCTCGAAAGCACCATTCCTATCTACCCTTTTGTACATAAGGAGATCGTTAACACACAAAAAGTCAACATCACTTTTCTGTAAAAAAAGTTTCTATATAAACATTTCATAACCGAGACACTTTAGTATGAATAAAAAATTGTCCATATAATTCTCCTAACGTGCCTGTTGAGACACTTTCCGCATAGAAAAGCCTCTGTTGGAATAATTTCCTTATGGAAAAGCCTATGTCGGGCATTTTTAGTACCGAAAAGCCTGTATTGAGCCACCTTTTCTACGGTGGTTTGCTAGGGCACATTTCGCATAGAAAAGTGTCTGCTAGGACACATTTCGCACAGAAAAGAGTCTGTTAGGACACATTTCGCATAGAAAAGTGTCTGCTAGGACACATTTCGCACAGAAAAGAGTCTGTTAGGGCACATTTCGCATAGAAAAGTGTCTGCTAGGACACATTTCGCATAGAAAAGTGTCTGCTAGGACACATTTCGCATAGAAAAGAGTCTGTTAGGACACATTTCGCATAGAAAAGTGTCTGCTAGGACACATTTCGCATAGAAAAGTGTCTGCTATCGTTATCATTCAAAACTTCTTGCGAGAATAGAACCGTTAACTTTTTTTCAGAACACATGCACTGATTAGTGAAGAATACTAGTCAGTTTGGTTTCAGTTTGCAATCTATTAACATGGAGTGGGGCGTTAAAGAGAATCGAGTCGGCGTAATAGCGTTGCATAAGTGCGGAAAGAGTGCTGGCCAAATTTTCGAGTTGCTAAAACCAGTCGGAATATCAAAAATGTTCGTTTATCGTGCTATTGCTCGCTTCGGCGAATTGTCTGGAGTAGAAGACAGGCCAAAAAGTGGTCTCCCGCGCGTTGTCCGTACGAGTGTGGTAGTAAAGGCAGTGCGTGAAAGAATTCGGAGAAATCCACTTAGAAAGCAGAAAATCATGTCCAAGGAATTGGATATATTAACCAGATCCATGTCTAGGCTGATTCGGGATGATCTGCATATGAAAGCCTATCGTCGGTCCACGGGGCATCTTCTAACTCCTCAGCTAAAAAAAATTAGGCTGGAAAGATGCAAGCGACTTTTGCAGTGACACGCGGACAATGGCCATGAAAACATTCTGTTTACGGATGAGAAAATTTTTACCGTGGAAGAAGTTTTCAACAAACAAAATGACAAGATTTATGCGACTTCATCTAAGGAAGCGAAAAAAGTTGTTCCAAGGGTTCAACGTGGCCATCATCCCTCTTCCGTAATGATTTGGTGGGGGTCTCCCACCATGGTGTCACATCCCTCCATTTCTGTGAAAAGGGCGTAAAAACTGGTGCAAAGGTTTACCAAAAAGATGTGTTAGAGGGTGTTGTGAAGGGTTTGACCAATACCCTTTTCAATGGACGTAGATGGATCTTCCAACAGGACTCTGCCCCTGCGCACAAAGCTAAAACCACGCAGGAGTGGCTCAGAGTCAATATTCCTGGCTTTATAGCAGCAGAAGATTGGCCATCAGGCAGTCCAGATCTCAACCCACTAGATTATGCTTTGTGGTCAGAATTGGAGAATATGGCTTGCAAGACTCCCCACAGAAATTTGGGAAGCCTTAAAACAGCATTAACCAGAGCAGCGTTCTCAATTTCCATGGAAATCGTACGTGCGGCTATAGCCCAATGGCCACACCGTTTGAAGGCTTGTGTTAAAGTAAAAGGCGACCATTTCGAGTGAATACAATTTTTTTTAATAACCAATATTGTCTTCTAATAAATGAAATAATTTTGAATACAATATGAATATTGGTTTTTTTTATCGCGTTTTATATTTGTAACAGAACATATGGCAGGACTATGTAGAAATGTGTCTGCCAGGGCACATTTCCTATAAAAATATGTCTGCCAGGGCACGTTTCGTACAGAAAAGTTTGTGCTAGGACTCTTTTCGTATAGGAAATTGTTTGTCAGAGCATCTGAGAGGATAATATTGGAGTCGAAGATTATCTGTAAGGTCAGTTTTCATTTAATTCTGCCTCTTTCGCCAAGACATCGCAGTAAATAAGTAAGGATGAAACTTTCCGCTCATATAAATGACGCCTGCATATCCGCAGATTTACTTTTTATGCGGAATCATGCCTAATACCACCGTATTCTTTTTGAAGTGTCTCGTTCGTTTCGACAACTCGTTAGAAATTAACATGTAAATAAAACGACTTTATTTCATTTTATCAAGAAAATGAAGAATGATCCGTGATCCCCGCTTAATTAGTTAATGAGACTGAATATTTCTTGCAACATTGTTGGCTTCAAGGAAATCATGTTACTCTCCATTCAGCTGATAGCACTTTGTATGAGAATGCAGTCCAACTGCATTCCCTGGTATTTTACGCATAAATAACATAATATAAGGTGCTACAATTCATCATACCGTCTTCTCTCTTCAACTGAGCTCAGAAATTTTATAGACTGCATTGCAATTGGCCGACCGGGAAAGCGACAGTGGTAATAGTAGATAAATGAAGAAAAGAGCAATGGTGAAAATAAAAGAAAATTGAAGACAGTTGTCTGCCAACGTTTAACTGAATAATGGACAGGACTTATAAATTAAATATCAGTAAATTAACTTGATCATGATCTCTTTTTAGTCGATTCTTTTGTTCCTTTTTCTTAGTTCTTGGGGCTTTCGTACTATTCGATTATGCTCTACAATGGCTGCAATACAAAATCAATTGAACAGAGATACAAGTGGAAGTAATTGAAACAGGAATTCGTCTTGTGGCAACAGAAGGTAGCAATGCCACTATCGTGAAGGTGTGGCAATTTTAGCGCTTATAATGACGACAACGACAACAATTTTCCATCATTTTTATTATCTGTTTTGAGTATTTCACAGCAAGTTCGTCCCTTGTGCTGCTAAATCTTAGGATTTACAAAAATATTTCAACACTAAAAACGGGTGTGGAAAATAGGCACACCAAGTTTGCTTTTGGCTATACAGTTTTTTTTTAATGAAACACGAAAAGGACGTCCGCGGGAAACTTTTATTTTAATTTTGTATTTTTTGGGAAACAAATGTTAACGCCACAACCTTTCTGTCGACCTAATTAGACCAGAATTGGATTTAAATAGATTCCCAAGAATTAGAACTCATGGAGACTCAAATCGTTTAGAAATATTTTGTTTCGAAATGGTAAAGGAAAATATAGTCCTCCTTCGCAAAAGCGAAGGACAACGCATTTTGGACAACGCATGTTAAAAAGAATAAAATTTTAAAAAATAGTTCCACGGAAAGAACGTTTTTTTGTTTTTGCATAATAGTTTATATATTTTATTTTTTTTTTATTTTATTTCGTTTATTAAGAATGTTTAAAGGAGCTCTCCTTTAATATAACAAAAATTTTGTCTAAGAAATATTTTTTGTTAGAAAATGGAAATCCAGCTTTTCTTAAATTCTGGCTTCAGAAAAATTTTTTTCCTTGAAAACTGTCCTGAGTAATGGAATTTTTCCTCATTAATGGTGCCTTAAATAGCGCAAGCTGCCTGTTTTAAATAATTTCACTATACTGAATCTTTCTTTAATAAAACTATGTCCACAATCTTAGTAACGAATAAATTTTTCCCAAAGAAAATAAATATTTTGAAAAACCACAATAAGTAAACTTTTTTTGAAGCAAAGTTAACTTTGTGCAAATATATTCTTTTGAACGAAGTTTATTATTAAAACACGAGAAAAATTGTCCATGAGGAAAATTGTCTATGAAAAAATGAAAAATTCTACTTGCACTATCTCCAATATCACCTATGGGAAGCGTGAAATATCCATACAGATAAGGAAATTTGATTGTTTTTTTATTTTAATTTAACTTAATGTAAAGACATTTTTATATACATGCATTAAAATCTAGCATAGGCACGAAGGAATTCTTCTGGAATATCCAGGATACCATCGAGTACAAATTTGCGACTTCCAAATTGCGCACTTGCTTATGGTCCCGAAAAAAAATATGTTATCTATTAAATACGAGTACTTTCGGAACCATAAAGCAACGTTCAAAAATGTTTAGTGCAGCGAACGATAAACCTTCCAAACCTTTTGGAAAAATTCGAAACAAAAGAAATCTCAGGAAATACAAGGGTGGGCTCCGGAATAAAAGACATCTCGTTTTTTTTACATAAAAACTGCCTTAGAAGACAATTTTCATACAAGTCATAAAGTATTCACCATATAAAATAGGAATGCAGGATTTTGAGCACAAAGAAAATCAAATACTTAATTTTTTAAAAATGTTCATAATTTCGATCTAGTTATAGCAAGACATCTTTTCGAGTCTTAAAAGTGGATTTATATCGCTTTAAAAATAAATAGCCCACAGTGATTCTTTGGCAGTGAATAAGATCTATTGCTAATTTGGCATTTTTGGATCACGACCACCAATTTCAAAACTTCTTTAAAAAAATGCCCAATAGTTTCCAGTGAAAACACATTGTTTATTTTTAGGCACTTTTGTGACATAAAACATCATTCCCGATAAAATCCATTTTTGCCAGGGACCATTTTGGGTTGAGGTTACATCGAATGGTGTATCCTTTAGGCCATTTTGAGACAGTTAAGACACCAGTTTTTCACAAAACAAAGGTAAATAAAGGTAAAGGTTTTCGCCCACAAATAAAGATATATAACGAAACCGCTGGATTCCATCCTAAACCCGTTACGTTGCCAACACCTTCGCATTAATATAGTTTTGCAAGGAGGGCGAATAAACATAAAATTGGTCATCTTTCTCTCACTGACATTGCAAGAAAAGTTGGTGGCGACTCGCAGACAAGTGTAATTCAACAACAGCAACAACTCTTCGCACAACTAGCAGCGACGTGTGTATATCATCACGAGCCGCACACTAAAATGGGGGAAAATAACAACCAACTTGAAACTGCAATGCCAATGTCGAGCGAGAGGTAATTAGATGAAGCAGCAGTTACAGCGGGCATAAAAAAATGAAAAGCCGGTTTCTTTTTTCAACCGCAGCAAAACAGCTTTAGGGGACACACAGCGGAAATAAAATTGGCAACGAAGGGGGTCAACTGTTATAAATGCTCTCAACAACAACTATTGGTGACTGCTCAAAGGAAATACCAAATCCTTTCTACCTTCCTCCCAATAAGAAATCTATTTCATGCCAAATTCCTAAGAAGAACACGGAAGACGATCTTGAAAAGCATCTCAATCACAAAGAAGAAAATGAAATCTTGTTAAGGCTAACACTCACTTGTATTCGTTGATGACGACGCCGGAGCTGTTTGTTGCTGTAGCTGGCTGGCTGGTTGGCTGACTAACTGACTGGGAAATCCTTTGTTTAAATATTTGCTTTGCTTTGATTTATTTTCGTACTTTTCTCTTTTTCTTTACCTCTCTCTCTCGGAGTTTCGCGGTTCAGCTTTGCTTTATTCACTTTACTTATCGCACTCTTCCTTTTGTATTTCTTTTGCACGTATTTTTAACCGGCTTCTAACCTTTCTTTTTTACAACCGTTTCTCTACTTTTTCGCGTATTCTCTTCTTGTGTTACACCCTTTTTGGCTTTTGTGGGCTGACGGAGTGAGAATTCTCAAAACACAAAAAAATTCTTGGCTTTTTGGAAAACAAAATAAATCGATCTTTTTGATTTGATTTAAAGGATTGTTTGTGCGACTTTTTGTCTAATTTATAAAAGAAGTTTCACTTGTTTTACACCTTTTTGTTATTTCTATCTAATCTTCCTTTACAGAAACGCAACTCGACTGACTGACTGACTGTGGTTATTCTTTCTTCGTCCGCTAAGTTTTGCTCAAGACAACCGCACACGACTCACTGCAAGATTCGAATGAAATTTCATTCCGTTCGGTTTGCACTTTTCTTGTTATGTGAAGCCGGCTTTTTGTTTCAACGTCATGTTCACGGCGTTAATAGTCAGGTTGCGGTTCGGAGCGAACATGTTTGCCTGAGAAAACTGGGAGA
The DNA here is from genome assembly GCA_019455685.1 of Philornis downsi. Classification (NCBI taxonomy): domain Eukaryota; kingdom Metazoa; phylum Arthropoda; class Insecta; order Diptera; family Muscidae; genus Philornis; species Philornis downsi. The sequence goes on from JAHXMU010000014.1 coordinate 2,778,101, forward strand.
CGTGACAGTAGGTATGATTGTAATCAATGTTGTCAAAACGGCACTCTTATTACTTTATTGACACTTAATTCTTCTGCAAAAGAAGATTAAAAAGATTGGACGCCTTTTTATTGCACTGTCAGCTACTACACTGACATTAACTATGAGAACTTCCTCCCAAATTTGAAATAAATAAAGGACCTCATGATATCCATCTCTATTTGCCTCCAAAATTTAAATCTCTTGCTTGTTATAATGGAGCTCTTATTTGTAAAAAATATTAAAATATCAGTTCGAAATTCGAAAAGTAAATTCAATGTTTTCCGCGAAGCCCCAAAATAAAATCATTTTAAACTCAATTTTTCCACCTAACATCGATTTATTCTAAATATGTAATTTTAAAACTGTGACTCCGTCAGATCAATCTAAACCCGACTGTTTTTATGGCCACCGAAAATGTTTTAATGACCGAATTTTTGTGAAGTTTGAATAACGCTCATCATATAGCAGTTGGATACGGCGCTTATATACTCATATTTTTTCCTACTGGACCAGTTTTGCATGGATGACGTACCGCTTACTTTCAGATAAATAGACGAATTAAACATTTCGTGTTAACAAACATTACATTATTTTTATATTTTTCAATGACCAGGGACATAATCAAGGCAGTCCCTTAGAGAAGTATATAAGGTGTAATAATTCTCTACCACATACAACAAGTTCTAATGCATACTGATTTCAATAAACGAATAAATTATAGAGCTGTAAAAAAATACATAAAATGCATTTCCCTAGGCAAACTTTTTCCTACTGGACAGAGTTTATCTAACGTGTCTATGACCGTATCCTTCTACTAACCCAAGATGTTCATCCACTATGATTAAGAACTTCCATGACATTACGGAATTTTTACAGAATTTATACGGAAGCAACCTCAATTGCTGACGATTTTGGGAGCAGACTACCTCAATTTTCAGCCCTAGTGCTAATGTGGAACGTAATCCGTATTGGCGGAGTTGAGCCAGTGAGCTTACACTCCAACCATTATGTTTTGAGAAGCATTTACCAGTAGTCATTACTTGACTACTCAAAGTGTATGTCAGCCATATTCACGTGACCGCCGTTGAAATAATGATAAGATGACTTTATGCGGGATTGAACCCGCGGGCATGCAAACGATGGTCGCGTGTACTAACCAATGCGCCACGGTCTGTCATTAGGAAAGAATAAACCTAAAAATCTCTAAAAAAAAATATAAATTTTCCAGTATTTTCCCAACATTTTTTTTCATTTATTCGTTAATTAAAAGCAACATATGGTAGCTAACCAATACGAAAACGAGCCATTCTGACGGTCTTAATTGTAGAATTTTCCGATTTATTTGACATAAATGAACAAGGCCAATATTTCGCCACTTTGGTTTAGAGCTTTTGTGTAGTAGTAGTTCAGAGAAATTGTTTGATAGACTATGGCATACTTGAGGTATGTAGATTCCCTATGTCTAGCTTTCTTGCACGACAGCGTATGTTTTCCGATTAGCCCAATCTCGTGATGAAATTGGCTGCAACGAAGTCTATGATAGTACCGCAGTCACAACCACTACTCAATACGCGTTTTTTTCATCTATTACTTTGTGATCAATTTTGTTCCTCGTGTTTTGGTCAGGCTTGTGTATTTCATTCTGTTGGAATAGACCAACCAGATTCCTCGCAGCATTGAAAAATCTCCTAGAAAAAGTTTATTGTTGCTCATAGAATGCAGCTATTCGATCGTTTACGGATGTAAATCTAAATATCTATGTCCCGTTCCAACTACAAATCCAAACGCATGCCTTTCTGCACTGTATCACTTATAATATTAAAATGTCCAGCCACTCGTTTCTGCTGGATGACGGTCTCATATTTGTCCTTTGACTGTTATTTATTTGATAATAACCAGATGCCAGAATTTCTCAGATCTTCTATATAATTCATCGATATAATTCAAGAAAATAAAGTTTATGAATTTATTAATCAGTTTTGGAAGCACTAAAATAGATAAAACAAATTTACACATTCCGGAGCCTTTATGTAAAACCATATCTAACAACACAAGTCGAATCCAACGCTTACAAATGAAAAAGAAACGTTTCGAAACTCTAACTCTGATAGGAGACAGACTTGCACAATAATTTTTCAGAGTAGCCATATTTAAGCATCACGTAGATAACAAAATAGATGCATCGAAATAGCATTCCCCCTCCCCCCATAACACGATACTGCATATGAGTATAAATTTAGTACTTGCAACGAACCCGAAATGCATTATATACATATATATGCATATATATTCCGATATGATTATTTGTGTTCTAAAAATACATTGCGAGTGCTACAACGACTGAGGCAATTTATCATATGTTCGAACTTATCTGGAAACATCAATGTATGCATCAATTGAAACGAACAACAAGGACCACTTACAGAAATCGAACACCACATTCTTACTCTATAGAGGAGAAGAAGGCGGAAATGAAGTGTAGGTCTATTATGTGCAAGAAATGTTTGTAATCAACCCCTATGACCGAAGAAAACCAAAAGTGATTGTGATGATGGGCTTCTGTGATATGAAAATAATAATGATGACAACGGCAGTGGTGTGACGACAAATATGCTGCATTGTTTCCGTTTCATAGTTTTCCATTTTACTTTCAGGATGGAAAACCAGAAAACAGCGTAAATATATATGATGTTTTACTTCTCTGGCATCAGATAGAATTTATGAGAAATATTTCGAATTGAGGCTGGGGTTCGTTCACATTATACGAGTATTGAACAAATCCAATTAGAGTTTTCATGGCTGTGTTTTAGGAACGTGGATGGCAGCACTTTGGGAGTTTGAAATAACCCAGTGCTCATCTGATGCTTCTGACACACCCTTAATACGAAGTGATCAAAGGAGGGGGAGGGTGATCTTTTATCTTCAATAGGTGGTTGATTTCGAATTTTTCTCTAGAAGCAGCAAAGAATCGATACAGAGCCAATAATATCAAGGTCTGTATTGGACAATCTAACCGTTCATAGGAATGAAGGAACAATAGCACCAGTATTGGGAAATATTTGACACGAAAATGTGACATCTGTTGCTATAGCATATGTATTAGTAACAAAATATTCAGCTTGATCTCCTGCGCCAGCATTTCATTTCTTTTCTAATCTAATAAATAAATCCGTTGAAAATTGAAAATTGAATAATTAAATTATTGAAATATCAAAGTAAATTTTGATATCTTGGAATCGACTTATTAAAGTACTGCGAAAATGGCCAATGTATTAATTAATACTAATTTTCGTTTTTTCTTTCCAAATATAAAACCATATTTTCAACGGTTGTTAATAAATTTCTTTCGTACAAATGAGATTTAATGTAATTTGGAAACTTTTTCGTTTCACTTTATTATCCTCAGCAACAAATGCTATCCGAATACTTTGATTAGCGTTGTGGAAAACAAATAACTGTAATTATTTATACAAAAATTTTGTAAAACAAATTTTCCACTTTTATGGCCAAACTAACGCCAAATATTTCTACTACACTCTCGAATAACGACCATGACCACAACCATCGTTAATACATAGATCTCAAGTTGGAGCAGCACTCGAAATCGTTGTAGTTCATAACTGACAATGTTTGACCATCTCCTCGGTTGGTTGCTTAGTTGGCTGGCTGGCTGGCTGGCTGGTTGGACGTAGCAGATAATGCACTAATCCGAAACAGTAGAACGCGCATACACATACACCCACACATCCGACCATCAAATGCATCATCATACCACCATGTGCTCTAGTCTTGCATCTAACTACGTCTAGGCCTCAGTGTGTGTGTTGTGCAGTTTGGGGTTGCTGAATTTTCTATTTGGTTTGTTAGAGTATTCATGCTCTAATTGTTGCAAATAGTTTGGTTGAAGAAAAGTGCAACCACGATATGAAAACTACCTGAGGTAGCTCCTGGAGCCACCATTAACTAACTGATCACTTATCAGTCCAACGCTTTTCGGTGCGTGATTCCACTTAAGTTAGATACTTAGACTGGTAGATGAATAAATACTTTGGTGTAAAGCATGTGAGTTATTCATATCGACTGTACTACCAATAAAGTGGAGTGCTGTGATGCTACACCAAGAACCGTATTTGGAAGTGTTTAAATTGTTGATGTAAAAAATGGCAGACAGTTTTCAAATTTTAAGCAAAAATTTAGAGTTCATTATGTACAGAGTTTTAAATAAGATTTAGTGTTGCAATCAATGAGACAATATAACGTCTCACCCATACGCTATTCGCGAGCCGAGCTCACAGTTAAAGTGAGACGATAGCCAAAAATGGGCACTTTTTTAAAAGATAAGCTAATGCTATAAGTATTAACAAAACGCTCTGATTGTAATATTTATACATATAGTTGAAATAATTATTTAATTGGGTTGATTAAAAATTTAATGAAATATTATAAAATTGATTAAAAATTAATTAATTAAATCAATTCAAAATTTACCTTAATTGTAGATAAAGGAAAAATAAATTGATTTATTCATTTAATAAAAACATTCCTTCGTATCCGCCTACTGATGCCGCTGGAAGTGAGGCAGTTATTTGTTGTTCCTCTACATTCACTTTGACGAAGGGTGACAAAGTGTGCTATAATTTGTGATCTCTCAGCTTATAAAATAATAACGGTAAGTAGAGCGACTGTATGGGAAGAACAAAAATTTCCCTTTTGTTTAAATGCTTAGTGATTTTACAATTTTGATTAAATAATTCTTTGATCTAGTTAATAATTTAGTCAAATACATTTTTGAGTTCATACAATGTGTTATCAAAGGCCTCATCTCGCGTTTTAATCCTCTAAGGGACCAAATAACCACAATCTGACGCTGGGCAATATCGGGCAAACATTGGGTGCAATAAGGAGATGATCCAGGTTAGATTCGATGTCAAAATAAGAAAAGATTTTTTCTCGGCCAATAGCCGAAAAAAATCATTTTTATTTTTAATACAGCTTATTTTTAAACTAGTTCATCACAACGAGGAAAACGGCTGTAAATTTAACAACATTTTAAGACAATAATATCTAGAAGGCAACTTGGCCACATCCTGACTGAAACAAAATAAACCGCCTGGTGTTATTGCAACTAATCCGTACCGTGTAACTAAACCGTAATACTAACGTAATACTGACAGTTACCTATTAGTCCACGATAACTGACGCGATTTTGCCAACGAGTTGAAGACCTTTGTTTACCCCTACCTTTTTGATCTTAAAGCTACTACAATTCTATCCCCTATATAGCAACGTCGATGAAAGCTACATCTCTAATGTAATTTTTATTTACAATAAAGTTTAGGAAAGGAGAAGCTAATTATAAAAATTAATTAATTACAAAATTACAAAAACATTCAAGTAAACTGAATATTGAAAAATCTAACCATATATTTGAAAAATATATTTTTGACAAAATGTGTTTTTCTTAAACTGATTTTAGTTTTTTTCGTTGTTTTTATTTTGATAAAAAGTGATTCAGGTTTAGGAATAACAAAAAATTGATTTTATTTATACACTTCTTCATGGTTTTCATAAAATTGCGGTTTTCTTATATAGTTTATTAATAAATAACTTGTGACGAAAAACTTTCTTTCATCCACACTTAAATGTTTTCCTTGTAAACAATCAGAATGCGTTGAAAATTTGCTAAAGTAATTCTAATTTTGCTTGCTTCCTTCAGAAAATATTAATTTACGTGTGTTCGTATAATTTACTGCGAAATCTGCCATTAAGAATAATAATATGGTTAAAGGATGATTTAATTCATCTGGGCTATATTTTAATTCTTATGATCCTCCAGGAAATTGAAAAAGTTCTTAAACTCCCTAGAAACAAGTCTTTCTGCTGAGTTTTGTACTGCTAACTGTCCACGTTTTTTTATCAATTAAAAATGTCTCCAAATTATTTCCATTTAGCACATTTATTTCTCCAATCGGCCAATCAAATGTGAACACTTAGCAAGACTGAAACAAAACTGCAAAGACACAAGTATTTCTTTGTGCATAATTTGCTGATAAGTTGCAAGTATGTAATTTAAATAATATCCAAACTGGAAGTAATAACTTTATTCTTTAAAATTACGCAATTTTGAACTTTTAATATTTGCGTTTTTTAGAATTACTGAGTAAAACGGGACGTTGGAAAGTTGCAAAGCAAAAAATCATTAGTGAAGTTGTATGTCATTTTAATTTACCCTTCGCCTTCTTTAAATGCATCAGAGTAATTTCAACTGTTTCGTTTCTTTACACTGTGCCGGCATGAAGGTGGCCCATAGCCTCAAGCTCAAACCATAGCCAAAGTTTTTTTCTTTTCATTCCCCAAATAACCAACATCTTCTCTATTCGGTTAATGGGAGTGTAAACAATTATTCCTTTAAACAGCCAAGCAACACAAATTAATTTTTATTGTTTGGTTTCTCATTCGGTTCGGATTTTTTCATTGTTTGGTTTTGATTTAATTTTTAATTAATAATCACGATTTTCACCATCAAAACCTCAGAAAAGTGCATCAGGTAAACAAATCATACCTGCCGCTCGTGCTGGTATTTAACCGTTAATTATTGTCTGAAAATGTTAAATACGGTAACCAACGGCCGGGTTCGTATTGGCCGGCATTAGAGACAGACTTGAAGTTGATATCTAATGAAATCGCATGTCCAGGGAAAATGCAATAATTGGCTAGCGGCGGTTGTGCGGGTGCGACAGCAAAATTTGGTTTAATTCAACATATTTTCGTATTTAGTTCAATTGTCGGGTGTTCAAACGCGGGAGATAGAGAGGGTTTTTATATGTTGCACATCGGACGTAAGAAAGAACTCCACGTCCTTAAATCGTTGGCATTCTTTCTCCAATACGCCATACCAAGTTTTGACAGTGGAGTGGTCGCTCTCTTCTGCATCGCCCATAGAGTTAATTCATACTCTTGACAATGTCGATGTCGGTACACAGCAAAAATAACAAATAACTCATATGACAAGAGAGGAGCGACAGTATCTGGAGCGACAGTTGCAGTTTTTGGTATGACATCATTCTTTGTATTGACGAGCACTTCTTTGTTCATAGAAACATATGATTTGTTTTTGTTCTCTTTCACAGCCAAGTCCAATTTCGTTTACTTTTTCTCAATGGGAAGGCTGTAGTAATGACTCCAAGATTGTCGTTTTCATCTCATTATCATTTCCGGAAGTATTTTGAAGAGGTAGCACGATATTTTTTCATCCAGTACATAGCCCCATTTGCTATTAAAAGACTCACTATCTTTGCTGAAGACTTCGCGTTGGTCGTGACATCTTACAAAGACGTATAAGCTTCTGAAACTCAGCTACGGCTTAGTAGATTTTTTAACGTACGAATTAACAAACGCAACTTTATAGCCAACGGGAAAGAAGTAAATATGTATGTGTCGATCGATCTATTTTCTTTAGAACTTTTTCAAAATATGCCGCAATGCGACTATTTGGTTTAGTGGAGATTTACCAACTATAAAACCGCCACCACTCTAACTCTTATTAAACAATGATACTGCTATTCTGGGCTCGTTTGAGCTTGGCGGTGCCCACGGTCCAATATATAGAGAAGTGTGTTTTCTCCCTGATTGTAGCTCATACTTCTGTGGCGTTTCTTTCGCTCAGTAGGATGATCCCTCGTGAATTCTGGTCCACAGTGTCGTAGAGGATGGACCAGAACGTCGTCAGATAAGCAGCTGGCTTTTCCGATAATATTCATCAAAAAATGCTTTTAGCATTTGTCAATAACCACGCTCATGATCAGATCGATACCAGTGAATAATACATGAACTGGCTCTTTTCAGTAATTTCCTATTTCAATTGTATATTGCTTTTAATTACAGATTTAGTAGTAAAGAGTTTATTGGAAAAATTGTAATTTTCCAGATATGAATTTAGTCCTTGTATGGACAAGACTTTTCCTACTTGGCCAATTCCGCCACTTGTGAAGCAGGTGCCTTCCATAACAGCGGACAGATACATTAGTGGGGGTATGAAAATCGTCGGCAGTAAAAATACGAATTTGTTTATTTTCTTTCTCCCTACCTTTAGCGGTTCGAAAAGAAAGCGCATCCAGATTCCTCTACTTTTTTGACGGATCACTTAATTGTGGGAAATATATTAAAAGGAGCGAATTTCCACTGGGAAAATGGTCAAGGTAGATATACTATATACGAGAAAAGGGATATGTTGGCACGCCCACTTATTACACGATGAATCGGTACATCGGCCACTACGTTATTGCCAATAATAATCGTAGGGAAAATAATTGGTCCGGGAGGACCAAGAACTGTATAGGGAGATTTATTTGGAGTAACACTTTTCAGTAGATATTTTATGATAGGTCAAAGTATTAAACTGTCCCGGTATTTTTGCTCAGAATTACTTGACATTTTATTATGGTCCAACTTCCGTAATTACCATGGCGTTTCTCTCGATGACCATAGCCGAACAAATTGGTGAACAGAACTTCACGCTTCGACATGTTGCCCACCAACATCATGCAATATCAACCCTGTGTATGTATAAAGCCGTCTACGATTGAGGAATTAGAAGCCAAAATTACTCCCATCACTCGAAATTCTTGAAGGCGTCACTGCAAATTGGAACCCACTATGGACCATGTTACGGCCAACATTTGTAAGAAATAGCATTCTCATTTATATGATTACCCGATAAAATGTAATGTTTAATCTTTCTTTTAATTTTTTTGAAAAAATACATTAAATTAAATTTGAAATGTCATAATCAATGCAAGAATCTTATCATTTCAGTGATTATGATCTTTGTGTTTTAAAATAAGGATTTCTTAGATTGGGAAATATCCTTCCTTCTTTATTTATTTCTATTTGTTATCATTAGAAAAAAAACCCAAGTTGGATATACTATAATATGTTGCAATGTTCTACAAATACGCTGTGCAACTAAATTGGTTGTTACTGAGTAAAAGTATTATTCAAATTTTTAGTGACATAATTTTAACGATAGGTAGCTTTTGGATAGGACCAAAAAAATGTAGAGGTTAGATGATAGAGAAGATTACCTTTATGCATACTTGAAATGTCCTTGTGTTTAAAAAGGACTCAAAGGATATATGGAAGTCATTTTTGGAATCTCTTCCACAACATATTTATTGAAAACCGGAAAGAAAATTTAGAAAACAGAAATAGACCAAGACAATATTATAGAAAATAGAAAACCAAGAATATACGTCATATAGGAAACTTCCAGAACATTTTAATAAGCTGAATATTCATATCCATTGTAGTACACTTTGTGGTAATACTTAAAAAGGAGCAAAATGGTTCTCTTAGAATTTAAAATAGACGATTTAAACGTTCGGTTTTCATGCGGTGTAATCATGTAATATACTGATCGTCTACAATTCATAGTTTTTTTTCTTGTTAAAATATTTTTACTCTTGGAATATAAAAAAAAACCAAAGAGCATATTATAATAACAAGAGGCAACAAATCTCCCACTGCATGTTATTATAAAGCCAGTGAGTAGAAAGAAAACAAACGGGAAGCAACTGGGTGGCAGTGCTACCAAAAAAAAAAAAGATCAATATGTAGCAATGTTTATAAGGGTTTTCTAACATTACGACGCAAATGATTTTTATGTAATGTCGATGATATTGAAAGAATGTATCAAGATAAACACATACTTACATTTTCTGCTCTGGCAGTGTTCCTATTTTCTACCTGCTCGCCGGAATTATAACGGAAGAGAAAATTTCTAGCAACGTGAGAAAATGGTTTTCTCTTGAAGTCGGTCTTCGGCTTTTGTCGAAAATTTTCGACAATTTTCGCAATTTTTTAATTATGCTGTTTCGGAACTTTTCACTGCAGTATAAAGATCTCCGCAATTCAGAATCGTTTTTAAATCATTGGCGAAAATATTATGGTCCTGAGTCATGTTTAATTCTGAAACACTCGGAGTAAATTCGCCAGTTTGGCAACGTCTTTGTTCGCATAGTTTTAAATTAACGTCTAGCGCCATAACACGAATCAAAATGTCCTACTAAAAGCGACTCTGATCCGGCCGATGTTATCCAGATTGTCAAACCATATTGTCAACTCTGAATGCACCCTATGTTTGCACCAAATTTAGATCTGAGTTTGAAGCCGATTCGGTTTTTTTGATAAGCGCAATTGTCGGTTGCGAGTTTCCGCCGATGACATCGGAACTATTTTAAAACTACTACTACCTACTACAGTACTTACACATTATAATAAATATTTTTCTTTGTTTTTGTTCTTTTTTCAACGCTGGTATACACCTCAAGCAGCATTATTACATACAAAATGCATGCAAATTCAGCAAATAGAACTCCGTAAGGACAAATTTTCCGTTGCCAGCCGTTGCTTAAAGCGTGTAAGTCAAATAAGATGTAATTATTGAAATTGCTTGAAAAATTAAGTAAGTTAAACAAATTTGTTCTAATGAAAGAAGATTTGACGGCGAAAATTGCCTAGTGTTTGATGCGAAAATTTAAACATATTTTTGGCATGTTATACTAAGTCTGTCTGCGGTATCCAATGATATGCAATCAGCATTAGTTGCTTTTAATTTGTAAATCATTTATAAATGCATCAAATGCAATTGGATACCATGGTTCCGCCGATCAACAACTGAAATGGCGCCGCGATTTACGTATGTATCGACTTCAAACTCTGATCTAAATGAAATGGCATTTGGCCGTGTTTACACAATCATTTTGACATTTTTTTTTTTGTTCATAATAACAACAGAAAAATTATTCTTGTTAGAAACTTCAACGGTGACGGAGTAGACGGCAAACTGCTGTTTTTTTAGTTTTGTGCTGGGAAGAATCTTTGAAAACAATACAAAAAATGCCTCACACAAAAGTTAACTAATTCTTATTGCAAAATAATTTATTAAAATGCGTGTGTACCAGAAGTAACGCAAGCCCAGTGAAATGGAAAAAATGTGATTTGCGTAAAATTTGCCAGCGTTGGCTGTCGCAACCAAGAAAAAAATTAACGAAAGTTGTGCTGCTACCCCGGAAAGATTGAGTGAAAATTCGATAATCCCATCGTTGGTGTGTTACTTCTGCAAGTGTGCAAAGAAAGTCAAGTGTAACCGGAAGTAAATTTTCGTTGCAAGAAATCCATAATAAACAATAAAAACCTAAATTAAAATCGTTCAGCAAAAGTGGCAAACATTTTTTGAAAGACAAAGTAATAAACAAAAAAGTTTTTTTGGTCGGATGTGTGCTGAATAAGACACCAAGAAAAAAAGAACCATAGAATAAAACTTGGGGTCCGAGTCGCACCAGCGAACAGCTGCTTTTTGTTTGGTGTTTTCCACTGCTCTCTATTTTCTCTCTTGATAGAACAGTAGCTCTTTTGCTCTACGATTTGTGGATGTAAATTTGTTTTGCGAGCCCGTACAAAAAAAAAAAAACAAACTTAGCATAACAAAATCAAGTTGCCTTCAAAAGGCTGCCGAATACTTAAACCAAAACAAACGCAACGCGTATTGACGCTAGTGCCGGCATCACGCAGAGAAGCATCGTTCGGGTCTGTCTTATTTGGTCTTGTCTTCGTTGGGGGTGAATAATAGTTTTATTATTTTCTCTCAAATGTGTCCAACGCTTCCGCTTTATTTGGTCCCATTCTTTTCGTGAATAATAAATAGCAGAGCTGAGTTGCAACTACGACAACAATGGATATTGTTGGTGTGATCAGAACTACCGCCCAAGATTATGGCGACATATTCTCAGATGCTTGGTGGCATCTTCTCAATATGGAATTCCAGACAGCGGTGAGTTTCTGCTTTAAGTACTGCAAATAGCATTGACTAATGTGGCTCCACCGGGCATTGTTATTGCGTTCCATTTGAAGGGGTGCACATTTTGTCGCCGCCTTTGTTCTGTCACATGTTCATCAATTTTGCGTGAGCCAATATTTTTTTTTTTTGCTTTTTGTTTTCTTTGTTTACTTTTTATCTCTAATTTGGCATTTAAATATAGCTTCGACAACAACAGAGAAATGCTGAAATTTCACACTATTCATGCTTTATCTGTGTTTGTAGCTATCAGTTCGTTCAAATTTGTAGAGACGAACAGCAAAATTACAAAAAATGTGTAGGCCCCAAAAAACATTACAAAATCAATGGTATCGTTACGGGCTGATCTGAAATTCGGGCGATACGTGTTCAACTTTTTTTTTTACACTTGTCTAAATAATTGTACGGCGGAACAGGTTAGGTCAATATAAAATTTTCAGAAAAGAGCTAGCCGGTTGTTTTGTTTTTGTTAATTTTTGGATTTGGGGGTCGGAAAATGGATCTTTGAACTCAGTGCGTAATTTCCGTATAATTTCGTTGTGGCCTTTGTTATTAAATACAGTCGAATATGTTCTAAAGCGGCAGATTGTGTTTTACTTAAAACGTGAGTCGTTAATCAGTGATTATCAGTGTCGTTTTCGAAAAAAAGGTCTAACGGACATGATGAGGTCTCATTTTAGTAATCAGAATTTCAGCATTCTCATTTTATTAGATTTGGAGAAATTTACATGCAAATTGATATTGACCTACTTAACTGGTAGTCAATATGTTTAACGGAATTCGATCCAACATTCTGCTTGTGAGGAGCGGCGCTTGGGCCACTACTGTTTTATTTGTAAACGATATGTTCCATGTTTCAATTATTACTTCATGCCCTATTCAAATTTTTGGTGAATTATATAATCTGACAATAAATACATCTAGAACGAAATCTATATCGCAGTAGTAGGTGTAGTGTTCGATAACAAATTAAGTTTCGATGTTCATATTGATATGATAGTTTCACGCACTAACCTGCATATGTTTAGGCTTTGCGGCACTGATTTGAAGCTACCACGTCATGTTAAACAAATCCTAGTGTATGTTCTAATTGTGCCTAACTTAAGCGACACATGGATAAATTTGACTTGGCCTTTTACAGCGCTATGCGATATTTATTTTTATTTTTTTTTTGATGTTCTTTCAAAATTCTCGTTCAATTTCGATCACTACTTCTCTTTTCCAAATTATTTAGGTATCAATGTAAGCAATTTCTTCAGAGTATGTTAATTTTGCTTCTGTTGTAATAAACAGCTAAATCAATCAAGTCAATATGTTATTGTCAATGATTCGTTGTCTTCTGCTTTACCTGTCCAATGCGGTGTTCCTCAAGGTTCGGTACTTGGTCCAACGACCGCTTCAGGATTGATTGCAGCAGTGTATGCTTTCTATGAGGTTCCTGCAGCCTCATTTTCATTTTTAATTTTTTTTTGTCATTTTTCCACAATTACTTCTCTGAACCTCTCTATTTTTGCAGTAAGTTTTAACCATTTTTACACGCTCTCCGGTTGTAAAACGATTCACACCTCTCACTAAATAAGTAACACTTCAGACGATACGTATTGAACAGCTGACAGCCTTGTTAGACTGCCGATTATGGAACCACTAAATGGATTATCATCTATATTTTGTTTTGTTTGATGCTTAGGGGCTGGTGCTGCAAACATAAATTTGAACTGTATAAAGCGTTTGGAAGGGCGGGCTTATATTCTAAGCCGTCTCTTTAAAAACCTGTATAGTGTTCATCTATAAGTAGAGCGGCTGCTTATTGTGGCTCTCAGACGATGATTAGCCTATGTAAGCGTCATGGGTCTCACCTATATCCATGGAAGCATGCATTCCATCTATTACTATGTAGTTAAAATAGTATTTCGTGTTATTATCAGGAAATACCCAAATTTACTTGTGGATACACAAGAGATAGAAATATTGTTCGGCAATCGTGGCCAATTGACTCATTTTATATGTTTCATTAAAATCTTCAACAAGAATTTTAATATCATGGCTAAAACTGCGGTCATACATTTACTCCAGGCGCTCATGAAATGTTCCATAGGTTCTGTGGTCTTTTTCGTCCAGCTGGGCTCGCAAATCCGGTTAACAATAAAAGTGTTTCATTGTGTTTAGGATTGTATTGTAACCATGTTAAAGCATCAAGGTATCCTGCAAACTAAAAATTTACATCCATATTCAAAAATTGTTGTATCGTTTTTATGATCAGTGGCATGTGATGGATGTTATCGCCACATTTTCAATCATGGCAACAATAATATTTTAAGGGCGAACGAAAATAAAACCAAGTCGTTGTCTTCAACAACTTTCACTATGATAATACTGGTGCGATAGATGCATCTATTCGTGCGATCATTGATTGCTATGTGGATCGTGGGCATTTGGGAAGGTGTATGAAGTCTTAATAACTCCTCGAGATAAAATTAATTCGTGAAAGTATAAGATTGCATTCAATTTCCGATGACTCAGGCGCATACATCAGGCCTAGGTCCACCGGTCCATTGTGGCTAATCTGCATAGATCTGGGGCTTAAGCGGATACGGACTGCTCCATACCAGTCAACGAACACAGGGCGTTATCTATGTTGATGTCTGCAAAACGCCGAATTCGTTTGCTCCGCGCGGTAATGACTGTCGGGTTTAGTTGACTGGGCCTTCTCAGCCCGCATAGTTGCATTATGACCATACCATTTTTCGTAATAATGTTTTATGTTTTGCAATTGTTGTAACGATATTGGAAGAAGGAGGGATGTGACCGTCACAAACTGTTAAGATCTACCCGTCTCTGTTGGAAAAACTACCAGAATTTTTATGACACTAAAATACAACAATTGCTGTATCGTCCTCGATAATAAACTTAACACCGTTGGAAGGTTGAAATGCTGATACGCCATGACTAAGAAGAAACGCAGAAAGCATTAGAATATCAACAAATTTATAGAAGAAATTCTGTGGAATTTTTTGGTAGGGCAAGATACAATTTTGTAAGCCTAGCTAAAAACTTAGAAATAGCTGTGGTTTCATACATTTGGAATTTCAATTCCTATTATATTATCAAAGCTTTTGAAAATTTTCACTATGAGCGCACCTGCTTGCACAAATTTTAATGGAAATGTTGCTCAATAATAGCGCAACAAATCATTAACAAAATTTCCATAAAATTAGTTACATTCGAATATTTTGGCTGGCGCATTGGTGAAATAATTATACATATATGACTCATGGCGGTGATATGTATCGCTGGACATTATATTTAGATTATTTTAAGTTCTTATCGTTACTCGATTATATTGGACGAGTACTTACTTGCCAACGAATGTACTTTGAGCATCCAAAGAATCATGCAATTACACATAATATGAAATGACATGCCGTATAACATGTTCGGTGACATGGAAAATTATTTAAACAAATTATACGAAAAACTATTTTACTTATGCGTCCCCATTTTATCTTTTTTCAAAAAAAAAAAAAAAAAAAAAAAAATATGTTCACTGGTTCGTCCAATGGCATTTACACTTGACGTCGTTCAGTTTCACTGATTAATTTTTCTCGCAATGATTTCATTGATATAAATATTTTTAATACAAGAGTTGTCCTTTAAGTTGCGAGAAAAACGAAAAAAAAAAATAAAAATTTATTATTGCTTTTCAATAATACTCCCCGTGAAGATGAATAGAAATTTTGCATCCATTGGAAACAGTGGATGCCAAATCTCAAGAAGTCACTTATTCGGGACGTGATGGAGAATGAACAATGTTCGATGATTGCTTTTTGACCCAAATGGCGGCTAGATTTGATCATGATTCAAATGACGCTGATTGTCTCCGTTAAAAATGATGCTTCAAAGTATTTTACAGAGTGTTTTTCTCTCGAAGCCTTCTGGAATTGATCTGTCCGCTTGTGTCATTAGTCAAGTTTGTCTAGTAGGCTTGGATTTTTGTCCATGGAGAGAAGGCTTTATAATTAAATCACTTGCTAGACCCATTGTAACTTCCACTTGCAAGCAATAATTTTTTCGTTCCATGATGACATCATTAGTTTTATTGAATGTGAAGACTAGGTGGATAAAATCGTTCACTACTCCAATAACAAAATATCAAAATTCACACAGAACCTCCTATGAATAGATTCTTTGTTCATGCAAACATATAACTTAATTTTGCCCTATCTGCAAATACCAAGTGATAATATTTAGTCGTCAAGTGGTCATGTAGAAAAAGAAATAACCTCCAATTAAATATTTATACGAAATTGGGAACCAGAACATTTCAGAACACATCTAAAAGTGCGATTTCTCTTCAATATTTTGTATTTTTGAAAATCTCGCGGTTAGTATTTTTGATTTTTTTTTGTCCATTGCGATATAAATAAGCAGCAATCGAAATTCGTCCTTGAACGAAAGATGACCGCCATGATTGCACTTGATTGGAAAACGACCGAAATGGGATGCGTAGTGATTGGACTTCATCACCAAAAATCGAACGGAGCTACTGAGTTAATCTCAAAACTTAAACGACAATCCTCGTGTAATATGCAACATACAAAAATTAATTAATTGCAATTAATTGCTATGTGTTGCATCGTGTGAAGTCTCAGTGCCATCAATTCATAACTTAAAAATATTGGCATAATTAAATTTTGTTACCTAAAACTCTAGTAATGACATTTGGGGTTGCTTCTCTCTTCGGGTTATCAGTACCGTTGGCAATTTGATTAGAAATTTTTTTATATTGCTGCTTGTAAGCTGTTCATATCGCCAATAAATCTGGATTATCAGAAGACAAACAGGGGTTTCATTTTTTACACCAATATTTTTTGCTTTAAATTAAATTTTTTGGTCAATGCGCAGATATGGCCTTGGCTACAGGAAAAAAATTTTGATAAGGAGGTATTCGCCCTTGTTGTGTGCATATAAATATGTAAGCGTTATCGTTCCAGAAGTTGGCAATTAGATTTATTTGAGTATGAGTACGTCACAGCATTGCCACTTACATTTCGTTACATTTTCTTCAAATAATAATTATGGAGAGAAAACCATTATCATTCAATAGTTCAGTTACTATTGCTTGAGCGAATTGTAATGAAATGGTACAAAAAATTGTTCATAATTACCAATTGAAATTCTAAAAATGTCACTGAAATTCAAAAAATACATTTGAATTTGATCGAAATATATCACTTGGAATTAAGAGTTTCTCTTTGGGTCTTAAGAGATTTCAACTGTAATTGAAATAAGTGGGCATTCGCCATGGATTGCAGTCAATGGTGTCATTGACGATGTTTCCGGTTTGTTGCAGGATAAGTGGGTATGACGAAGACGGCCCATAGCGTAAAGGACGACGTAGCATCTGATCGACAAATAAATAGCAATGACAGAAATGACTTCTTTCTGTAAAATGGTAATGTGAGTTGAGATTGCCTTTTCATGTTTCTATCAACTGTCACCATGTATTGCTATCAATTAGCAATTAAATGCGAACATTTTTGAAAAAAATGTTGCCCATTTTCCTGTGAAATATTATATATTTCAGTAATTCAAAGTCACATTGTGATGTGCCACCTTAAAAAAAAAAAATATGTGAGCAGAGATAGCTCTTTATATGACTATCATATATCGCTTTAAATTAACGAATAAATGTTTATTTTTGTGAAATTTGTGAAAATTTCTATTTTTGTATAGGTGGATCGATCTTTGTATACGCTAGTCTTTATGCAATTGCGCAAATAAGTTTTCTTCGTTTTTTTTATAAAAAGTCAACTTATTATGAAAACATGTTTGCAAATGATTCATTGAAAGTATTGGCTATCGCTAGCTATTACCTTTTCCCATCTTTCTGACAAAGCTCGAATTCCGTCAAGGTAAAACTGTTCATCTTTTGAGGCTATACACGAATCCAGGCATTCTTTGATGTCATCATATGCATGGAACTGCTGGTCAGCCAGACTATGTGCCATCGAATGAAACAAGTGACAATCGGACGGTGCAATATCTGGATTATACGGATTTGGCCACGTGATGCATTAGCCATCAATCGCATTAGTTGAAGTTGATACCGATCCCCAGTGATGGTTTCGCTTGGTTTGTAATAAATAACACCGATCAAATAGAGAGACTAACTTTCGCAGCGTGAATATTCGGCCAAGATGATGGCATAGAAGCAGCCCCCGTGATTTCTTTTCTTTGGATTGCTGTAATGAATCTATCTTTCATCACCCGTCACAATACGATGAAGAAACCCCGTCCTTTTTTTATCACTGAAGCAGTTGTTCACAGGTGAAAAAACGACGCTCAACGTCCCTTGGCTTCAACTCATAAGGAACCTGAGTTTTTGAATCATTCCCAACGCGTGCAATCGCTTCGGCAATGTCAGCAATGGCCATTAAGCAATGCCGTTAATTCAGTGACTTCGAAGGTTTTTCATCTTCCTTCACGCGAACGGTCGTCAACATCAAAATCCACGACTTTAAAGCGACGGAACCAACCTCACACGTTGTTTCACTTGAAGCAGCATCTCCGTAAAGGCTTTGAAGCTCTCGATGAGCTTCAGCCGCCGTTTTCTTCGATTGAAAGAAGAAAGTCAATATTTCCCGTATATAACGATTATTTGGCACAAAATCATACACATTCACATAACAAAAAGAATATGATGTCAAAAGGAAATCACTATTGTGTCGAGGCGGTATGTTTACCATATGCCTAAGCTTGGTTCATGACGTTTAGGTTATGGCAGAATCGACTGGCACGTATAGCTGGTGCCATCTATCGGCAGACAGCAGAAACTTAATTGCGCATCTAATAACTAGCCCGCAACAAATATCTCAACGTCATCGTGAATGGTAAATGAAGCGAAGATATCTTAACTTAATTGCGCATCTAATAACTAGACAAATATCTCAACGTCATCGTGAATGGTAAATGAAGCGAAGATATCTATTTGCGTCATTTTATTTTAACACACGTTTTAATCTCAACGGTCATGGTAATGAGAAGAATTGCCGCATCTGAAAATTTGAAAATTAAAAGGTCAGACGATAAACCGATCCTTTCGAACCTGACCTATTGTTTCCGAAAATGCTGCTGGAAACGATGCTCTGATCAGCGATAAGCGATTTTTTTTACTTTTCTACCCCGTTTCGCCGTAGAAATACAGATTTCAACAAATTTCTTCCCTCTGTGATCTTGCTATGATTGATGAATATTCGCGCTTAATGTTTGATTTTGGCCTTGACTTTTTGCTCTAGGCGATGGTAGCATTTTTGAAGTCCTAAAAGAAAGAATTTTCAAAAATCCCTTTCCAACGCAATCTTAATTTAATGATTCTACAGTCTGCCGTTTACTACAAACGTAAAAGGACCGCACCATTGACTTATCTTTTTTTCTAGCAATTGTACTGGTTTTCCCTCTATTGAAAGTATAAATTTCGGAGAGATATTTTTTATCACTCATTTACGGAGTACATAACGCGCATTCTATTGGTTTAAGATTCAGGCGTTTATTCCAGAATACGGTACCATTTACGTCATTGAACTTTGTACAAAATCCTTCCTTGCCAATGCTGACAGATGAATTTAGACACGTAACTTAATTAATTTGGTTTGAGACTTTTGTTTTGGACGAGGCTACTATTTTTGTCCCCTTCCTTCTCTAGTTATTCCCTAAAACCACGAACATCGAAAAATCTATTTGTCTTACGAATTGGCGGCATAAAATCTTTATTAATTGCGATGATTTAAGCTCAGCCGTGTGTTTATAGACAGTGGTAACATTTTTGTGCCTCTTTTTCATGTTTCACCCCTGTGTAATGTACGAGTTCTCAGTTGAAACTCTCTTGAATGGAACTCAACACATGCTAATGGATGTTTAAAACATGTTAATTACTCCCATTTTAGTAATAAGTAGTTAATATACTGGGTATTAGCGAGGATTTCATAAATGTTTGATAACGTTAAGAATTTAACACACATTGGAAATTTCACAGACATAAATTAAAATTAAATACTTCAAATCATAGTGTTGAACAACATTGACAGCAACAGCTGCTGTGAAATATTTCACGTGTTGGCCATAAGAAATGTTCACATAAAACGTTATTTTATACTGAAAATGGACAGAATGGTAGCCAAATGACTGGCCTCGGCGTCGACAGTTTGATTCGTATTGATTTGCAGTTCCCATTGTGATGGGGACTATTGAAATTGGGCCTCTAAATTATTTTGCCCTTTGTGGGTTAATTAAAGAAAGAGACGTTGCAATAATAGAGACAAAAAAAATTAAATCAAAGAATTTTAAAACAGGCCGCTTATATGAAAGATTGTTTCTATTGCCTGCGTCACTGCGGTAGTTTCTTTTAAGGGGTAGCTTTTTTATAGAAAGGGCACGTTGTCAAAACGAAGAGATGTATTTTACGCCGCGGTTACACTTTCAACTTTTGTTGAAGCGACTTTTACATATACTACTTGTCAGAATTCGACAAAATCGACAGCTGTGACGTAGGCGACCCGCAACCGGTTGAACAACTTTATTTGTGAAGATGTCGTCGGCAAGGAAAGTAATTAAAAAAGTAACATCGGCGTTAATTTCTTTTTCACATCTTCGGTGGACATTTTGCATTCGGCCGCAATATCGTCATAAGCCTTCACTTTTAAATCATTTCGCCTGTATATTGGCGAATTCATATTCCACAACGCTTCACGGCTTCTATAAAACTCTATAAAATGCAATAAATCTGCTTGCTTATTCATTTTATAAAATTATACTTTCAGATAAACCAAACAATTTTTAAGTTTCACAAAAAACCGCGCTTTATTTTACAAACAAACCACACGATTTATCGCAATCAGCTGTTTGGTTGAACCATTCGTTGAAACAGTAGTTGAAAGGAAAAATCGTAAGCAACCGGCGTTCAACTAGAAAATGTGTGAGTGTATTAGTGAAAAAATATGAGTGTGTTGGAGGTTGCAAGCGATTTGTTGAAAGTGTAACCCCCGGGTTAGCATTCCTCTTTACACAATTGTGATTGGCAATGGATGATGTGGACGAACGCGTCACCGTCACCGCGCTGTAGAAAAATGAGGTTTCGATGCCGTCCTTGAATACAATATTTAATTTGACGTCAAAATGTCTGCCAGCGCCCATCATAATATACGAGAGAACTAACGAACGTTTGCTTCACAGGGTAAGGGAAGGTATATCTTAAATATAGCCGGCATGGATACGCCGGAATTTGGAATTTACGCAGACCCAAACGAAAAAATCTAGAGGTGTGATCTGGGAAGCCAATGATCTGGGAAGTCAATTCATCGATCCGGGGCGAGAAGCTCTTTCACGGGCTGTTTGGCATGTAACGCCGTCTTAGATGGACGATTGCCATCGAAATCATGAGGTTCAGCCGGGTAAAAAAATACCTACTGGAAAAAGCACCTCCAAATAAATCAGCCGAAAATTCTAGTTTCTATTTCCCTAGATGTTTGTCCTGGAATCCTGAGATATTTTGCGAATTCCAGAAATATAAATATATTGTATTTATTCGTTGTTACATATTTCAGGAATGATGAAAATATTTATATAAAGTTATTGAAGATGAATACAGATCATTCTAATTGATTACCTATAAGTTGTCGTTTTTTTACTTCCACTAAATAATTTGTTTTGTTTTTTATAAGTTACTACTACTCATTATCATGTTTCAGTTGCTTTTTAATGGATGACTTATTGTGAGTTTTTAGTTTTTATTTCTTTAAGCACTTTATAAATGTTTTTAATTTGCTCAAGTAGCAAATGTAAATACTTCACGTAATGCGTCTTTTTCATCAGATAATTTTGAATGTTATCTGCCTTTATTTGAAATGCAGACATTTTAAAGAAAGTGTTTTGAAATTTAATCATATGGCGAGAAAAATTTTTAATAATTTTCAAAACGGCAAAATCATGTTTGTCATGTTGTCATATCAGAAACGGACGTAACTGGCATCATTTGGTAAAAATTTGTCATTTTTTGACATACGAGTAAATTGTTTTCGCTGTAAATAAATTTGGAAAGTTTGCTTCCGCCTTATTCTTGATAAATCATTCCTTTCTTTAATGCCAAATTCTATTGTACAACTAATTTGTATCCCATTCACATGATTTTCTGTACAATTTGGTATTAACAGTTGAAAGGAACGATGTATTTGAATTTTCTGGGATCCCGATAAACAAACAATTTTAATTAATTATTTTGTTTATTTAATTATTTTATTTATGAAACATTTACAACTTAACCTTGTATTCCAAACTTTTTCTACCAAAGATTTATAGTATAACAACTGCAAACTGAAAAGTTGTTCTCACAGAGTGTTGTTTGTTTTCACAGTGACCACATTATTGGTAATTCTTGATACCGCATAGCATAATATGTATCAAGTCAAGTAGACATTTCCAAATTAATATATTTTTTTCTTTTTTAAAGCATCTTTTTGGAGTAACAGTCAATTCGGTAATCACCTATAAGGACGTCGCCTTTCGCACCCCGTGAGAAGTTCGTCTTCAGATTCCCTTATGGCCGAATGATTTATGTATTATCTACTTATAAGAAGATTATGCATATGTGAAGTAGATCTCCCTAGAATGCCCAGCATTTGATTCATTCAACTTTTTCCATTACACCAACCAATAAAATCTTATGCTTTTTCTGTGAGAGGTATCTACCCAGAATTTTGCATCATAAATGGGTTTCCCGGATAACAAACTTTCTCGAAAAGAAATAATTATATTTAACTGGACGATTTCAACATCTACCAATGAAAGCTGTGTCCAATAAAAACAAAATTTGGTGCTCATAAATCATCTATTATTAACGACAGTTGATTCGACTTCATTTTCAAAGAAATGTTGGCCCTCAGGCGCTTCAAATATTGATTAGTACCAAAAACACCGAATTTTTCGTCCCACAATTCAACTAATATCTCTCCGCAACCACCGTATTCGCTTGATTTAGCACCGTGTTATTTTTCGCTATTCCCTAAACTCAAAAAACTGCTCTGGGGATGTCGTTTTGGGACAATTGAAAAGCTTCAACATGAATAGTAGTGGCGACTGTTATGGCGTGCTTGAGGTGCTGAAGATTGATAAAAAATGTTGACATAAGTGTACTGTATCCTGGCAACTACGTTGAAGGCGATTAAGTAGATTTCGAAGAAATTATAAAGATTAAAAAAAAAGAAATAAAAACTACTCTTTCTTTTTGGACACAGTACATTTGTAGCAAAGGATGTCGTTGAAACAAGGTCGAAAGTTAATATATTTTATTTCAACTTGATTACGTGTACATGCAGATCAGTTATATACATTTGATTTATTACATATTTCCTTAACATTCGTAACGTTTTGTGGTTAAACGAAAATGATTATGTAGTGCTTTCAAGATTCCGCTTGGTAACGTGACGGAATTTGATAAGAGTCGTTGCTTTACATATCGTAAGTAAGTTACTGTTTAAAATATTATATTTCACATTATCTATATTGCAGTGATTAACGCTTAAAAAGGGGAATGACAACAGTAACACTTGTCGGATAATTTATCACATTTATTCGTAATGTACTAACTATTACACTTAATATAGGTATAGGTATAGTCGAAAATTGTACAAGCGTCGAAAGTTTGGATGGGCCAAAATTAATATACCCATCACCATGACTTGCTGTAAACAGCATCGTGTACGATGTACCGGCTCGTCGCAAGATAAGTGAGAGCACGAAAATATCTTATTCCCATGCATTATATATAGGTATAATATTGACGTAGCTCTTTCCAATGAAACATTCACTGAAATATACTTTCAGCGTATATAAATTTAATGATTCCTTTCCATATCTATCAGATACCACCGCAAAAAAAGGAAATATTTTTGGAAGGGGATCTGCACGATGTATATTTCTTTGCTCGTACATTTGATTTCTCCTAATACGTTCGTTGGATAAATCTTGTTAATGCTTTCGTAAAAATAAAGAGCAGAATTTATTAGTTCCTAGTTGGGAGACATTCATAACGTGAAGAAGTTGACGTTGACGAAAAACGCCACAAAGTTTGTCACAAATGATAAATTATGCCTTATTGGGCAAAGATTATGACTTGAGTATTTGGAGTTCGCATGGCATTCTTTTCACCATTCACCCTTAAAAGCAATGAATTTAACAATAATATTTGGCATTTTTGTTTCATTTCAATAAAAAAAGGCGAAATTGCATAAATTAAAGTTCAAATTGCTGCCATATCCGAATTTGGGAAAAAAATATTTTCTTCCTCGGTCCCGGGACTTAGTGGATATTTTTTTGATTTGAAAAAAACTTTTTTTAATATAGGGTTATCTATGTTGTGGTTTTAAAATTGTCAGCTGTTAAATACCTGTCATCAGAAGTACTATTTATTTAGCGAAAGGTTTGCCATTTACGAATATGGATTGTTTAACAACCGAAAAACACGTATCGTTAAAACTTACTACTCTTATTGCATGAGAAGTTTTCAAAAAGCGTAATTTTACGTTTCTTGCAACCAAGATCATCCGATTTGACGCCGTTAGACTTTTTTGTGGGGCTACTTCAAAGACCGTTTTTATTTGAACCATCATTTGAAAACCAACATTCGTCGAATTATCGCCGAGATACCGCCCCAAATGTGCGAAAAAATAATTGGAAACTACCTCATTGGCATTGTATTTCATAATGGCAAGGTCCAAGCATTGTAATGAAATAAAAGTTTCATCAAATTGTAGCTTTATGTGTGTTTTATTTAACTGTACTTTCGAAACCGAAAAATGAACAACTGCATTTCCTTTTATAAATATAGCAAATATTATTAACATTGCAAATTATCAATCGGTCAAACTAAATAACTTAAAAAATTACATTAAGTCCAGATTGATTTCTTCAGAAACAAATTAAATTTCTGCTTTTCAAAAATCGAAAATATTTTGTATTAGATTTACTTCCATCAAATAGTTTTCCATAATAAAAGTTTCTCAAACTAAATATTATTGCATTCTTATAAAAAAGTTAGTCTGAAGAAACCTATTTTGTCGATCAAATTTCTTTAACATAGCTTTTAATTTAGAGTGTTGAATGATTAAGATAAACTTATTGTCCTAAATAAAAATTTACTTTTTCATAATTCAACTTTTAGAAGATGCTTGATTTACTTAAACAATTTTCCTTCAAATGATTCCCCTAAGATGACGTAAGGGCAAATTCCAACAAGAAAAAACAGTTATTTTAGTAAGGAAAATTCCAACAATAAAAGATGTAGTAATTAAAATATTTTAAATGAAAAATGCAATTAAGTGGAACTCTCTTTGTGGGAAATCAGCGGTTATTGAAGCAAATACATATTTCTTTACAAATATTAAGATAAATAAACGTTTCTTGAAGAACAATTGATTTCCTTGAACAAAATTTTATTAACCGACTTTTCATCTGTATTATTATTATCTATATTATATTATTAAGATATGAGGATGTTTTGGAACATATGTTTTTCTTAAATCTTAATATATAAAAACGTCCGTGCATATGTTTGTCCGACCATCAGATCTTAACGATTACAGCTACAGCAGCCATATTCACACCGTAGGGTCGGTTGGTGCCCGATTAGGTTTTAATGAAGTTTGGGGCCGGTAGGGGGCTTGGGGTAGACTTTCAAAAATTTATATAAATGAACCAATTTAACTGAAATTCAGAATGTGTGTTTCTTTGATCATGAGAAATTCGTTTGTGTATAAATGAACCCGGTAGGTGGCGCTGAGGTGGACTTATTTCGAAAATTTATATTTATGGTCCGATTTTACTCAAATTAAAAATGTATGTATGCTTCATCATTTTAACATTTTGTATATGTTTAAATCCAGTAGGCGGCGTTTCGAAAATAAATTTTTTCCCTCCGATTTTACTCAAGTTAAAAATGTATGTATGTTTGAACATTTCAATCTTTATATATATAATTCTACTGTACGGGCGTTGTCAGTGAACTCCTCCTAAACGGCTGGACCGCTTTGCATAAATTTTTGTGTATGCGTCTGGGTGGTGCTCGGAATGGTTTAGATTTACAATTCGGTCCAATTGGACAAAGGGGCGTGGTACCTCCCATACAAACAAAAAATTAAAAATCAATTATTTCTGCTCCTGTTTACGGTATTTGAACAAAATTTGGTGCGTAGGTTTGGTGTACATATCTTAAGTGCTACTGCAAATATGGGCGGGATTGGACAATGGGGAGTGGTACCTCCTATACAAACCACAAATTAAAAAGCAATTATTTCTGCTCCTGCTAAAATTTGAAGGCAAAGCAACGTTTGCCGGGTCGGCTAGTACCTCTATAAAATAAAAATAAATCTATGAGTACTTCACAAATGTAACTGTATATATTTGTGAGCATTCGCAACCATAAGAATTATCAGACGCCAAATGACATTTCTGACATTCCCCAATTTGAAACTACAAAACTACGATTATATTAACTTACGTCCATTCTTGGCTATGGCTTGGCTTGGCTATGGTGTCTCATCATCAACAATGAGTTTAATAGCGTTCGTGACTGTAGAGGTTTGTTGTATTAACTTGTTCTTTATAATGAAGGAAGATTTGCAGATTTGTACTCTTTTCGGGGGAGTTTTCTATTTCCACTTTTCGAAGAGAATTAATTAAAAAACGATTTTTTTAAAGTTAGGCATTTGTATATACGCAGCTATGCCTCAAATTCTGCCATTGCTTTTCATAATAATTTTTCCCCTATGCTCTTTGTTCTGAATAAAATAAACAAATGGTTATGACTTTTTGTTGTTTAATATCTTTTCTACATAATTAACTGGAGGTATTAAAACAATAATTTCACCAATTTTTTCCAAATGACTAATGGAAGAGATATAATAATAATACTGTTACTAATACGTACTCGTATTTCTAATCTTTGTGGGGAAACAAGAGTTACATAAATTCAATACAAAAAATATTTTGAAATATATCTGCGATATGAAATGAAAATGATAGGACCTTCAAAAATATAACATACGTACAAACTGTCCTATATTGTTAAGTGAATTTTCGATAACCCTTAATGCCTCCTTCTGTGTAATTGTTAATTAATCACAGATTTTGCCAACAACAATTTTGTTTATCGACTATTTATTTCGTTTATCAGTAGGAATAAAAACAACAATACCCCAGTAAATTGTTCATATTACTAAAACAAACATTACAATTTCATAAATTGTGCATAATAACCGTGTTTACCCATTTAGAAAGATACTCCCGTATAAAAAAAAACGAAAACAACAACAACGAAAAGGCGGAAGTTTTCTAATCAATCACTAGCCAGACTGTTATTGTTGTGATTGTTTTCCCCCGTTCGGTTTCACTTCATTCTGATGTTGATCTATAAATACTCGTACTGTTGTCAGGAAAGCAAAATTTAGTATTTAGATACATTACTTTATGTACTTTTTTTCGCCCTTGGACATGAAAAAAAAAAACATGTAAAGCAAAAAAAAGCGCACGTGTTATACATTAGATATCATGTGATCAACCTTCATTTCGACCTATCGATGGATTTATCGGTTTAGGGATGAGGTCCTCATCAATCTGGGCTGATAGCCCTATGCATCAGAGGCGCATGTATACTGTTGCTCAGAACAGTATAAATCTTGGTCAGTTCGGTTTTCAAAAATCGAATTTTCGACGTCCATTTTTCGCTTTTCAAACAACGCGGTTGTTTTTTTTTACTGCGTGTAATATCATATGTTGTGCTGTGTTGCTGCACATAAGTGATAGATTCGAAAAAATGTATCGACTCGGATTCCCTTTTTGATTCGATTTTGTGATGTCTGATACGAGTAATTCTCATATACATTGGTTGTTTGAGATTAAACAAAATTTTGAGAACGTACGTACGTAATGATCGCAAAGGCTTGATTTTACACCCCCTAATTTTTATTTATATTTGGTTATATTTAGTATGTATGAGTTACGTAGACTACTGAGAGTTTCCGTAAAAAATTGGCAATATCGGCGCATGTTTTGATATAGCCCCAAGCCAAGTATACCCGCTTCTCAGTGTACAATGCACGAACCGTTTCGAAAATGGACCATCTAGGGACAAAAAAGTTTTGATACAGCCTCGTTTTTGCTGAAACCGAAAACTAAAATCCATACATCAACTTTTTGACTCCCTTCAACTGACAGTTTTTTGAAACTTATCATTTTCGAACGGTTCTGTGGTATCGCTTTTTTCAGGCGATTGCCTCCGATATTTTATTTCAAACACATTAAAAATATTGCGAACTACTTCAGTTTAAATTAAATTATTATATATTCAATTCAACTGGGATTATTCCATTTTGCACAAAAAAAAAAAAAAAATTGACAAATATAAGTTATGTTTTAGATTTGCAGAAAGATATTGAAATTGTACGACCAATTGTACGATTTAAGACATAAATGGACTGAAATCTGTCTAAAGACATGTGAAAGATATGTGAAGAACGTAAAGAAGAGCTCTAATCGCACTACATTGGAAATTACATTATTATTGGAAATGAATGAATTTATATATCAATGAAAGGTATGGTTTGTAGAGGTTTTGTAGGCTTAATAGTAAGTGATATATTAGATAGCTGGCAGCAGGTATCACTTATTTCTATAGTCTATATAGTCTACTTGCCTACATAATGCGCACGGTTAAAACACTCAAAATTATAGTATATGATGAAGGAATGACAACAAGACGACAAACTTTGAAGAAGGTGTGCAGTAAGAGCTTGTGCGAAGAAACAGGTACAAAGTTCGTTTAAAAAGGCTTTTTGGAGATTTGGCAACCATTTCTCAGATTACCGGGCAAAGTGCAAAATTACTGCTATTGAAGGGAACATTCTATTAATGGATTGCAAAGTAAACATTAGAGAAAGCATTAAGCAAACGCGCGGTGAAAGTTAGGGCATTTCATTTCACTTTTAAAGTTACATTCATAGAAAGATATGGTTATCTGAAAATTTCTCTTTTCGAAAATCAGGTATTATCAAATTTGGCCAACGAATAACCGGAGTAAAGCGATTTTTCCCTATATCTAGGTACGTCGTCATGTATTCGATGATATATTTGTAGAGTTGTAGAGTTAAGTTGCGTCTTTTTTATTACTAGTTCGTTTTCAAGTTTACAAATGTTTGTTCCTAATACTGCGACGTAAAAATTTACATTATTCCGACAACAGTTTCTGGGTTGGCGCCACATAAAATGTTCCTCGTGTATGCAGTATTGTGTGGTGGAAAAATTTAGCTTCTAACCATCTTATTTTTTTTTTTTTTTTGATTGTTTCACCGTGAAAAGTCAGCATAGCAGTATCAGCCTTATGGACCAAAGCTAATGGGAAAAACAGAAAAGTGAAATTTAAGTTAATTTTGCATTTTACATTTCCTAAATGGACGCAAGATCGTTTCTGCAATAAACTCAGCCTTGGTGTGTTCTTTAAGTTCAGAATGACTTAAATGAGAAGCTTACAATGTTAAATATGTGGCTTGATAAATAGGCGTTGTGAACTCCTTTAATATATGGCATATTTTTATAAATATCAAAATGTATTGGTAGCCAGCTCTAGTCCATAAAATATCGTTTTAAGAAGTTTTATGATAGTAATGTGAGTAAGCAAATATTTTAAATTTTAATTTGTTCCTCTAGAGTTATTAATTTTCTTCAAAAGTTATCACTTCAAAAAATTGGAAATAATCAAAAATTTACTTTCTTATTGTTTTGTATATTGGTAAGAACATTTTCAGCATGAAAATAGTTTTTGAGCAGCGCAAGTTTGTTTGATATCGCATGAGTGTACGTTAATGTCTCTTATGCACTCTCCATCAATTAAATATGTTGTCAAAAAGTGGAGCAGAATCTATAATTTTCGAACCCATTTTCGAACAATGGTTTCTTAATACTAATACCGACCACAAAAAATCCAAATTTCTTACGGATCTGCACTGTCAACAATTAGACCGTCTGATGGAAGCAATCACTCAGTAGCGGCCAGCTTTGGTCAATAAAAGGCGAATTGTATTCCATCAGGACAATGCCAGCCCACACACATCGATAGTGGCTCTATAACCTCTCCAGGAGCCTTATAGTCCGGGCCTAGCACCAAGTGATTACCATATGTTCCTGTATATGTCAAATGATTTGATTGATGGTGAAAAATTGGCCTCAAGTTATCGAACAAAACGGTGCATATTTGATCTAAATCGAAATATTCTAACTATGTTAAATAAAGGCTACAATGTCATGCAAAAATAATACATTTCTTTTCACTACACCTTATACTTCGAAATTTCTTAAAATTGTTTTATTACAGTCCAACAATACCTTTTCTATGAGAGATGATATTTTAGCCACAGTCACTTTTCCACGACACTGGACCGTAATGAATGGCGTAATGTACAGTGCTGGACAATTCAATTGAAACTTTTTTTAAAATTTCCTTTTCTTTGCTAGAAATCGAAAAACAAAAAAAATTTCTGAATAAACTTGAAAATTATTTCGGAATTTTATTTTGTACATTTTGTTTGATATATTAAAAAAACAAAAAATACATAAATATAACATCGTTCTAAAATTATAAAGAAAAGTAAAAGTATTCAATTTTGAGCTCTTGACAAAACAATGAAAACTTAAATTTTACGTCAATAAAAATCTTTGTCTTATTATAAATAATTAATATTTAGTTGGGTATCCTTTATTTTTGATAACTGCATCACAGCGACAATGCATTGACAACTGCATTGAATGGGTGCAATATATATATGTATGTATGTATATATACTTATATATGTATAAGTTTCGAATTTAGCATCTGTTTATTTGTTTGAGCCTAAATTCCTGTTCTGCGCTAAATATTCTTTCGAAATGCTACCATTGTCATTCTCATGGATCACACCGTTTACACTGGCCCGTAAAATGTACCATTTGAAAGCACCGTTTCATTTCCACTTTCTATTTGCAAGATCCCAATGTTAGCCAGTTTTGTCGATTCTAATTGAAAAACTATACGAACCGCTGCCGTCACGCAATGTTAACTTTGAAAGTAAACAACATAAACTATTCTCCTATATACATATGTATGTATGTACTGTGTGTACTTACACATTTTGGCGACATGCTAATGTTTTGTTTTGAACATAAGAAATCGCCAACAAAAATTACTAACAATTTCAATGACAATGACGACGTCGATGTCTGTGGTTTTGGTCCACCTACGGAGAATGTGTATAAGTTTGTGGTATGTGGTGGGAGGCGGGTTTTAGATAGAAAAAAAATAAGTGCAAACAATGCAAATCATTTGCGAAATAATCTTTTAAACACGGCATAACACGACAAAACGGAACTAAACGCCAAAAAATTGTGTGCATAGATTTCTATGAAATTATTCACACTGGAGCGACACGGATCGCAAGCGACAGCCGCACTGCAGCCATTGAAAAAAAAAACGCAGTATGCAGATAAAAGGAACCTTTTGGTGGTCTCAAAATACTAGCACTCTTGAGTGACGCTTTTTGAGCTGAAGCGTTTTGTCGCGTCGCCCTGGTATAAACTAATCTTAATTTGTTTTAGGAGATAGGAAAACAGGCATTCGCTAGTGTGCCAAGTTTATTAAGCAAATAACAAACATCCCAATCAAATCAAGGCAGAAATTATAAACAGACGAAATGACCACCAGACATTGTTGAATTCGGTGGATGTTAGAAGCAGAATAGGGTGAAGTGATGTAATGATTTCTGACATAAAACCTACATGCATATCAGGGTACCAATTAATTTTATGGGAACAAATTGAATGAAATTTGACGAAATCGACAATGTGTGAAATTTAGAGAAAATTTGACAACTTTTAGACTTACTTCATTTACAATGTCCTATGTGCACACAATAAGTAAAGAGATTTTGAGTTCCCCACACTAGTATAGGTGATTTATTTAAATTTAAAAATTTCTCCACTCCAGTATGTGACTACATTCTTCGAGTTACATTTTTCGGGTTAAAAAAATGAGAAACCGCCACCGAAACGAAATTAAATTCCGAAATAGTTTCGATTTGTTTCAGTGTCTGGAAGCTAACTAAAAATATACAAAAAGGCAACCGAATCAAAATTGAATTGAAATTTGTTTCTGTTTGATATATCCAAACTAAAAGTGCAAAAAATTTTGATTTTGATTCTTATATCCGAAACGAAATTAGAAACAATTTTGATTCTGTTTTAGCCTATGGA
Organism: Philornis downsi; assembly: GCA_019455685.1. Taxonomy (NCBI): domain Eukaryota; kingdom Metazoa; phylum Arthropoda; class Insecta; order Diptera; family Muscidae; genus Philornis; species Philornis downsi. Next base: position 2,810,298 of record JAHXMU010000014.1, read on the forward strand.
GCCTTCATAAAAAACAGACAAAATTGTGAAAATTTCTGAGAGCCTGGTATCGTAAATTTAGAAAATAAAATATTTAAACGATTTTTACCTTTCGCAGTTTGACACCAGGTTTTTTCCTCTGCCAACGAAACTAACGAAACTACATACGGTTGTAGTTCTGATTTGGACTAAAAAACGAAAGTGCATAAAACTGTATTTTCGTTTCAAGTTCTCGAATCAAATGTATGTGTTTCTACATGTTTCCATAGAGAAAAAGAATCATTGAAGGTTTCTAATTTCGTTTCGGGAAAAAAATAAATGAACATTGGAAGTGTGTTGCTGTTTCGAATAAGAATCAGCAACAACAGTAGGAAACCGAAGCAAAACCAAACTTGCGCGAAAATCCCTACAAAAAATTAATACGCAGGAATGAAATTATTAGATGGAACCTTCCCGTTAAAATGATCCAATTGCCAGTCGCGTTCACTGAAACTTTATTCGCCGTCGAAAAGATCACATGATAAATGGCTTGGTAATATTCCACTTTATCCTGGAAGACTTCTTGCCGCCCAATGTCATTCCACAAAGGCGTATCATCTACGCACGGACACCATGCTTAGTCATGGTCGAATCGGTTTGTTGAAGGCAGCTTTACAACCGACGAATAGATAATACATGTCGATCTGTTTTCCTGGGTCCTCTCAAGGCTTTCTTTTATGAATGTGTAGTCAGTTGCTCATTTAACAGTTCTAAATCAGGATAGGCTTTAGTGTCTCACATAACACACTTGTTGGGATATAATATGCAATGGATAACAGATTGATTCAGTGATAGTGGGTACCATCGTAGACTGCAAATAAAACAAAAAAGTTTGAAATCAAAATTCTGCTAATGCCCCATTTTATATATAAAAAAGAAAAACATAGAAATTAAGTAGTTCGTAGGTTCACCATTATTGTTTACGTATGTACGAGTATATTTTATAGTTATTCCACACACTTTAATCTCTGAAGTCACATGATGATTATAATTTACAACGCCGTTTTCAATTTCTTCTATGTTTTTTCCAGCTGACGCTCTACATTACCATTGGCCTTTTAACCTTAATACTCGTCATTTGGTATATATTCTATAGACGATATCTGCGTGATAAGGAACGACAAAAGTTGCTGCTAGCTCAAAGTTCTGCCGACATGCGTGGTCTACGCTTTCGTAAACGCGACAAAATGCTATTTTACGGTCGCCGTATGTTGCGCAAAGTGAAAAATGTGTCCGGTCAAGTGTACGGCGGCCAGGGTAGAAAACGCAGAGCCGTCATGCGTTTTGCCAAGCGGCTTCTGCAATTGAGGCGGGAAAATATACCGCTACAAATGAAAACGGTCGAACCACCGGCTGAGTATTTGGAGGAGACCATGGAAGGTTCCGAGCGAGTACCGCCAGATGCTCTTTATATGCTGCAAAGTATTCGGATATTTGGTCATTTTGAAAAACCGATATTCCTGAAGTTATGCAAACACACAGAAGTTTTGACATTGGATCCAGGTGATTTCCTATTCAAAATCACCGATGCCGATGACAGTGTGTTCATTGTACAGTCGGGTGAAATAAATGTATTCATTTCGAATGCAGATGGTAGCACTCTGTCATTGAAGACAGTGCGGAAAGGCGAATCGGTGACATCGTTATTGAGTTTCGTTGATGTTTTGTCAGGAAATCCCAGTTACTACAAGACCGTGACAGCAAAAGCGGTAGAAAAAAGTGTTGTGATTAGATTGCCCATGCAGGTGAGTTGGAAATAAGAACTACATATATATGCTTAAATTTTGAATTAGGGTAAGAGTTTGCATCGGAAGGAAAAGAAACCTGAGTATTCAAAGTAAAGAGTAGATAAACCGAGAAATTGCTTTGTTTTTTAATTTAAATTGTTTCTATTCAGGACTAGCTGACCCGGCAAACGTTGTTTTGCCTTCAAAATGTTAATGTGGTAAAAAAAATAATTCCAAAAATCTCATCTCCAACGCCATCTATCACTTCAAATAAAACCTTTTAAACCTTCTGGAATACTCTACCGATAATTTAAGACCAAAATGAGCCAAATCGGTCTAACCGTTCTCGAGTTTTAGCGAGACTAACGCACAGCAATTGATTTATATATACATAGTCCTGCCATATGTTCTGTTACAAATATAAAACGCGATAAAAAAAACCAATATTCATATTGGATTCAAAATTATTTCATTTATTAGAAGACAATATTGGTTATTAAAAAAAATTGTATTCACTCGAAATGGCCGCCTTTTGCTTTAACACAAGCTTTCAAACGGTGTGGCCATTGGGCTATAGCCGCACGTACGATTTCCATGGAGATCGAGGACGCTGCTCTGGTTAATGCTGTTTTAAGGCTTCCCAAATTTCTGTGGGGAGTCTTGCAAGCCATATTCTCCAATTCTGACCACAAAGCATAATCCAGTGGATTGAGATCTGGACTCCCTGATGGCCAATCTTCTGCTGCTATAAAGCCAGGAATATTGACTCTGAGCCACTTCTGCGTGGTCCTGTTGGAAGATCCATCTACGTCCATTGAAAAGGGTATTGGTCAAACCCTTCGCAACACCCTCTAACACATCTTTTTGGTAAACCTTTGCACCAGTTTTTATGCCCTTTTCACAAAAATGGAGGGATGTGACACCATGGTGGGAGACCCCCACCAAACCATTACGGAAGAGAGATGATGGCCACGTTGTACCCTTGGAACAACTTTTTTCGCTTCCTTAGATGAAGTGGGCTAAATCTTGTCATTTTGTTTGTTGAAAACTTCTTCCACGGTAAAAATTTTCTCATCCGTAAACAGAATGTTTTCATGGCCATTGTCCGCGTGCCACTGCAAAAGTCGCTTGCATCTTTCCAGCCTAATTTTTTTTTTAGCTGAGGAGTTAGAAGATGCCCCGTGGATCGACGATAGGCTTTCATATGCAGATCATCCCGAATCAGCCTAGACATGGATCTGGTTGATATATCCAATTCCTTGGACATGATTTTCTTCTTTCTAAGGGGATTTCTCCGAATTTTTTCACGCACTGCCTTTACTACCACACTCGTACGGACGACGCGCGGGCGGCCACTTTTTGGCCTGTCTTCTACTCCAGACAATTCGTCGAAGCGAGCAATAGCACGATAAACGAACATTTTTGATATTCCGACTGGTTTTAGCAACTCGAAAATTTGGCCAGCACTCTTTCCGCACTTATGCAACGCTATTACGCCGACTCGATTCTCTTTAACGCCCCACTCCATGTTAATAGATTGCTAACTGAAACCAAACTCTGACTAGTATTCTTCACTAATCAGTGCATGTGTTCTGAAAAAAAAGTTAACGGTTCTATTCCCGCAAGAAGTTTTGAATGATAAGCGCTGGAAATTGTGTAACAGAACATATGGCAGGACTAGGTATATATATAAGAGATTGTAATTTTAAGCCTTAGGGCCGATTTGATCAAATTATTTACAACATGATTAGAATTTAATTGGTATTTTCAACTTCATAATATAACGAAAAATGTAATAGCAGATTAAATAGTAAAAGTTATGACTACCCGTGTGTTTTTTTTTTTTTTGTTCAAAACCAACTGGACAGTAATTAAAATTTCTACTTTCTATCGGTGTCGGCAAATTGAAAATTGTCTATGAAATTTAACCTAAGCGCAACAGATACTATGAAAACTTTCAAAATGTTCTTGCAATGTTGAACCTGATCGGAATAACTCTGAATTAATCTGCTACATTAACCTTCTTTCTTTCAGAAAATTATTATTTTTTAAAGCCCTTTGAACATCTTCACAGTATAGGTTTAATTTAAGAAAAGTTGAGTGAAACATTCTTCAGAGAAAAGTTCACCATAAAGGTTGGCTCCATTACATTAGGTATTCTTTAAGAACAATGTGCTTCTATTAACATATTGTTAACTATAAAATTATTTAGGAGAGTTCATTAAAAATTTTCCTGCGCACATTTTCCTATTAAAATGAATGTGATCCATCTAAAGAAAAATGCGCTAGATTCCAAAATTTAGAATTGACGGGCATTACCCTAATGCTTTAAAGTATCTCCCACAACATATGCTTTGCTGACTGTGGATATAATATGTTTATTAGAGCTAAGTATTCTGTTTCTCAGATCAGCATCCAAAGTAAAACTTGGTAGAATTGGTCAACATTTACAAAGCCTCATGTGTTTGCACATTTCTAGATTTAGGTACAGACAATTTATCTGTCAGCAAGCAGTTCGCGTGGGTTCGTGTTAGCACCTAATATCATTAGAGTATACCAGTATCCGTGAATTAAGACTCAATCGGTTGTCTTGCTGCACACCTGACTAAACAGAAATCGATCTGGAAGTTGTACTACCGAAAGATACAGACTTGGCCCATATTTCCAAATTAAAATTTCCGTGTAATTTAACACGTCAAAAACACTCCGATTTATGGGTTTTGATATTGTAAACTTATTTAAAGTACATCAATGAGCTTACCTCGTTAATTGATTCGTTTTTTACCTGAAACGGAATTTAAAACCTACATCGATTCTGTTTCTCTATCGAAACATAATGAAACAGGTATCTTGATTCAAGAAAATGAAACGAAAATGCACTTTTATGCAGTTTTGTTGCTTAGTCTGAATCAGAACTGAAATCAAAAAAATGTCTGGCATTAAACGGTAAAAGATAAAAATAATTTAAATAATTTATTTTCTGAACTTGCACAGCCACTCACAAATGTCATCTGTTTTTTTGAATTGAAAATATTCAAATGAAATACGAACAAAATGTTTCACAAACTGAATCAGAATAAAACTTGTTTCAAAATTCGTTTCGGGTGTAAGAATCAAAACCGAAACTGTAATTTTGTTTTGCTCGTATGAAACAGAAACAAAATTCAATATAATTTCTATTTGGCTATCGGAATCTGAGTGAAACTCTGTATGTTTTTGATTTAGATTCCTACGATTGAAACAAACCAAAACTATTTTCGAATTTAATTCCGTTTCGGTAAAAGTGCCTGAAGGAGAGATATGGATATAGGTCCCTCCACATGTTTTGAAAATAATTAAACTTCAATGAGTTATTAATTATTAAAGTTGTAACTAAAGCAAACCTCAATTGCCTCGTGTTTATCGATATTTATACCTAAACATAGAATATTCACCGGATCTGTTATAATTCCTAAACAGTCTACTGTTCATAATTTTCAGTTTGGAAAGGTGAGGCAAATTCCCGTTACTAAGAGCGATATTCAAAGGAACGGTTAAAGATGATTCAGAAAGCACAATTTTCATTAGGAGCCTGAAAACTAACTGAGTAAATTATTGGTAATAATAAGGGTCAATCTTGTCATTCCCAAAAACTCGCTTACTAATACCGAGTCAAAAATATTATTCAGTTCACGGAGATTCAGAATATGGGCCCGGCTTAAGTAAAGGAATCGTCGATATTGTGTCAGGGAAACTTAACCATGCCACCGATGCTAATTACAAATACTCTGAAATGGCAATGGCAAAACTAGAATAGCAGTAAGTTCAATGTCGGAACACTTCCAATGACCTATCGCTTTAGTTGCCATTTCTACACAGAAATCGCAAAAGCGGTTTTTTCAGAAAATGCGACAAAGATCAAAATGAAAACTATAAATTAGATAACTTCGTGTTTAGACCTCCAACATTTTGTTAGGCAACGTTAAAAGATTTACTCAGTATGTTTCTTTTTTGAAACCATTGCTTGTCTGGATGTCAATTGCATCAAAACATCCCTATAAATGAATGAATTTTTTCATAGGAGGCCAAAGGTTCAGCAGTATTTTTCGACTTTGAAGTCTGCTCTCCTGAAGTTTTTCTATTGGGCTTCCTACGTTTTGGAGTGAAGGCAGAATTGTAAACTCACCACCAAGGTGTGGTTACTTCTCAACAGACAAAAAATATATATAAATTTGGAATAACCCATCTGAAAATCCTTTCCCATGTCGAATATTTCAGTCAAAGCAACCTTGAAAAGCTATAAAATTCGGCGCCAATTCTCCAACACCTTCTTTAGTACCACGTAAGGTCCTTCTCACTCTCCAAGACGTCAGTAACGGATGGCGGCAGATCTGCGCACTTTATATGGGAAAGGCCAGCACGCAACCAGCACCTTTGGAAATGGGAAGTTAACTGGCATCCTTGATGCAGCAAAAACGTTCACTTGTGGTGAAAATTTGACTGAAACACAATAAATTTAATATTGTGTTGTCATAGCTTGTAATTACTTGCTATTTGACATCCATTCAGTACTTACGTAGTGCTATTATGTGGCTATGACATTACATTTTCCGATATATTTCCAAAAAATTATTAATTTTTAAAATTTATAGGGTTATATAGTGAAAATTAAAGCTGTAAAATGAAATATAATAGTTCAACATGTCTAGTTGCTTAATATAATACATTAAATTGTATTCAATAGAGAGAAACTGCATATCTGCTTACTGGTCGTCAATATCAATATTGAAAGTTGGGATGATGATGATTATGACAAGGGATGACAACTTCCCATTGAAAACAAAATATTTCACTAATTCGAACCATTACTTTTTCAACAATAGCGTTATTATTAACACTTTGAAATAATATATATTTACATTGTTGGAAGCTACCTGGAACCACTTCCGCTGGAAATATGGAATCGGCACATGTTCCCACCATCTCACTAATGAAAATTTCCCTCTTTTAGATTACTTCTATTTTTTTTTGCTGGGTAGTAACAACAGATAAATACAAAAAAAAACAGATATTCAATTGATAATAAAACTGTTGTTATATTATCTGTTAATTATTCATCTACTCTCTTCCGTCTTGATAAAAAAAATACTATCAGAAAGCTAGTGCTTTAGTGCTTACAAAAAGCTTCAACAAAACAATGCATGCAATTGCCGTTAGATGAAATTGTATATTCATATTACCATTCATGATTGAAAATTATCACTATTTGCGATCTCACAACAAAATTAACTTTGAACTTCATATAAACATTTTCAACCCAAATAAAGCTACTATCGCCAATAAAGGAAATTTAAATGTTTTAAGACACAGAGCAAGAAATTTTCTAATCTATTACAGACAGGGTAGCCCAATTAAAAAAAGTTGGCACGTCTAATGAATGAAATTATAAAAAAACCAAGAATTGGTTAAATAGTATTTAAAGTTATCATGGAATATGAAGATCATGTAGATCTTAATTAAATATATTTTCACTGTTTAAAAATATGGAACTAAATATTGCTTAACTGAGCTGCGATTTCCAAAAAGTGGTCATCTTTCTATTGCGGAAATGCATTTTAAATAATATTACAATCCTTCATAGAAATACCCATCTATCTTAATACCAAATTTTTGGGAGAGCATCTTTTTAAATGAAACCGAAACCGGTATTTGTATACTCTATTCCTAAGACAATACTGTATGTATATTTTTCTGAAAACACTTATTCTTACAAAAAAACGCTTTATATTCTAATAGTTCAATTCAATTCATTATTTGAGTAAAAAATGTTTGAAAACGGACGCATAACAAGATTAATAGTAGGGATTACAGTTATCAAAACTGGACTTGTCTGTAAATGAGCACAAAACCTTGTTATTTGTTTTGACAAACAAAGAATCTATTCGTTTAGGACACTTCGTCAAATTCACAAGCTGAAAATTTTCAGTTGCAAATAATTTCATCTTCCTCCGATCCGCCATCAATAATGCAAATGATGTCAGCCATGAAATTATGAGAATATTGCTTGCAAACAGCTGCTATTATGGGGTGAGCAAGCGATTTAATGACAAAGACGTGGTTCGCACAGAATAGGGTAAGCAAAAACTTCATTCGAAAAACGAAGTTTCACAGGAGGGTATCAATACTTGGTGTAACAAATTGGAGAAGAAGCGCAGAATACCGAAGCGTTTATATATTTTTTACTTTCTGCACATAATAGACAATAATTTCTATTTTAGCCGTCAGACAAGTAAGTATCGTAAAAACCTCTATATATTTTAACTTCAGCATAGGAATTTAACTTCGGCCAATTGTCCAGAGGAATTGGCGTTATTGATGCCTAAATTTTTTTTTGATTACCGGCGCAACAAATGTGTGTTTTTTGTATTAGGGAAAACCGTAGCTGCTACCCAATTGATGTGACATGATTACAGATGATCCCACTTTTTATTCCGTTTACGTTTGCTCAATACTCCCTTGATGGGCCAATTCCACTCTTAAATATAGTAAATAGAATATTGAATTAGAAGAATGAATTTCGTCATCTTAATTCGCAAAACGGTTCCTAAGAATCAAAATAAAATCAGTATTTTTCCAATTTTTCTACAAAGATAATATGCTTTTCTGCCGAATACAAAAATATAAACTTTCAAAAAAAAAAAAAAAAACTTGCAATTTGGCCTGACCTACATACATATGTATACATCATTCAATATTTAATTTTTTTCATTATTTTTATTTCCCTTCATATCGCCTACTTTGTGGTGCACTTCAATTTGAGCGTTATAGGTAATTAGTTACTAGTTAATTTAATTTTATATTCTAAGTTATATTTTGTTTTTCAAATTCAAGTAGTATTTATTTTATGCATTTTGTAATTTGTTTAATATTGGCAAAAAGGCTTTAAATTACAAGACTGTTCAATAAATGAAATAAATGAAATAAGTCTTTGAAGGATGAACTATTTTTTACAACAGACACAGAAGAACCTCTCTCTGAAGAGATCTAAAGTATTTCAGGCTTTTATCTATCAATATTACTTGATTTTATAAAATGATCTATTCTGTATACAAAATTACGTGCACGACATTGTTTGGGACATTGGAAGTGGTAAACTGTATTTGTTTTTTTTTTATCAATTTCCATGGATGCAATTTAATCATTATTCATAAAAAAGCTGAAACACGCTTCAATTCTAACTACATTAATAACATTGCACCTGTTTACAGGCCTTCAAGGAAGTCTTCGATGAGAATCCCGACATTATGATACGCGTCATTCAAGTAATCATGATACGTTTACAACGAGTTCTCTTCACCGCCCTGCGCAACTATTTGGGTCTGAATTCGGAGCTCGTGCAAAATCATATGCGCCACAAGAAGTCGCATCCACCACAGCAGCAACAGCAACAACAACAACAGTCAAATGCCACCACGACACAACAACAAATACAATCGAAAAATTCTCCCGGTCACAGACGATCTCAAGGTGAAGCAATACAACACAGTCTGTCGGAAGCCATACCGCCGCCCGATATGCTACAGGATTTAGCCTATGAACCTCCAATGTCCCACCTTATTGTGCAGAATGTGCCCCCCTCGCCACCTCATTACGGCCCACAGAGTAACGTGGGAAATTTGTCAACGCGTCGTTACTCTATGACACCGGCCGAAATCAATATCAATGCCTCATCCATCGATATGAAATTGGTTCATACGTCGGCGGTGGATAGCTTCCTCAAAGAACTGGGTTTGCCTGAAGAAGATCGTACATTCTTAGAGCCCTTTGTTGAGGTTCGTGAGGTAGATATCGATGTTACTCTCATCAAGGAGGGCAATTCTGATGATATTTGTGTTTGGTTTGTTATGACCGGTGGTTTGGCTGTTTATCAGAGCGGTGTTGATCCCATCCGTAATTTTCATACCGACAAGATGGACTGTTTCATACATCATGTGCATCCGGGTGAAATTGTGGGCGCCTTGGCCGTCTTGACCGGAGAAGCCAGCGCTTATACAATTACATCGCTGTATCCCAGTCGTATCGCTTTCATACGTCGTCCTGCCATTTACCAAATTATGCGTGAAAGGCCAAAAATTGTTTTAGATCTGGGCAACGGCGTGGTGAGACGCCTCTCTCCTTTGGTCAGACAATGCGACTATGCTCTCGATTGGATTTTCTTGGAATCTGGTCGCGCTGTCTACCGCCAGGATGAAATGAGTGATAGCACCTACATTGTACTCAGTGGTCGCATGCGTTCTGTTATCACTCAGTCTAGTGGTAAGAAGGAAATTGTGGGCGAGTATGGTAAAGGTGATTTGGTGGGTATTGTCGAAATGATAACAGAGACATGTCGTACTACAACGGTAATGGCTGTAAGAGACTCAGAACTTGCCAAATTACCTGAGGGTCTCTTCAATGCCATCAAATTGCGCTATCCCATAGTGGTGACCAAATTGATATCACTGCTGAGCCATCGTATCCTGGGCAGCATGCAAACACGTTCCAGTGGCACCGCTGCCCCGCTAGAAGCAAACCCTGTCACACATAAATATTCCACAGTAGCCTTAGTACCCGTCTCTGAAGATGTTCCCCTCACCGCTTTCACATATGAGCTATTCCATTCACTGTGTGCCATTGGTCCCACTCTGCGATTGACCTCCGAAGTTGTGCGCAAACAACTGGGAGTGCACATCTTTGAACAGAGCAATGAATATCGTCTGACCTCTTGGCTAGCCCAACAAGAAGATCGTTATATCATTACTTTGTATCAGTGCGATGCTTCCTTGAGCGCTTGGACGCAGCGTTGTATGCGTCAGGCCGACGTTATCCTCATTGTGGGCATGGGCGACCGTGCACCCACAGTGGGAAAATTTGAACGTGAAATTGATCGCTTGGCCATGCGCACCCAGAAAGAATTGGTGCTTTTGTATTCCGAAACGGATAGTTCTAAGCCGATGAATACTCTGCAGTGGCTTAATGCCCGTCCTTGGGTGACGAAACATCATCACATCCAGTGTGTGAAGCGTATTTTTACAAGGAAAAGTCAGTACAGAATTGTAAGTCTACATATTTGAATGGTTTAAAATGTACAAACTAAAATAAGATTATTTCCCCTTTTAGAATGATTTGTATAGTCGTGTCTTAATGTCTGAGCCTAATATGCATTCAGATTTTTCACGTTTGGCGCGATGGCTAACTGGCAACTCCATTGGTTTGGTGTTAGGCGGTGGTGGTGCTCGAGGTGCTGCTCATATTGGCATGATGAAAGCCATACAAGAGGCTGGCATTCCCATTGATATGGTGGGTGGAGTGAGTATAGGAGCACTAATGGGTGCTCTATGGTGCTCCGATCGCAATATAACACCTGTCACGCAAAAAGCCAGAGAATGGTGCAAGGTAAGGCTACAATATGCACTATTATTGCCCTAGCAAAGACACTGATTAATAATTAACCCTGACATTTTCTCGAATAGAAAATGACTAAATGGTTTTCGCAGTTATTGGATTTAACCTATCCCATAACGTCCATGTTCTCAGGTCGAGAATTTAATAAAACTATACGCGAAACGTTTGGCGATGTTAGCATTGAAGATTTATGGATACCTTATTTTACCTTGACCACCGACATCACAGCTAGTTGTCATAGAATTCATACCAATGGTAAGTTTGCAAATTGCTTTCGTTTCTTTTCTTTTATGGTGTTTTACAGATTTTATCTTGTAGCACATTTGTTTTTCAATGATCCTTATCCACCTACATCATCATGTTTTGTTTTGTGTAATTTTTCAAATCATTACGCACTCCAACAATATAAAAATGTGTTTTCTCTAAATTTATTTTGATTTCCGTGAAATTAAAATTGAATATTTGATTGCATTTAACATTCAATAAATTTGACCACAGTTCCAAACCATATTCTGAGATTTTTACATACGTACAAGAAATATAGTTAAAGTAAACGACGACAAATGAATGTAGTTGTGATTTCTTATTAACATTTTAAATCTGTATTTAATGTTTGTTATTATTTATAATTTTCTGGAAAAAATTGAAAATTGTTTTATACTGTGTACTTTTTGGATTGCTTATTATTTATAATTGTAGTTTGCAATATTAAACTCTTGAAATACCCATTTACCTCAATGAATATAATTTCACTTTACGTTTTTTGTCCCCTACTTCTTTTAGCATTCTTCTAGTACTTTGCTCATAATTGTTATGTAGCTGTTTTCATTTAGGATTTTGTTGCCGTTGAATTGATATTGTAGCATATTTTTTTTATTGTAAAATAATCTTTTTTTCACTCTTTGCGAACAAAATTCCCTTCAAATAAATTTGATTTTTTACATTGTTCTATATATACTCGTATGTATGTATATACAAGTATATATATATATATACCTATATATATGTATATATCTAGGAAGCATTCACATTCAGGGCAAGAAGCACAAATGTTAAATACTTTAAGGGATTCTGTAATTTCAAGCGAATATTTAGTATTGGAGTTAATTGGGTTATTAGAATTTCATTTCACAAAGTTTTTGTACGGTTAAGCGATAGGATTTTTAGGGGTTTTTAATCGGTTTTATATAAAATAAAATAAAATAAAATAATTAGTAATGTTAGAAAAGAACATCACTTTTTATTGTTATAATATTTTTTCGAAATGACACGCAAATAGCGGTTGTGTAGTGACTGATATCGCTGTTTTTGAGCATTGGATATATTATACTAAGATTCCAAACATCGGCAAGCATCATTTGGCTTAAATCGTGTTTAGGATTGTTGATTTTCTAATTTTGACTAATCTATCTTCCAGACCAAACACGATGACAACCAATTAAAGATCAAATGTCAAACCAAATTTGCCAAATTTCATGTTTATGGTAAACAAGGTAAAAAACTTGTTCATCATATAGTACAGGAAGTGGAATAAAACGCTTTGAAAGATTTGTTGGCCATAATATTCTCGACATTTGCAAACTACGCTAACCAACAAAGAGGGGCGTCACAATGAAAACAATTCAGATTTGACTGTTTCTTTTGTAAATTTGACGTGATCACGCATTCTCTGGATTTTTTGGAATAAAATTATTAGGTGTCTATCCCTAAAAGTATTTGACGGCATCTAATAATATTATCTAAAGAACCGAACAACATACATACATTTGTGACTCATGATACCGAAATTTACATTTTGCAATATTCGAAATGAGTATATGCAAATTAATTTAGAGAAGCTTGTATTTACTAAATTAGACTAATTCCGTACAAACATATAAATAAAAAATTTATAAAATACAAAATCTATCACGTTCCGATAGAGTATATAAATGTACCGAAGTTTTGTTTTCTTTCGTCGAAGCTTTTGCAATGGAAATCTGACGAAAAGAATAGAACGTGCAGAGAGCCGATAAATGTATTCAAAAATTTCAATTCTTCTACCTATATATTCTTATGAAAATAGAGTTGGATATAATGCTAAATAAAAATTAGAAATTGATCAGAAAAAGATTAACATTTTCAATGTTTACCTATTTATGTTAACAATTCTATACGTGAAATTCAAAAAAACATGTATTATGTCGTGTAATTCTCATTTGTGTAGGTTAATGTCTTTCACAATATTATCAAAAGTAATGTTTATCATACATGCTTCCTAATTTCCGAACAGGTACATATAATCAGAAAGCGAAAATTTTTTTTTTTTCATTATGGCACCCTTTGAGGACTCTCGCTGCTATTTTTGTTGACTAGTGTATTTCACCATTTTGTTGTTGACACAGAGTACAACAACTTTGTAGGAGATTATGATATCCATTTTTAGAGGTCTTAACAGTTACAACTAACAGAAAAACGCGAAAAATGATATAGAGTGACATTTGTATAGCCATTGCGGAACACAAAATGCCATTTGCAAATTTGTTGAGAATATTTGCAGCAAAAAAATTTTTCTCAAAAGATTGTCTCAATTCATGTACCATAATTTCATTTTCAATCTTTTTCTCTTTTTATTTTTTCGTTGAATTCACCCCTGTGCCCATGCATATCCTCGCTCTTCTGCTCTTTCCATAACCGATTCGTTTGCTTCCAGTTGCAAATCTTTAAAACATGAACCGTTTCCTTCTTTTCTGTTGAGTTTGCAGAATAATTATTATAAAATGGGTGTCTTATTACGGCACCGCATCTGATCGTAGGGATCAATTAGGACTGCCACCGACCGCTAGGCTGGTGTAAAAGTTCGTTTTCAGTGGCACTTATTATTTACTTACCTAAGACTCGTCCGTGTTTGTATGTCATTTTAATTACGCGTACATAGTTAATAGTGGCCTTCTCACTTTAGTTACCACAAAACGGACAAATTCGGAAGTCGTAGGCTACTTAGGAAACTTTGCATAGAGTTCTTGTTGTTATCAAGTGAATTATAGTCAGTGAGCCCAAATTAGAATTTCTCTATTCTCTTTGTATTTTGTAAAAATTAATTTTTACTAACTCTATGGTAATAAACGCTAATACCTGCACAATGCTGTACACGGCGGGCAGATGTGCTTTCTGACTGATATATGAGATATAAGGCTGTAAGTACTGTTAGATTTTGATTTGACCTTTAGTGTCGAATTTCTCAGAATTCTCTATATTTCTGAATTGCCCAAAAGCAGTTCACTGTAGTGTTATTTTGTTTGTTCGAAGATTAATTATAAAATTATATCTGTATATGTGTCGCGCTATTTATGTGTGCCCATTTTATGCATTTGACAAAATCTGTATTATTTTCTGGAAGAGTAGTTTAGCTTGGAAGAAGCTTCTTATTGTGTGTTTGTGTGTGTGTCTGTTGTGATTATTTGATGTCTTTTCTTTGCTAGCTATTTAAACTGTCTATGCGAAGAATGGAAATAAAATTGTAGCAACATTATATCTTTAATGCTTTATATCGTCTTGCTGCCATTACTTAAAAAAGAAATAATATTTGATTTGTATTGCAATAGAACAATCAATATTATTCATTCATGAAACCTGCAACTCTTTCCTGCTGTCTCTCTTTGTTTTTGCGCTCACACTGTCACTGTTCTCTGCCTCTCTCTACTCCCTTCTTTTTACTCCCACACAGGATCATTGTGGCGTTATGTACGTTCATCCATGTCACTCAGCGGTTATATGCCGCCCTTGTGTGATCCAAAAGATGGACATTTGCTACTGGATGGTGGATATGTAAATAATTTACCAGGTAAATGTTGAACTTCATAGTAACAAAAATAGTTTCAGATTAGAATTAACAAAACAAAAATGCAGAAACGGAAAATTTCAATTTTTTTTAATAAAACAAATTTTTCTTCATGCGTTTTATTTACTATTGTAAACACACTTCCTTCTTGTATTGGATAGATAGATTCTAGTTTTGTTAAGAGTAGAAAGAAATCAGCATTCAATTCAACTATACAAGCTTTGAAATTGCATGATCGATCTGTTGCTTATGTAAGTAAATTGAGTTACAGCAACTTTTGCTATTATTTCATTGTTTTTGATGGTCGTTCGGAGAAGGATTGTAAGTAATCCTTCCCCTTTCGAAAGCTCTTTCCACGACAATTTAGATTCAAGTCAAAGACAAAACTTATGTGAAAAGTAAGTAATTAATAGGAATCTTTAATTTCTCTCTGTATGTATTCTTATTTATATAATCTTTTTAATAGATTTAAATTAAATAAATTTAGACATAAAATGTAAAAAACTCAGAATGTGTTAAGAAAATCCAAACCTAAATCCCAATACTACACACTTCCAATTTTTTTTTTCCAATCATACAACAGCATTTGCGTTTTCATAAATTTATATTTAAATTTTAACATTTTATCGGATTCTTTTTAAAAAGTTGTATAATAACATTCGAATTTGAAATATTTGTCATCTTAGAAAAATGTTAGTTTTGTGTTTAATGTTTAACAAACCAAAATTAAAAAAAATATTTCAAACTAAGTATTGTACTCAAAATTGCAAACAGCATTAAATTATGCATAAATCACACATTATGTGCCTATTGTTAGTTTATTTTTGTAATATTCAATTTGAATCACTCGAGATAAGACATAGAGAAACTTTGTAGTTGGGGTTTCAGTGAAACTAATTTTTTAAAACCTAATTTTTTATTTTATTTTTGATTTTGAGGTTATTTTTTATTTTATCTTGGTGTTTGTGTGATTATGGTTTTTTATATTATTTTATGTCGTTGCTGTTGTGTCCTTTGTCTTTTTCTCTATATCTTTCTCTCTATACATACACAGGTCACTTGTGGCGTTATGTACGCGCCAGCATGTCCATTGCTGGCGTTTTCCCACCGTTTTGTGACTATAAAGATGGTCATTTGTTATTAGATGGATGTTACACTAATAATGTTCCAGGTAATGTTTTATTCCACTTTTTGCCCTCCATAGAGTTTCTTCGATTTTGTGAGAATGAAGAAAAGAATTCATATTTTTCTTTTGATTTTTTGCATGCAAATTTATGTTCTACTTTTGAAATTTCCGCACTGCATTTTTGTTTGAAAAATTAAGTGGTTAAAACAAAGTTGTACAAATATTATCTATAAGCGAAATATAAAGTGGATTATAAAGATTGGTTTGAAGTGTTTGTAACAAGTTATTAACAATGATATTTTATTTTTTAAAATTCCGTTTTTAACAACGAAAAAAAAAGATTTTCATTTTCTGTATGACAGGATTATTTACATATTTTTCCGTATGACTAATTGTTTTCCAGATAGAAGAAGAAAGCATTCAAAGCATTTATTTTGAAATCAAACATGCATTTACTTAATTAGCCGTATCAAGAGGAGCCTGCTTATCATATCGATTACAAACCGCACCCAAAGCATTCCTAAACGTTTCGGCTTTCTGCACACTATAAGCAAACCGCAGTAGTTAATTTTGACAGTGTCTCCAGTGTGTCCTGGCTAAAGTCCAACAGACTTTTATTCTCACTTTTCTACACCGCAAGACGAGTTCATTTTCGAAAACTTTCTGTGGTGAAACATTTTCATCCATAGGCACAATATTGTCTAACTGACACAATCTCTGTATTTTTATTTGTTTGACTGTATTGGTGGGTATACAGCTTATACAGTTCATGATGGGTATACATTTTTTTATTTATTTTACAGAATATTAGGACCGATTCGTCCAGCATTCTGCGTCATGTGCCGAAACAGGTCCAACAGGTTTTGCCATTAAACCGTTTTGATTAGCCTTTAAACTTATCTGTATAGAAGCAATAATCTCCTGATTTCCCAACTGATATTGTTTATAAACGGCTGAGCCGATGTAGATAACAGTCATTCACTACTCCCAAATGAGTAAATCCTTTGTTGAATGTAACAAACAGGTTGGTTTTGTCCTCGTTTACCAATAAGAGCATTATTACTGACTCTTTCCTAATGCTTGCGAACATTGTAGTAACATCTAGCAATTTCCGTATGTAACCATTGTATGTTGGAAACACTGGGAATAAGAGTAATTCAGATTGTGGTAATACATTTCTTTTTTTGGTATAGTTCGCATCTACATTGAAGGTATTCCGCCTTGAAATGGTTAATTTTCTTCGGATTTGGTTACGTACGTTTAATCATGTTGGCATCATAAATGACATACATATCAATGACATTATAACCATGCCTCCCATCTTTTACCACGTGATCAATTTGATTTATCGTGTTTTGATAAGGGGATAGTCAGTTTTCCTTGCGGATATCTTTATGCTGAAATCTGATTCCACTTATTTCCATATTCCATATTCCTGCGGCAAAGCAAATGAGTTTAAATCTGCTATTTGAGGTGCTGCTAGATAGATTAAATGTTTTATCTGGGGATCCAAGAATTTGTTTCCTGTTTTGATGTTAAAATCTCCCAAAACAGGTTTAATGTCGTGCTCAGGGCAGCGGTCGTATGTTTCTTCCAGAGACCCATGAAATTAATCTTTTGTCTCATCATCTTTGTTTTTTATCGGGGTTTGTGCACAAAACACCGTGATAGAAAAAAAAAATTCTCAACAATTAGGATTAAACCGCAAGGACAAGATTTTCTGTAAAAGGTGCATATCCTTAACTTATGGTCCATATAATGTTTGATACGTCGTAGTATATATATACTGATGTAATAATAATATATATATAGGTGTATAATACGAGTTTCCGTTTGTTTCCTATGTTTGGTAGGTAGTGTAAGTCCATTCACATTAATCGTGTCACCGAGTGGTTTGTGGTAGGTTCTGTGTTGACGTTACATCCTCACGTTGTGGTTCATATTTTTGTAGTTCTATTGTATCTTGATGTAAATCGATCTTGTTTCACTTCGTCGAGACATTTAATCCTATTATCGTAAGAAACCCGTTACAGCTACTCTATTTTCGTTTGTCAATTCGAGGTTTGTATGCAATACGATGACGTATTGGCGCTGTACAGTAAAGTTATGTCATAGGCAATTATGATAACTATTTTCCCATTTCTCGGACCTTCTTCAACCTAGTGATCTCAACTTTGATAGAAGTAGCCAGAATGGGTTGATTTATTGGGGAACTCGAAACTTCCAGCTTTTTTTGTTGTGAACAATCCTTTTCAAATTTTAATCTACGCTACTTCGTTGATAATATTCGGAGTACTTTGAGGATATTATCGATCTGGGCCAAGATCTTTCGAGTTCCGAACAAATATTGCAATATTGAATGGGCAAGCGGAAATGTTATCATTTGAGATCTAGTACCGCTCTCACCAGTAATTTAAAGTGGCTATATCCCCGACGGGATGGAATTAGGCGCGTCCGATCTAGGATATGTTGGCCAGTCTTACACATTCAAATATATTCACTAAGAGGTGTACATGAGTGTCATAACTTGTGCGAGGCTGGGTGCTAGACAGGGCTTTTTACTAGTATGTTAGACATACTCGTGCTGTGGTAAAGTCTCCCGCGGTAATCCCTGGCGGAGCAAATGCAATCAATGTGAGATGTTATTCGTGTATTGCGGAATCCTTGCCATATTTTATTTTCTGGGTTCAGCAATTTTACTTTAGTTCAACATACAGTATATTAACTCTGCCCTTAGTTGGGCTGTGAAATTCATCATAAATGTTATAAAACACAGAATTATGGGAAAAATTATAATATTTTATTTTTACTTTTGTTATTATACAACTTAATTTAATTTATTATTTTAAATTACATTTCTTCGCTGTTTCTTACATTTAAAAAAAATATGAAATTGTAAAAACCGCTTAAAATTTCGAATTTACCTTATCCGAAAGTCAGTCAACTCTAATATGAAATAAATTTTAATACAAATGATATATTTTGTTATATGAAATGTGTCATAGAAAAACGATTGTTTTAATGAGTCTCAAAATATCAAAAATTTTAAGTTGAATCATATCTCGAATAATTTATATGCAATTTGAATATAAAGAACTTCTTCAAAGTGACATATATTAATAAGGACTATACCACTAATGAACTGAATGCCAAAAATATTGTGAACGTTGATCACTTTCATCATCGGCTCATAACTAATATTAATTCAATATTTAAAACATATTTTGAAAAATATTGTGTACTAAGAACATTTTTTTTTAATTTTCCCTATCCAGTGTCCTTTTGGTCACTTCGCAATATGAAAACTGTTCTTTGTAATTTTTGCACATAAAAATGTTATTTTTACGTGGAAAACTGTTTGTTTGTATAGTTTTGAGAGCTGAAAACTGTTTTTTACTTGGTTAGTCAATTAGTCAATTTCTCTTACTCTTACAATTCTGTTATGAAGAACCAATTTAATATGTCTCCGTCTGGCCTTAAACCTACGAGTATAATCCACTGTATATTATGCAGATGATAATTTTGTAAATCCTATAACTTTCCTCGCTATTGTTACATATTTTGTATTAATTGAGAAGCATTCTTTCCTGGCATTCTTTAGCTGATGTCATGCACAATCTGGGCGCTGCCCACATAATTGCCATTGATGTTGGCTCACAGGACGACACCGACTTAACCAATTATGGGGATGACTTATCAGGCTGGTGGTTGCTTTACAAGAAGTGGAACCCCTTCACATCACCCGTTAAAGTTCCCGATTTACCCGACATACAATCTAGATTAGCGTACGTCTCATGTGTGAGGCAATTAGAGGTGAGTGGGAAAAATCCCATTCGACATTTGTCAAAAGTAGCCATAATTTATATTTACATTTGTAGGAAGTAAAAAATTCTGAATACTGCGAATATATCCGCCCACCAATAGATAAGTATAAGACATTAGCTTTCGGTAGCTTCGATGAGATTCGTGACGTTGGCTATGTGTTTGGTAAGAACTATTTTGAAACAATGGCCAAGGCTGGACGTTTGGGTCGTTTCAATCAATGGTTCAATAAGGAACCACCGAAGAAAGACAATCACGCTTCACTGAGCGAATATACATTTATCGACTTGGCTCAGATAGTTTGTAAACTGCCGGATTTGGATCATCCCATGCATAGCACAGATCATCAGCATCATCACTATTTCTATAGTGAAGATGAAGATTATGATGGCTACATATCGGAACCTTCAATATATAATAGGGTAAGTCAAAGATTGCGCTCATACAAAACTAGCTGAAATTGTGATCAAAATGTATATTTCTTAAGATGCTATTAAGTCACAACACGGTATAAAATTGTCATATTCATACATCTTTTCTGCCCTCCTGAACTTTGAAGGCGATTTCAATAATGAAAAACTTTGACAGCAAAAAGTGGTTTGCTAACACTGCTGCTCCTCTGTTTTCTCGGATACTGATCTTAAGCACAATACCCATTGAATTCGACAATAGTTATCATGGCTTGAATACGCGAATCGGCAGTGATAGATTGAATTAATGTGCTTTACGCGAGCTGGTTCGATATTTTCAGTGAACACGAAATTGCTATCGATGGGTGGGGTTTCACGAAATTATTCCCCCTGGACTCGTGCAAAGCATTTTTGCCTTTCACAGTTATTTGACGTCTTCATACAGCTCCTCGTAATATCCTGTACCTCTTCGACAAAGTTGTGTTGTGATTTATTCATACCCTAGCCTGTTCATACCCTGTGTTCGGCACGAGGTGATTATTCTACGTTCTTGTTCTTCCTGTGAGGTAGAAGTTGAAACTGGCACAACTCAAACTTAACATTTTCAGCTGTCGCTGGGCAATTTCTTCCAAAACAGTCAGTGCTCTACAACTCGAGCCGCCCCTGTAAAATTATTAATATTTTTAAATTACATCTACCCACATCCAAATGTCGTACAATTTTCGCCTGCACCAAAAACGCAATCCGCAATGCATTTTAAGGTTTTGCATAACTCCTTTTTGTACTCATTTTTTTCAGAATCAAATTAAAATGAAACGCACTGGAACCTCATTATCTCTCTCGGAAAACGAAATGGATTCTGATATTGAAGTTGATCTCACATTGGCCATAAAAGAACATCAAAATCTTAAATCTCGCAGCTCACCCCAAACACCCGCAACAAATACTAATCGAGTCTTTGACATCATCGACAACATCGTTGATGACCAGCACCAAATCGCACCTACGCCTGAAGGCGGTCTTTCGCCTGATATAACGCAGCAGGAGCAGCACTCGCTCATATCATCCTCCATAGACATTTCGTCAGGGAATTCATCCTCCAATTCAAGTGAATTGCATTCTGATGAAAATGCTAAACACGACAATATAGAAGACAATAGCACAACTGCAGGAGCAACTATGGTATCATAACGCTTAGTGTTAGGTTAAGTTACACGTTATATCATTTAGATTGAACTGGTTATCTTCGCCGTTCTCCTTTTAACATGAACTAATTTTTACGGTAGAGACTGTCGTCTTTTAAGGTAGTTTAAAATTCTTATGGGTTTCTTTGGTATAAGTTGAGCCGTTTTTGGTGTGTGTATAAAGACAGGAAGAAAGAACTGATATGAATTTTTATTTATATTAAATATATAAATACATCCATATATTTTTTGATTGCCACTATCAACAAACAATTAAAAGAAAAAATTGTTAAATAATTTTCGAAATATTTGTTTTCATGGCTATTAGTTATGTAAGAATCAACAATGTGCTTTTTGTTACTTCCTTACCATTTTTTTTAAATGAATTTGATAGAGCTTTTAGCTTGTAAGCTGAACTATTATTAACACATTTTGTTTGTAGTACTCTCCCTTCCGTTCACTCCTTCAACTGTAATGTACATATGGAATTTTCAGAAGAAAAAAAAAACAAGCAACAACAACAATGCACAAGATATTAAAAATTTCGAAAAAAAATACACTCACTCGATTTTCTAAGTAGTATAAGGAAACAATTATTAAAGATGATGATAAAAAATTAAAAATGAGAATTATGAAAAACAAAACCTATGTGAATTTATAATATGTGTACGGAAAAACTAAAGGTAAAAGAAAATGCAGCAATTTTTTTATTTTTGTAAATGTTTGACCAACATGTTAAGTTTAATATTTGTTAATATAGAATGTCAGTTAGCTAGTTTTCTGATCTGTTGACAATTTGTGCTGGACTAATTCTTTTTATTTCGATTATTATGTACGAGTACATACATATACATATGTATAGGTATATAGTGGAGGAGGCTGGTAAACAATCGTACTTTTTTTATAACTGATCTACTTGACACATTTTCATTTAAACATGATATACTACTTCTGCGTTTGCTTTGTTTCATATGAAATATTCGTGTATATATGCAAATGTGCTTGTTTCTGGCCAAATTTCGATACATCGGAATTGAGAAAAACAGAATAGCTTGCGTTGTAAAAATGTGCCTAAAAGCTTGGAGCAATGCGAAGCATAACAAACGGGCGAAAAACTCACATGTATTGTATTAAAATTTTATTTTATTTGTTATTTTGCCGCATGTAAAAAGGAATTGCAATCTGCCCTCTTCCAATTCGCAACAACTCATATATATTTTCTGACGATATCCACCGATCGGATACAGTCACTTTCTCTGTAAAGAGTCCGCGCACTGGAAATATATATAATGAATTCTTGATTATTATAACATTTACTAAAGTTGTCAATCTTTTAAGGTTGTCGTTTCTTTTTCTTCACGTTGTGTTTTTGTACTTTTTTTAAGATGCCATTTTGAACCATCAACTCCGATCAGACTAATGCTGCCAATAACGATTAGGCTGGGATAAGAGGTTACATTTCAGTAACATGATAACTGCCTACTTTAGATGCAGATACCGAATAACACCAAGATAACCTGAAACTGTTAAAATTCCATTACAAAACATATGGCATTTGTTTGTGAAGTTGGACAATTTAATATAAAATTCAATAAAATGTTATTGTAGTCTTTATTTAAATACGATATTTGTATACCTATATGTATGATAAAAGAATACATTCCCCACAATTTTATATAAATAACATTTAATACTATTTTATGTACAATTTTTAATTATTCCAAATGTTAGAACTTTATATAATGGGTTATGTAATCATTTTTACGATTTTGCCTGGATGGACCTGCGCTGAACAAACTGTCAAACATTCCGCACAATTTAAAAAGAAAACGAAAATGCACGTCATTGGATTCAGCACAGAAAATAGACTGCGATCTTTGTTCGAATTTCTTATGTATATGTTAATAAGCTCAGGATAAACCTGGTACACCTATTAACAATAATATGAACTCTATTACTGTATACATATATATGTTTCGATGCCTATTCTTCTTAGTTCTTGTCTTTGTTTTTTTTTTTTTTTTAATTATTTATATATTTTTCTTGTAGTTTTTTGCTATAGTTTTCTTGGTTTCCAATTGTTTGTTTGGATTTTCATTTTCTCTGATTCTCTCTAAGAACAAAAACATCCTGCCGTCACCGTAACCGTTTTGAATTTCCAGATTGGTCTCAAATCGTCGGGCAGCCATGCCAATGTTGAGTCCTTTTGCATGGTATCCAGATGCGTTCGAAATGTCAGCACCTTTACTTTGTATTCCAGGGGGCGACACATGGAACCACTCCAGCATTTCGGGCCGAAATCATCTACTCTTCCGTCATGGGATTGACAGACGGCATTAAGTAAATAACGGGGAAAATGCTGTTGTCCCAAATCCACTAAATCGTTCTGAAAATGTGATAGATAATATCATATATTTTTTCATCAAACATTTATAAATTGCAGTGCAGCGATGTGCACACAAAATTCAGAAGTTATTGCAAGGACATGAGCCCTACCAAAATACAATATCGTGATAAAGAAAGTGGATAATGCAGTTTTTGACGAAACTTCGGAACAGAGAGACCTCTTCCATAACAATTCTGACTCCATTTTTGTTATGACAACCCCATTTTTGTTACGCCCGGAAATTCCGCAACAGTTTAGGAGTTACAAAAGCTCACATTTTGTTGAAAATCTATCCGCAACTGATTTCGTATTTTTATTACAATTTTAATATTATTTCTATAAATTAATTTATATGAAATTATTATATTTATCCTTTTTGGGGTTAAAACTGAAATTCTTAATTTTAGTAGTTAAGACAGGAAAGGAAAGGAGGGAAAATAATACTATCAGAAAAATGTTTTCCGCAGTTGTACTTCGAAATTCGAATTTAACATAGTTGGTACTATCAAAGTCTGAGATAACTCTTCAGCAACATTGCCTTAACACTCTCAGCTATCACGCCCTGTTGGTTCAAGTATATTTAAATAATAAAAAGTTTTTAGTTTACTGTGGCATAAACACACAGGACAATTAAATTAAATGGAAACGAAAGCGAAAAGAAAAAAAAAAACATCTTTGTAACAGTTCTGTCAGTTAAAGTTTTCGTGAACAACTTCGTGCCATTAAAACGAAAAGTCCGTAAAAATTTTGGCGTCTAAAAATTTCGATGGCAGACTAAATATGTATTTTGTATGGAAATGAATATTTCGCTTGAGCTGCTTTGATACGCTTTTTTGAAATTAATATTTCCTACACAAATGCAAAGACCTTGCCGAGCGACAGTCTGTGGTGCGATTGTGGATAATGAGGAAAGCCATATGTTACTTCCGCTTGCTGATCATTTGGGCATAATTGACCGAAGCCCTGCAGAACTATAATTTTAGAATACGAATAGGAAAGTTTTGTTCAGCTCGGATTCTCCGTCAATTAGAAGCAGGTTGCTAATTACAAAAAGGTCTTATTATGAAATGTTACAGAGCATATACATTTTTTTAAATCAATAAAGTTGCTCAGAATAATATTATTAGTTATTATCTGGGATGTGGAGCATGTTCGGCTCCGTGTTTTTATGCTTCCAAATTTCATATGTCTAACTTATATTTCCAGAGAATAAGAATGAATTGCAAATCGGTCAACCGACATAGATTTTCCGTTTCATTTGAACGCGTAAAACGAAATGCAATTATTGAAAATAGCAGCAATTTCGGATTATCGTTTAAACGGTTGAATTGGCTCTGAGAATCTTTGAATCGATTCGTATTTTTGGAGCATCCTAGAGTGAAACCTTATTTTGTTGGGTCTTGCTTCTCCTTTGTGCGATTTTTGTCACTGTTTGTTTTTCCAAATTAATTAATCATTATTTCTTACCTTAATTTTACAATCACAACCTCTGTTTGTCGGAGAATTAAGTGGTGAACTAATAGAATTGCCATTACGTTTCATACCCAACTCCTTTTTGGCCGAGTCCAATATTAAGTCTGCATAAAAATCCTTATATTTGGATATTGGCAAAGATGGCAACCAGCCATCAGCTGGTAATAAATTGTGGTCCTTAGCGTCGCTATCCATTACGGACGTTTCATATGTGTCCGCAATATTTGTAGGATTTCCATAGACTTTTAAGTCGTCTAAATTCGACATCGGTATAGAATCAGCAACAGTCCTATCCTCCTCTTCAGCTGGTCCATATCCATCCATGATATCGTAATTTCCATAATTACCTCCAGTTTTTGTAATAGTATCCGCTAAATTATCGTTACAATTGCGATTCACAAATTCATATTCGTATTGCAATTGGTGTTCATTGCAAGGTGAAGTCGGCGAAAATTTTCCCTGTGCTGGCGTTTTAAGTTCGCCCTTGAATTTGGCAAATGTCTCTAAAAATTCAGTATCATCCTGGGATGATGACTTGAAGGGTCCCGAAGCAGAAGATAATCGCATTAAACGATTGTCCATCAGACGATTGCCACAAATAACACTAAACAACACGGTAACCAAAATGAAACTGGTCTGTAGTAAGGTAAGGTTTGGGAAATTGTTGATTAATTTTCACTATAATTTCACTAATATTCTAAATTTTTTTATTTCATCCTCCTTACCCAAGGCATTATTTGTTTTCGAATAATCCAATAGCCTCTTACGGTTGCTTTATGAGTTCGTTTGACTGAATGCTGCCTCAGGACTTGAGCTTTTATAGTCCTTGCTGGTGCTTTCGATTTTCATTTCCATTGTTTCCCTCTGGGTATGGAGCAAATGAGTATCAAATATCCTATTATGATTTTCATATACTTAAATCCTTTTGTTTGCATTGACACCTGTTAAGAGGACTATTGATTTTTAGGTCTTCAATTCGTGTTCTAATGGGTTAAGTTAATGACGTCATGTACGGCATTGTTATAACTATATAGGATTAACACTATATAAGTATACATAGCGAGTATTTATATAAATAACTTTAAGGTTATTCTTACGAGAATTAATTCGAAAACTACCCACCGAAAAATTTGGAATGCTGTCGCAATCAGGGTCCTCATCAGTCCTTTTGCAGTAAATCTCTTTCATTCCAGAAGGTATCTCTTTTCGGAATAGATGCTAGAAAATCTTGTTCTGTACATTAAACACAATTTAAATTATTTCTACATGTTAGACTTTTATTCGTTTTGGAAGGCATACAAGAAAGTATGATGTGGGGAGACCGCTTGCAAATACAAAAAAAGTTAAATAGTAATTCCATTACATTAATTCCAATTACAATTAAATGTATTGTATACATTCTGATTCGATCTGAAAGCTTTTCCAAAGTATGCGTTATATCCTTTGCAAAATTTTCACTTTTATTAGTCATGTCCTCCATCCGTCATGTGATTTTCGAGACATTACCGTAAAAATGTGCGATGTGGAATAACAAACATTTTCATCACAATCGGTTGAACAATATGGGAGCATATACGTGACACAAAAATACAAACACACTTTGTCCCATACATACATTCAAAGTAGGCGTCCCTCCCGTTGTAAATTTCAAGACAGTCTCACTTTAAAATCGACCCCTTAAACTGTTAAACTGGCGAAAGGTATACAAATTATATCACGCTTGATGTTAGAACAATGGAATTTAGCAACTTAGGCTTCAAGACAAGACAAGCTGGAGTGTTAGGGCAGTATACGAGGTTCGGTCATATGAATAAAATTAGAATTTTGAATTTTGAAATTTGCAAGATTCGATTTTATTAAGGGATCAGTCCATTTGATCACCACGAAATTTGCAAGTAGAAAACTATGGTAGGAACTAGTAAGTAGCTAATAGTGTAATTAAACTTTGTTATTATTTGATAGTGTTATTATTGTGGGCAGCAATTGGTTTGTAGAATTGGTTTACAGCGCTTGGAAATCATATTGCTATTATGATGAAGGGAAGGTCAACCGAGGCAAATGCATTTAAAACATGTCTAGGGTAAATTTACGTAGATGGTGACTATTATGGTTAAGAACACCTCAATTCATATTAAACAATTACAAATCAATATTGAGAAAATACTTATGATATTGATATTGGGAAGATGAAAATTAATATTAAGAAAATACGAATTGAAGTTGGAAATTAACAAATTTAGTGGATTTAATATCCCATAATGGGACAAACGGTGGCTAACATATAAATACGATTTTGCTAAACCAATGAATGCTTAATAATTGGAACCTATAAGTATATGTATTATGCCGTGAGTTAAAAAAGTGATCCAAATGTGTGAAACAAACATTTAACTCAGCTCCTTTTCAGTGTGTTATGTGAAAGACTAAAACTCAGACCTGAGAGTACTAAAAAAAAAATGACCAACAGATATCGTCGATCGTCCGATATAGCAAACATTTTAAGATAGATTTTCCTGCGAAGCTTATGCGTTTTTGGAGGATGATAATGGTGGATTCGAAGTCTTCAATGAAGTTAGATCTAGAACTTATTGAGCCATTATTCACAAAAACAAGGTCACAGACATGCCATATTGTATCGCGTAATTTTTTTTAGCATATTTATAGAGATGATAACGACGGTGATGATATTTGCCATTACTACTGTCTTCTCAAACAGTCTGCAAGTTTAGGTTGGTAAGCGATTGTATGATAACACTAGACGACACGAAGTCTTCAGTCAATATGTAGTTAAAAATCTTACTAGCCTGGACAGACCCTAATCAGTATGAAAAAGATTGCCTAAACAGGGAATCAACCTACCTTTACAAAAGTGACAATTTTCCTGCTTTTTCTTAACAAAATTTTCCCATTTGTTCGTTAAGTAAAAACTATATGTATTAGTAGGTGTAGATATTGCAAGGGACTATTCAAGTCGTTGAAACAAATACACAATATTAAAAAAAAAAAATGTTTATTGGAATACATGGGCGAAGCCGATATATCAGGTACGGAAGGAGGGCGTTATTGGCGGAGAGGATGCACCATCTAATAGTGAGTCTGGTTGCTGAAAAATTCCAGAAGTGTATGTTAGTAACTATTTCATTATAAAATTGCACTAAGTTGACAAGTCCTGCATCATAATAGGACGTTTTAGCAGCGTCCAGTTGTCGCTTATCTGTGTATATATGCTCTAGCCTGACCGGACTTTTGCCGCCTGTGTATATTTGTGCCCCGCCCACACAATAGTTATGTGCAGTTTGTAACTAATTACACTTTTCAACATCTATTAGAAAACAATTCACACATTTCAATTTTTGATAGGTTTTTATTTTCG
Organism: Philornis downsi; assembly: GCA_019455685.1. NCBI lineage: Eukaryota > Metazoa > Arthropoda > Insecta > Diptera > Muscidae > Philornis > Philornis downsi. The sequence continues at coordinate 2,839,060 of JAHXMU010000014.1, forward strand.
TCCAAATATTAAAATCAGTTTGTGCCATTTCCCCGCATACTGAAAAGTTACAGTTATTGCATTCCCTAATTACCATACAACAATATATCGAAGTGCACCTACCTTAAATTAAAAATTACACGAGTGTTTTAAATGTGAACAACAATAAAATACATTTTCTTTAAAAAGAAGAATAACCACTAATATCTAAATTTTCCCACAATTTTAGGGGGATATTCAAATTGCGGTGGAGTGGGCATTAGCACAACAATACTGGATGTACGCCGAAGTGCATGAGGAACAAACTTAGAAAATGCTAAAAGAGGAAAAATACGACAGTATGTAAGGAAGCAAACGACAATAGCAATCCATAGAATAGTGGAAAATGCTATTCCTAAGGCTTCTTCTTCTAATGCCACCAACTACGAAAGTTGGAAAAAATACGTCGAAAAACTAGAAAATAGTAACACACTCACGGCTTAAAGAAACGAAACAATCGCCTAATTCAGTATCGTCGGTGCTCTGGTCGCGGCAATATACAAATTTGAATAAAAACAGTTGAAAATACAAATAAAGTCAAAGTTAGCTAACATTTAAGAAAGTGTGATTGAAAATAAATCAATGGTGCTAAAAAGTTATAAAACGCGAACGAACCGCGATCAATAAATAGTTTATTATTTTAATCGCCGTCCAAACTATTTTGAGAAATTCTCCGATTACGTTGTTCCCCCAAACACATACACACAAATATACATACGCACTTTAGTGAAAATCCTTAGCAAACCTTACGGCGGATGGCTGAAGCCTTAGTAATGTAGATAAATACGAGGCAAAGATATCGAAAAATAAGGGGGGAAAAATAACCACAACAAAACAAAACATAAAGAACGAGAAAATCGTTTGAACAACAACCACAACAACAAAATGGAGCTGCACACGTACTAACACAGTTTTTCAAAAAAAAAAAAAAAAAACACCTATACCCCCTACCTGGTTATTTATTGTATATACTCATGTAGTATATACCACCTATATTGTATATACATATATACAAAAAACAAAAAAAAAAATACAAAGAAATTATTCATTTAGTTATAAAGTTATAATAATATATAGTTAGCCATAATATTTGTTATATTTGAATGGAAAAAGGCACAACTATGAAGAGGAAGCAACGGCGTTACAGGTAAATGCGAGTGGAAGTCAGAAAGAGATTATAAAATAATTCATTCACATTGATTTTGCATTCGACTTTTATAAAGTTAGTGGTATTTTCGGTGCTTCTTAAGCAACTTAATGAAGATGTGGTTTAATTGCGAGCATGTAACGCAATCCACTGGAAAATATTCGAAAAAATCTACTGAAAATCACACTGACAAATGTTCAATTTTATTTTTCAATACATTTTTTAAATCGATAAAACTTCCAAGCTTTTACTTAAATAGGAATTTAATATACAGGAAATAATTCCACACGTTTCGATCTTCCACGCTCCTACTCCACTTCGTTGCTCCAAGATTTCGGGTGCTTTTTGGTCGCTGTTGGTGCACACGAAATTATGTATCAACGGTTGAATTCTGTGAAAAACTAAATCCTGTTCTGTCCCACTTGATTGGTTTTTAGTGTTATAAATCCTGGTAAAACGACAACTAATCTGGAAAACGCATAAGAAAAAAAGATCAGAAATCAAATATAATAAAAATTGCCTTCTATTTCATGTCTAAGTTTGATGTTCCTGCAAGATTTGCATGAATGTGGCCGATATGAAATTTAGAGAAGATTATTGCTGGCAAACAGATACTACTATGGACATAATAACAGAATCCTGTCTGAAGGAATACAAATTCAACTGTACTACATGTCTTGATGTATAGACCTGAATACTGGGTTATAACACAGTCGGATGAATCAATTCCAGGAGTTTTCGAGAGAAAAAACTCAGTAAAATGTATGCACTTAGTTCAGCAATGAACTTAACGGCCATTGCATGAGTGGACGACGAAAACTCCATTGAAGGACCAGTCTTGGAGAAGCGCAGTAGGCCAGAGCTATTGGATTCCTTTGTTCATGTGGCGGAATTTAGACAAAAGTATATTTCTAGTTTCCATTTAAGTCAAGTAATTTATAACGTTTCACAAAGTCAAAAAAACCAAATACTATTTTTGAAACTTACGGATTTTTAACGTATCATCGAAGGTTGCTACGGAAAGGTGGCATGGCTGATACATAGTCATTATGAACTGATTGCTACCGGCTTGCTATCAGCACATGCAGCATTGCTTTTCTTAGACCTTGATACTGCTATTCTGATCTCGTTTGACTCGACGTTGAATAATGTATGCCAACGTCGATAATTGGCGTGATTTCTTCACTTAGCTACTTGTGAAAATACCCTCACTCTGACCTTTACTTTTCCTTCCTTTGGTAGAATTTTTGGACTTTACGTATATATAGTAGGTATGTTTGGTATAAATTACCTAATGTCTATATTTGCCAATTCTTATTTTGTGCAGAGAAATTAGTTTGACAAAATTTGATCTTAGCATGTCCAAATTCATGAGTCAAATACAATTTTCGGGATATCATAGAGATAATTGGTAGTTTTGGTAAATTGGAAAGCCTCCAATTTTAATTTCGAATTTATTTTGGAGTGACTTCAAAACATTTTTAAATTTATTGCGTTAACTTGCAACATAATTTGAACTCATTTGATAACTCAAATGAACTCGTAAGATAACGTTATTTTGTTAGATTTGTTTTGTTTGTTTGTTTCCGCGATCTTTGTAAATAAAGCAGCGAATCGGGAAAACTATTGTCAGTTTTGTGATCACTATTCAAAAGCCTTTCGCCTTTTTACATATGCATTTCTACATAAATTCAATATAATTTCTGGATTCATATATATTTTGTGGCCTTTAGCTCTTGGATAAGTATAACCGTATAAAACGGTATAACTGTTTCAATACTCAACTTTATATTTTTCCATGAATTTGGATGGAATGGACGTTTTAACGACTATTTCCACAATATTGTCCATCTTTTACGGGGCATATAATATTCCCCATATGTCGCATATGAACAAATCTCATATTTATGACTTTAATAGTGGCTCTTTAATAGCCTAATGTACATATAATAAACTATTTGCTAATCAACAATTTGCTAGTCGATTCAACCTACTATAATGAAGCGTTTTTAAAAGAGGCATGACAAAGCCTTTTGCTCCTACGCCATATTTTTTTCTATGTCAACAACACATCTTACAATTATCATATTCTCAGTAACTCGCTTAAGGGAAACACGACGCGATAATCAATTTTCGAGTTGTGCGACTGAATAAAAATGTTGATATTTTTCAATTAAGAATTGATGGACGTAGCAAGTTCTGATGTTTTATTTCATTTTGAATGTAGAATTTAGATTGTATGTTCCAAATAAAGTACAAAAAATGCGAGAGTGAAGCACAGTTAAAGTATTATATTTATTTATTTTAATCGCTTAAAGTTGAAATGTTAGACTTCCTTTTCATCGAGGTAAGAGACTTTTTAATTTAATTTATTTATTCAGGATTGTAATTTTAAGCCTTAAGGCCGATTTGATTAAATTACAATATTACAACGTATCTTCTCCATAATTCAATAACAAATGCATTTTACAACTTTACAATACTAATGTTATAAAAAAGTTTATGTATCTTAATACCAGAAAAATATGATTAACAATATGACGATCTACTTCACTTATAAATTTATATTTATTTATATAAATTATATTCTTCAAGGGACCAAACTTTTCAATCCACTTATAAGAGGTTTCTAATTATTCCAGTTTCCACTTATAGAGTTTAAAATAAATATTTCACTTAAGTGGGTTTTCACTTTTGAGGGTTTTCATTTCTCAAATGTTATGCCTCATGCAAAAACACTTATTAGTCTAGATAAAAATTAATAAAACACAAACTTTATTTAAAATTAAAAAAATACATTATATTGTTATTAACTAAAGTAGTAAACCCAATAGTAAACATTAACAATTTTAGATTTTTCATTTACATCCAGATTGCATGGTAGACATTGTACGCCTATTCGATGCAAAATCTGAAATTTTCAGCTAGGAAATTTTTGCAAAGAAAATGATAACAACAAAAGTTTAAAGTTTTTTTGGAAATGATGCGTTTTTATTTATGTTTTGCTTTGTCGTTAGACATAAACATGACCGAAGCATTAATGTGGCCCACAAGTTATAGTCTGTCTGTTGTAGAGGTCGTGCGGGACAAAATTCCACTTATAGAGGTCGATTTTGACAAAACTATGTCCAGTTATTTGGGGTTTCAGATTCACTTAGGGAGTTTATTTTCTTTGCCTCCAAAGGGGAGGGGCTAGGAAACAAATTCACTTTGAAGTTTTTGTACTTAATTGCGTTTCACTTATTCAAGGTAACAAGTATAACAATATTTTATCGAATCTTCATTTTTTTGGAAATATTTAAAGCTTTTGTTTGGTTTCCAAACTTTGTGTTATAATAAGTTTGAAAAAGGCCTGACATGTCCCAAATTTTTAATATTTTTAAGTGTTTAGAGAACATACAAAAAAATTTTAAAAAGGACATTGCCATAATTGTGCCTGATGGGAAAAGATATTCGCATTTTTTTAATCGACCCATGCTAGATCAAACAATTTTTAATGCTCCTTTTTTGGAGTTATTACTCGATATCTTTATTCTAAATGATAGCTCCCAGAAACTTGACACAGTAACAGTAACATTTTTCAAATATTATATATATTTCTATTAATATTTTTAAATATTTTTGACTAAATCACTTCTCTAGGGGAGTAAGCGCTCTTTATAAAAAAAAACGGTAACGCAACGTTGGCGTAACGCAAAACTTTGTTGGAAAGACCAGGCTTTTGAAATACTATCGAAACTTGTTATGACGAATCTACGGGCGGCGTATAATAGATAAGGATGTCTATTCCAGTCACCACTTAAGTAGAAGAAGAACGCAACATTACCAGCGTCATGGTAGTGCTATCGAAACCATGTTTCCGTTGAAGAACAGCAGAACAATTCTTTCGTGTATTAAACCTTTACTGGTCTAGAAGGGTTGATGATAGTCGAGGGGTTTTCCAATGTTCATCCGAATTGCATAAACATATTTGCGTCAGTAAAAATCTCATCCTTGATTATTCATTGGTCAAATCATATTTCGAAGCTCGGCTTTAGATAGATATCTGGTATCTCAGAAGAAAGCGGCACTGTTTCCATTACGGCAGACGTTAGAATAGTATAGTTTGAATGTTTCTTTCAAATCAAGAAACAAAACACTTTCAATGAAACACTATGTTTAATCTGAAGCATGGTGGAATAGGAATTCTTTGTTGTATCTTTCGAAACATTTTGGAGATCCCCTCGGATATTGCTGCAGTTATGCAGACTGTAGCCTTTTCCTCTTTTTTGCTATATTTTATTGATAAGACTATCGAAAGATTAATCGCTGCAGCTTTCCAAGGATTTAAGTTCCTACATTCGTGCGTTCTGCCTTTCTAGTAGGCGTCCATCTTGACATCAAATATTTTTTCAAATCTCAAGATTAATCAACGGTACTAAAAATATATTTTCCCAAAGGAATGAATAAATGAAGTACTGATTATCTTTTGACCAAATGTGTTTTATGACTTTTAAGTAAGTCCGCATGGCTGGCAATCGTAAATCTTCATAAAATGTCTTTCAACTTGGCACAGTTTAATATTTTGTCAGATTGCGGCCGGGAATTGTAATGCTTGGCAAAATGTAGATAAAATCGACTTACTAGCCACACCCACACAAACTGCCTAATGTAGTCCACGTGGTAATAACTGGAACCCGCACAGAGATATGCAACAAAGAAACTTGGCTATCCCCTGGTCATAACAAGATAAACCCGATTGATCCCATGATAATAGATGAAAGCCGTGATCCCAATGTCATAGAAACGCTGAGATCCGTAACGTTAACATACAGTCGGATCGCCACTTGGTTGCAGCTAAGATACGCACTACGTACCACCTACATACTCGCTTCCAACTCCAATAAACGTTCTCAATTACTATGACAAAACGCCCCTATTACTGGTGTCCCAGACATGCTGCAGGAACATAATGCGTAATTGTTTTCCACTGGGACGTCGCATTGACTCCGGTAGAGCTGTTTAAGGCCAGAGATCTAACGCATCATAATGAGCACACATCGATGAATGCAGGCCCGATGATTGAAACCCCAACGGATTGTGTTATGTTTGACAATCAAAATGCAAGTGAAGCTTTAAATAGGGCGACAGTCATCATCTTCATCATCTTCGATAATAGCCATATGTTACTGGTGTATAATGGTGGCATAAAAAAGAGCAAAAAAAAGGATGCTATCACAGCCTTCTCAAACATTGAGAATTAGTCAATAAAAGTCGGTTCAGCGATAGAAGTGGAGAAACCAAAGTTATTAGCTTCAGCGTTCGATGTGTCTACTTGACTGGCATGTTACGTGAACGTTGACAATTATAACCTTTCCGTGGTGATCGACTTTATCTTCCAGGTTTCAGCTGTCAATAAAACGAATGATGTTAGCCTGAAAACTAAGATGTAATACTTCTTTGGGCTTAGCAAGCGATTTAATAACAAAGTCCTCTATCGACAAATAAAAGCCCATACGCACCTAACTGTAGACCTATTTGTCTTGCTCGAGAGCACAGAGCCCGGATAAATCAGTTCTAGACGTCTCAGTGAGACAAACATGCGTTAGCTTTGTCATGTTGAACTGACAGACCAAAACGTTTGTTGGATGACTCAGAAGAGGGTGACTAAAATTAGGTTGTGATGACTACGCTTTTTAGACCCTCTTGAAACTGGCCGTGACGAATTTTGAAAGGACAGTAGAAGACAGAAGTGCTGAAATTAGTTTCTACGTGCGGTCTTTAATATATAGTCATTTCTATTCCAACCTCCTTCCAAGTAAGTAAATTTTTTATCAGTCGTATCTTTCAATTCTATTACAGTTTATAGACGGAAAGGTGATTTTTAGTCAATTCACAATTTTATGTTTGATATACATATCAGAAAAAGTGCAATTAATTCGCTCGTTCACACCCAGAGGTAAAATTTAGGAAGGAAGGCAGTGTTCAAAGTTTAGTGGAGATTTGGGTTTAATTTTATTTGCTTAAGAGCACCAGGTAATGAAATAGACCCGTCAGCACATGTTGTACTATGCCTATACAAAATGTTAATGTTAACCGGTTTAAATTTGCAAAATTACGAGATATATAAAAATGTCAGTACCTTTTCTAATGAATTTATTGAATTTTAAAACTTTAACTACTGAAAGTGTTATTTCACTTGAAAATTAAGAAAAACATTTTTGGCTCAAAAACCAAAATTGTGAGAAGTGACAAAGTCCCACTCATGATTTTAAAAATAACCACAAAATCGATAATATGACACTTCTCTTATTTTTGTTTTTTTTTTTTCATTTATTTCTCAAATTTCATATACTTTGGCATAAACAATTCTAAATAGAGGCAGCCAACACATACGGATCTTGGTACACCCATACCGACGTACATTGTATTCTCCTAATAGATATTTGTATGTGTGCCTTTAAAGGTGGTGTGTGTGCACCAATCGTTTACTTAAAACATATCAATATGTATTGTATGGAAAGAGGCATCGATAAATGACAAAAACAAAATCAATTGCATCATACATAGCATAAGTTGTGGTATGTAAGAATGTGCGTATATGCAGACCTACTACTATATGTATATATATATACATATATACACATATGGTCAAAATAATAAGTACACCCTATATTTTTTTTAAAGGCTCGTAGACGAAAATTTATTTAAATTAAAAGAAAAACAAATACTAATTTCTTTTGCTATAACATTAGGAATAAAATAACTACTAAAACAATAACAAAACAAAAATTAAGTTCTGTATTTTTCAAAAAGTAAGAAATTTTTCAAAAAACATTAGACAAAATAATAAGTACGTTTAGTTGAAGTAATCAAAAAAATCAATTTTTTCTGCTAAATTGGCTGAGTTTCGTTAAAAGCCAGTATATCCACCATTATTTTCAATTATTTTGTTGACTCTTTTTGGCATGCTGACAATAAGCTTCCTGCAGGTTTCTACTGGTATTTCATACCAAGTTTTTAGAACAAAATTCCATAACTGATCCTTATTTTTAGGAACCTCCTTTCCAATTCTTTGTTTCAAAGATTTTCGATTGGATTTAAGTCCGGAGATTGACTTGGTCAGTCAAGAAGGGAAACATTATTATCTTGGAACCAATCCTTTGCCAACTTAGAAGTATGCTTCGGATCGTTATCTTGCTGCAATGTCCATCTAAGAGGCATACTTTCCACAGCATGGTTCAACATCATATTTTCCAAGATATCTTTTTAGTGGAATCTGATGATAGTGTCGGTAATTCGATGTATCGGTCCGACACCATACCACGAGAAACAATCCCAGACCATAATATTACCGCCCCCGTGCTTGACCGTCTTCTTTGTAAAGCGAACATGGAATTCCTTACCCTTAGAGCGTCGAAAATTCCGGGCACAGTCGTTTCCAAATACATTAATTTTTGTTTCATCGTTCCACAAAATGTTTGAGCATTTTTTTTTCGCCGTCTCCTCCGGACCAATTGGAATGATTTCTTGCAAATGCCAATCTAGCCTTTAAATTTTTTTGCCTAAGCAAAGGAACTCTTCTGGCTATCCGTCCTCGTAAATGTGTTTCTTGTAGTCTACGACGAACCGTTCGCTATGAAATTACATTTCCAATTTCTGCTGAAATCGCTCTTGAAGACACAAACGGTGTTCCAATACGCAAGTGTTACAATACGGATATCTGTTGTCTTTGAAGTTTTTTTTTGGTCTTCCGCGAGTTTCGACGGACTTTTTAAGATTAAGATTTTAAAGCATTTTGTACAAAAAATAGCAATCGATTCATAGTTTCTGCTATGGAACGAAGACTTTGGCCACTTTCTCTTAGTCTTGAAACAATTTTTCTCTCCTCCGGAGAGCAATGACTTTTTCGACCTATGGTTGATTTTTTTTACTATATACATATTTTGTTATGAATAAACGAAAATATTAAAGAATTGAGCAATGTATTTATTATTTTGACCAAGTACTGAAATCACACCTGAACAAAACGTACTCACTATGAAAACAACGGGGAAGCCCCAGCTTTGTGTTTTCTTTTAAAGTCATTGCCATATTAAAGTTATTTAAACAAGAAAGAATTGCCATGTTTACTTTCCGTTAAAGTAACTAAAATTAAACATAAAGCAAAAATAAGCAGGTGTACTTATTTTTTCGACCATATGTATATATATGTATTATACAGCTTGTATTCTACTTATTCACGTATGTACACAATAGTATGTATGTAAATATGCAGCGAGCTACGTAAGTACGCATTACAAATGGTGTAGTTAAGTCATTACAGCTTACGGCGATATATCGTATTACCGGATATTGTCGGTCAATATTTGTGCTCATGAAACTATCTTTGAATAGAAGTGGTTGGGAATTTTCACTCTCTCCAGTTAGTAAAACAGTTTTTAACAGGATATCAAACCAAACCTCAACCAGGTTATAGTTTTGCTTATAGCAGTAATGGTTCCAACTTTTTCGAAATTTGCATTTACATTTACATTTACAAACATTTTACGCAAGAATTTAATCAAATTTTTGAGAAATTTTGTTAAATCTCAAGGAAAAAAATCAAATTACAATTTGTTGGATTTTATCTGGAAACTGCTCATATAATTTACTTACAAATCTTAAACAAATAAGTCTTAAATAAATGCAAATATCACCTAGGATTTCTATAAAAGAACAACAGACATCATTTCGCTCTATGGTGTGTTGCCATAGATTGATGAGTGAACAAAACAAACAAGAAAAATATGAAATTTGAGCACATCTGCACATCGTTACATATATTCAAAAAAACAAAAATAAAAATTTCGAATCAAAAACTGCTCATGTTATACCCTATATAAATATGTACTCTCTATATACTCGTATTTGACAAATCGCATGAAATTTTAGTATGTGATTGACTTTGATTTTGAAAATATATGGAGTCAGATTGTAATTTATAGCACTTCTTATGCAAATAAGTTAATGGATTTCGAAAATCTGTCAAACTACGAGATAACTCGGTTAAACTCTTATTGGTCCTAACGAAAAGCCGTCATGCTTCGAATATAACTTTATATACGATAATTTTTTCCCCTACACTCTAGTTCAGCACTCTAACTAAATAACTCTGTTGTGCCCATTCTGCTATCTCCCACGACACACTTAGGATTTGACAAAAATCATTTTCTATAATTTAGAAACGTAAGATTTTGTATCAGGAACGGGAGAATTTTAATTTGGTCTCTTTGACTATCATTCATTTGGCAGAATTGTCAACGGATATCCGTCTGGCAGTATATAAAATTATTTCTCAATCTATATATATATAAATCATTTGCTGTGCGTTAGTCTCGCTAAAGCTCGAGAACGGTTGGACCGATTTGGCTCCTTTTTGTCTTAAATTATTGGTAGAGTATTCCGGAAGGTTTAAAAGGTTTTATTTGAAGTGATAGATGGCGTTGGAGCTGAGATTTTTGCAATTAATTTTTTTTACCACATTAACATTGATTCAAATAATGGTAGGTGACAAACATAACAGCCTATATGTGGCGCTGTTATTTATTTGAAGGCAAAACAACGTTTGCCGGGTCAGCTAGTCGTAAATAAAAATTATGAAAACCAAAGAGAAATGTTGACGACTCCAGTAAACGTGGTAAATCTACAACTGAACATATCTATACACATTTTTTACTATAAAGCCACTGCCCAGTTTGTAATTCCTGGGGAGCTTATACGTTTTTCTAACTAAGTTTTCTGTCAAGAGAGGAGAAAATTTCACTGAACCATTTTACGCCAAAGGAGACCTATCGTGCTGTCTCTTCAACTTTTGGAGAAAATTATGAGAAAAGCTTCAGTGTAAACCACTGTTGCTTTCTTCAATACAAGCTACACTTGCGTATGCTGATGATAGGCACATCTGGCGATAAAGGAAAATCAAAACAAGTTATTTGTTTCGACGAACAATGAACCTGCTCGTTGGGAATGCTACCTCTACCTTGATTCTGCCGTCAATGTAATAGTGGTACCCTATAAATTAGGGGAAAATATTACCACGGGCTTAGCAAATGGTTCGCTAAAGCCCTCCTAAAGAACGAAATCCATCTGTACCAGACACTTGTCCTACTTTCTTCGCTGTACAGCGTAGTATCGTCGTTGATGAACCTGTTCGGGTGTCTTTAAACAAATGATTTTAAACTCTAATCTATTCAATTATAACGTAACTTCTCGAGTAAGCCACACGCTTTCAGATACCTCGCATATTTAATTTACATGTATGCCTAATGTATGACTGTGTGTATGACTGCTTAATCTAAAACTAGTTAGGTTTTGATACCTTTTGGAGCATATCTTTAATTGTCAATCTGTGGTTATTTTCCTACATCGTACTACACCCCTATAATAATTCATAAAGCAAAATATTTCGTTTCAAATATCTATTCAAATGTAGTCAAGCATTGAATATGAAAATGTTATGATAGACAATGTTATTCTCGAAGACTAAAACTGGGCAAAAATGACCAAAAACTTGTTGAAGATTTATAAATCGTTGTTGATAATGACAATTTATCTTGTAAACCTTTAATAAATTATGAATCTTTAATAATTTAATAAAGAGTGAATAAGGCCGTAAATATTTCAGACAGTTGCTTTAATGTAGGAATTTCAAAAAAAAGCTGTTAAATTTCGGAATAAGCATTTAAGGTGAGGAACTTCTGGAGGGCGAAATGTCTTTACTGGTTGCCTTTTAGCTTAACTCCTCAAAAGAAATCTTTTATAAAACCGATTTAAACGGATTTCTGCTGGTCGAATAAGCTAAGACTGGATTTCCCAAAAGAGAAAAGTTTCGTTCAACTCGAACATCGGTTTCTGGAAACGTCGCGAGTTTGAAAATTCTAGACACAGCGTAACGTGCGTACTCACAAAAAAAAAAAAATAACTTTTTTTTGCAAATAAAAATTACAGAATGGGAATTACCATCAGTTGTTTTTGTAATCACTGTTTATTTCCCTGCCTCTTACCTTTAGGTGTAAACGACAATAAATTTCGCTAATGTTCCATTTCTTTCCTCTTTCTTTCTATTCTTTAACACGGCCATTCCATTCCCTGCCTTTAGAACCACTTTCAACACAGTACAACTACAAGAATTGGAAAGAGCTTTCCAGCGTACCCATTATCCCGATGTTTTCTTTCGAGAGGAGTTAGCAGTTCGCATTGAATTGACCGAAGCTCGGGTGCAAGTTTGGTTTCAAAATCGTCGCGCCAAATGGCGTAAACAGGAGAAAGTTGTCCTCAAGGATGGCGATGAACTGGGAGCGGGTCAGACGTATGACGATAATGTGCTGGGGCAATTAGATCAATCACTGGGTAAGTTTGAGATCAAATTTGGTTTCTTTATTTGATGTTGGTATTACTTTGTGTAGGTTCAACTTTATTGCCAGATACGCCACCGCAGTCTTCCAACTCGTTGGATAATGAAAGCAAGACACCGTTCAGTAATGAAGGCACTGGACTTGGCAGTGATGCGAACACTGGCGGCGGCATTACAACCCCCTCTCGTATGTCTCCCAATATATTTCTTAATCTCAACATTGATAGCATGGGCTTGGAACGGGGCGGAGGTCTCTCGATGGAATGGTCTACCTATCCTCCCTCTACAATGGCCAGTAATGTTTTAAGTGATATTCCTTCGACTTCAGCGAAATCATCGCCGCCTGCATTAACCTATGACACTACATTGGCTACCTCTTCGTCGTCATTGATGAAATCAAGTTCGCTGGACTTGCAAGATAACCACCTTAATCTGCAACATCATGAGCATCTCAATGGTCATCATCAGCAAACTCCAGCGGATGCAAACCATAATCAGAGTTTGGTTTCGGTCAACTGTTTTAATACCTCATTGGATTTGGTCGATAACACCACGTCTAACTCTACCTATGACGAAATGAAATTCTTAAATGTTGATCAGTACACTATCGAACAGCTGAAGGCCGAATGTATATTAAATATGGATCAGACACTGTCACTGGGTGATGATACCAGCGATGACCAGGACAAATCACCACCCACCACGAATCATCAACAGCATCAGCATCATCATCAACATCATATTGATTTGCAACAAACTCTAGCACATTCCTCAGCGTATGATCAGATCCAACAACAACAGCAGCAGGCTTTAACGCAAAACTATCAAAATCTTCATACCAGCACGTCTCTCTTCCAACTAGAGCAATCACAAGCGCCCGATAACGATCCGTATGTTTTAAGCAACAGCCATCATCTGCAGCTGCAGAACACTGGCCAATTAGTTGGAGATCCTATGCACCAACATATGCACTCATTGAATTTGGATTTGCCAGTCTTCGGCCTAACGTCTATGAGTTCCAAATCACCACCCCTTTTGGTTATAGACAAACCGTTATCACTGAATATAGGCGTAGATGGCATCAGTGATTTAGTTGATGATAAGTATTAAATAACCAGCCAAACCATCCTAATATTGAATGAGATCTTAGTTCCCTCTTTGCTTAAGAAAACGATATTTCATCAGCACTGGCATCTTGTAAACAAACTTGGTACATTCATGAGATCTGCATACATTTTAATATAAATTTGATGCTCGTATAATAGTGGGAAACCTTTACCCTGTAATCGATCAACCAGCCTGGGACTTAATTACCACATCTGCAAACGAGTGAGTTTTCGTATTGAAGCAAATTACGTTTCAAATATTCTGTCTGGATGACGGTATTCGATCTGAGTATTTCAGCCGTACTTTTTAATTTTTCATCGAAAGGGTGTTTTTGCCATCGCAAACGAAAATATAAACAAAATTAATGCAAAGAGTATAGTTCAAATAAATACAAAAAATGATTCCGAAAACGGGAATGATTTGGGTGAAAAAATATGAATAAAAAATTATGAAATATATTATGAATATATGTATGTAATACATTCAGATTTGTAGGGATCGGTAGCCCCTGTAAGCAAAAAACCAACTTTCCCAAGGCAATGAAAGGTTGCTTCCTTTCATAAACATTTTCAAAATATTCTAGGTAATATAACCACGTGTAATCTGAACCCTTGGAATATAACCTGAAAAAGAGCAGATATTTTTACATGGAACTCATTATGAAACTCCAGTGAATATTAAAATCTCGGCATGTATTTTTTTAAAGGCATTTTTTTTTTTGTTTGAAGATTTTTGTGCTATTTTTGTCACAATTTCTTCACAATTTATTCCATAATTACAGCTCGATTTGTACTTATATTGACTCGACCTTATTGCTGGAAACAGACCAGACCTTATTTGCTGGAAATAGAAGAAATTCCAATTTATACAAATGTTATCTTCCAATATTACCGATTTTTTTTTTTTGGATTTGTACAAAATTGAAAAGTAATATCAAGATTTGTATATTATTTTTCAATTTCATACAGTTTTTGGAAATGAAATCGATTTGTGTGTATTAGATTGAATTGATATTGATATTTATTCTAGAATAGATGGAACGGTTTCCAAAAAGTTGTTTTAGGCTATAATAAGTCTTCTTGAGTACTCAATTTACCAAAAATCCCTAAAAATCCCTAAGAACTAAGAAGGACTAAAAATCACAATTAGCGATCGTTATATTCTCACCAAGCCTTTAAAAGCGAATATCAGGTAAAAATGTTATAATTCTCAATTTCAAACTTTTGGACAATTGCATAGTAATAAAATACTTTATGAAACTTAGTTACATTGGCCAAAATTGTAACTTTTTGACATATTATGGCAAGGATTTCGTCTTTCTCAAAAACCTCGATACAACTAATTTTATGTAAGAAAGCTGTGAGGTTTGGATGTTATTTTCAAAGGGTTGAGCTTACGAGTGGCCATAGATAAAGTCTTTCTGCTGTTTTTAGACTTTATTGCCTTTACTATTATATTTTGAAAGTCATAATAAAGTGAAACATAATTCGATTTTAGTTGGGACCGTTTTTTATATTTTAAATTTTATAATTCACTTCTGTTTATTCGTTTAAAATAATAAAAGTTAAAATATTCACGCTTTATTTTTTTCAAAAAATACACGATAATTTGCCGCCACCCGTAGTCTAAAACTTAAGACTGTAACAACTCGATTCCGTATGCTGTAATTAAGTCTCAAGATTTTCCACACATAACAGCTGATTAAAATTGGTGTCATTTGAAGAAGCTGGACTCATGGTTAGGAAATCTAACTCTCCTCTGCTGCGTGTTTTTGATGACATAGTAATCTTTAAATATACATGCCCATAGTCAAGACATATCGGTTTTTTGTTTGTAATATAATGGTAAGAAATAGTATGACAAGTAAGCTTTTAGCTTATCAAGATTTACATTTTTGAATCGATCTCTTTTTTTTCCAACATCAGTGCCTCCGAAGAAAAGCGTTTATGCAGGATTAGATTAATAAAACTTCCAATTCCAATAAAGTCGCTGCATGATTTGAAGCCTTCATAGCAGTTTATTGGAAAACTGAAAAGGTGATTACGGTAGTAATAGTATGTAGTTTGGTGCTTCGATATCCTTCTTTGGGCGGTGGTGTCCTTGATGTACAGATGAGGTCGGCAACCTGAGTTAAACGCACCCACTTAATTAGTACAAATTTTATTTTTAACTCGTTTGTAACATTATTTTTGTTTCGTCACCCGTAAAAAGCCATCCTATGTATTTTTCCCGAGGTCAGCGAATTTAACCCCATTAAATATTACATAGTCCGCCAATCAATACTTTCTGAACTGGTTCTTAATAATAAATCAGAAAGGAGTTATTTTCCCCAAAACCTATGAAATCGGAATGTCAGAAGCTGCAGTTGTATGCGTGGAGAGGTTCCTTTGGAACCAAAAAGTTATTTTCTTACTCATATTCCTCCCTTAGGGATAGTACAGTAATGCCAATTTTGACCTAATGCCGATGTAGACGGCACAGGCAACACATCAAAACTTTGTTCTTATAAAAACAAATTCTTTGACCAACAGATCAATAATAATAGGCGGATCAGTTCGAAGAATTGAAACTGGCAGTGTACAAAATAATTTAAATATTTAATTCATGACATCGAACACTGCTTCGAAAGCAGCCTGTGGAATTTTGTAATTCCCCGCAATACTGCTTGCTTGCTTAAAAATTTGTGATGACCTTTTAAAGACCACTAGTTTCTTCTTCAGAGCATTATCCGATTAGTATTCGTCGATTTTGAAGTAAAACGTCAACCTTGCGGGGGAAGATACTATTAGAGGTACCATCAGAAGAGGTCTACGGACAAAGAGTATGGATGATTTCGCATGCTCAACATATGTAACCGTAAAAAACGGGGTAATGACAAGGTCACCGTTCAAATGTAAACATATTAGGAATATGTTTCAGTGTCAGGACTAAACGTTGCCCATAAACCCTTCGAATTCATTACTTTTGTTTGCCGACCTTATATAGAATATACAAAAATGAATTTAAGTTAGGCTTAAAATCGCAAATTATACAAGCTGTCTGCTTATATTGATGGAGGAATAGAAAATGGTGTTTTTGGTCATAACGTCAACGCGGAAGATACTAAGTTTATTCCTGCTGGAAAATGAACGGCGTCAGACCAAGCCGGTCTATCAATCCTGTGTTGTTGCAACCAACAATTTATCGAAATTACAGACAGCGACAAGGCAGAAAGCAGAATCATGCTGCATGAAATCATTGCGGTGAATTTTACATCTCTCCCCAATAAATATAACTTTTGAGGAACTGCGATACAGTATATTAAACACCCAAACCACACATAACCTCTCAACGATTTGTGGTCATTTACGACGTCTTATTTAAAGAGTTTATACTCTCATTTTTTTGAGAGTACTCGTATTTTGAAACGCTGATGCGCGTGGAATTTGGGAATAAAAAATAAATATATGGATGAGTTATACTATGAGTTTTCTAGTGTGGGTCGTCTTCCAAAAAAAATACAACTTTCTCTCTGGTTAAGCAAATCAACATCATGGTTTTTGTCGCATTTCTTTTCGGGTGCATTTACAATTTTCGATTCCCCAAGTATGAACTGCTGTTTTATTTCAGGGTTGTATTTGCAAAATCATGCTTCATCACCTGTTACAATTCATTCTGCTGGGCTTTGACTATCCATTATTGAATTTAAAAAGAAAATAGCAAGCATAATGCATTCGTGCCTCTTTGTGACGTTTAGGTTTGATGAGTCCATCATGTAGTTATCTTCGTGCACCTATTTCCTGTGGACTTCACCAACGTCGTCAAACTAACATTTTGTGTAACATTCATGGAGTTTATCCTCTACGGGAAAAAAACTTATCTGGACCCTGCGGAACCATTTTGACATAGTCATAAAGGGCGCTACTTGTACTTCATAAATTTTTTGGGGTTCTTTGAATATTTCCACAGGCAAACCGAAAACAAAAACTCTGCTGAAACAGTTTCACTAATTTCAACATTTGCTTGCCTCTATTTTGATCTATTTCTCTGAAGCTAGACTGATATACAGAAAGATTTTGGTATGTAAGTTTTTTTAGTATGTAATTTCTTTGATTTTTAAAAAATGTATAACTGCCGCCTACTAACCGAACTTTCGTTATTAAATAGATATCGTGGGTGAAAATAAAATAAGAAATATTTCTGAATTGTACGTTTGGTAAATATCCTAACAGAGCATCATCAGTCCATCAAATTGCTGACACCATTTCAAAGATCTCACTAAAACCACATTCCCTCTTCCCGTACATGTTTTGTAATTGTACCTAAAAATTGAATTGTATGTAAATGATTTTTTTTGTTTCAAAAGGTTGTGTAAGGATTTTCTTCTATTAACGATAACCGTCCTCTTCCAATGAATGTTAACGTGTTTTCATCATCCTCTATAGAAAAATTTTGTAAAATAATTTAGAGTAAAATAACAACATAATTCATTTATATAGAATAATTTTGTGAAATATCTGTAAATTACAGTATAATTAACATAATTAATTATAAACAGGTTAAGTTAAAACCAGAATTGCACTAAATAAGAATAAATTATACCACAATAAAACATAAATAACATAAAAAGTGTAGTTTTATTGGGAGAGTAACATGCAAGAGAACATAAAAATCGTACTTAAAACTTCTTTAATGGTAATTTAACCTTAAAATGTGCAGATATTAACAGAAGCGACTCAAATTCCAATTACTCTGTTTATAACCAAAAAAGATTAAAGGCCAAGCAATTGTATCTGGCACCAACTTGAAAATCATACGATGTCATACGAATATAACAATTTGTTATATATAGTCGTATTTTTATAGCTGTTACTAGCCGACCCGGCAAACGTTGCTTTGCCTTCAAATTTTATTTTTATTGGAAATTTTTCAATGTTAAACAAAATTCTGTTTAAATACCGTTAGCAGGAGCAGAAAAAATTGCTTTTTAATTTGTGGTTTGTATAGAAGGTAGCATTCCCCATTGTCCAATCCCGCCCATATTTGCAGCAGCACTTAAGATATGTACACCAAACCGATGTACCAAATTTTGTTCAAATACCGTAAACAGGAGCAGAAATATTGGATATTTAATTTATGGTTTGTATGGGAGGTACCACGCCCCATTGTCCAATCCCGCCCATATTTGCAGTAGCACTTAAGATATGTACACCAAACCTACGCACCAAATTTTGTTCAAATACCGTAAGCAGGAGCAAAAATAATTGATTTTTAATTTTTTGTTCGTATGGGAGGTACCACGCCCCTTTGTCCAATTGGACCGAATTGTAAATCTAAACCATCCCCAGACGCATATACAAAAATTTATGCAAAGCGGGCCAGCCGTTTAGGAGGAGTTCACTGACAACGCCCGTACAGTAGAATCTATATATATAAAAATGAATATCTGTCTGTCTTTATCATGTCACTCGCCTCGATTTCGACCTTCGGACATAGTTAAAAACCTTCTCCTGGCCGACACGAATAAGCCCTGAAAGTTTCATGAAGATCGGGTACGCCGTGTGAGAGGAGTTCTCTTACAAACTATTTTTGTACACAGACAGATATTCATTTTTATATATATAGATAACGTTTATTGTTGTGACACGAATTTTTTACCAAATGTATTTAACAAAAGACGGCGGTGTGTTGTTAGCGGTGAACAGTTATATTCCTTAATGGATAGTTAGTTATTAGTTAATGGATGCGAATAGGGCAAATTTACGTAATTATTTCTCTGCTAGAGCATTTCGATAATAAATTTGTTGGAGGACCTTAAAGGGGGCAATCAAGACTCTGTTGGAAGAACCAGGTCATTCAATTCCAAACTTCAGTACAACTGAATGAAAGTGCAGAACAGCTAAAACTTGATTATCTCTAAAATAACATGTCTGCTAGATAAATCCTTTCTTGGTCTAGTAGCTCGGCATTACAACTTATAACCGAGCTGAATGAAGGACTTTAATCTGCTCTATTTAAATTTCCGAAAGCAACTCCTTGAATATTTGCATCCGACAATCTAGATATATAATATTACTTTCTTAAAATTTTCTATATTGAATATATTTTTGTATTTTTTTGTATTAATTGATTTTAATACCAATATTTAAATTTGTTTTCTCTACTTGACAATTTTGATATTTTTATTAATTTTGATATTATTTATATTCCTCCCCTGTTCAGAAGTTTTATAGGCTTGAAGTATGTTAAACTATTACAGTTTTATATTGTAATTTCATATTTAATTGACCGTAAGGCTTCTAATTACAAGTTGTAAATAAATTAAATTAAATTAAAAATGTGACAGACAATCATAAGACTATTGAGTACTATATCCAGCCTCAATGCTAAGTCTACAAATACATTTCAAACTGACATTTCACCTCTTGTCTTTTGGAATGCCATAATAAGTCAAAGGTCTTTAAATAGTTGACATGTGATGGGTGAGACATACTTTCACATCGATTTAAAATCAAGTGCTTTTCTTTCAGCTGCGGCCATAACGCAATGATATTTCAGCAACGGAACATCACATACCACGTTTTCCTATGTGGAGTTGCTGTGGTCATTGCATACGAAACTAATTCCTGTCGTGAGATTCTTCAAGATGTGCACGTAAAAAAAATCAACTGGCCGTATCTAAGAGAGTGTCTTCACACGGTGAATGGTGAAGTAATACCAAGAAATATAAGCGAAAATATATGGAGATTAATGAAAATGGTATGGATGAGAAATATCAAAGATTTGAAGGAATGCATATTTATTTGAAACACGAAAATACAGTTTCCCAATTGATTTTGTTTGTATTTCATATATTTTTTGTATATGTTAATACTCAAAAAAATGGAAGTCACCAACAACGAATAAATTGTTATCGATTGTGACTTTGAAATAATGACACGAGAGACTTCTATGAATTTCAATTTCAATTTTGTTAACAGAAATTCAGACATTTACCAAAGTTTATTCTAGGCATTCGATACAATCGACAATATTCCCGCTGGGGCTTATAAATACATGGGTCTCTCGCTTACTGCTATACCTTTGGACGAAATGTGTAACATCAGCATGGAAAGCGTGGACATAGTTGAGGCATTTGGTTCTATACATTCCTCCATGGTATCCCAGGAATATCACGAGGGATTCAATGATGAACAATTAAATTTGATTGCTCGTAAAGTTCGCTCCGAGTGGTTGGGAAAGAACCCACGAACTTATTCCGAATACGATCTCAGAGTAATGGGTGACATTTTATGTTACATCAATGTTACTGATATTGAGCAAATACATGCGGACGCCTTTAAGTGAGTATTTCATAAAATAGTTAAATTTACAATTATTTGTTTGTTCTGTAGTGTGAAGACTTGTTAAAACTTAATTGTTTCTGTTTTCACCATAAAAAGTAAGCACATACGAAATATTACACCGAAATTGCAAGTCGGCTTCAAAAATAATATCATTTTTCATTACCTTTGCATTTTATTTTAAATCAGTAAAGAGCGTAATACAAATCAGGAAGGGAACGGCTCATTTCGTGGTGCGGAGCGGTTTGTGGTTGCTGAACAATTGTGGTTGCGTGAATTGAAATATTAAAAAATTGCAATTTGGCATCTTTTTACTAAATCGGTTTATTAATTTTTTTTTAATTCTGTATTTATTACAATCTGTCTTGGACATTCAGTAATATTTACATTGGCCTACATATTACTTATATACTAAAATTGTATTTTTATTCGGGAACACTTCCTTGAGTGTCCCTACTGCTATATTCGCCCTGAGTAGCCAGGACCTGTGTGGTTCTCCTCCTTAGTCTGGTAAATAATGGTGTTTCCCTCATCAGATTGGACGCCAGCTGATTCGGATGTTGTTGAATACGATTCATGTATCTAGCGGAGCATTTTTGGAAGAGTGGAGGGTGTTTTCAATTCTCTATGCAATTTTTTGTTCGAGAAGTATCTGGGTTAGTTGGAGTTTGCTGCAGTCCCCCATAACTGGATTCCATATGTCGACACGGGTTTTAAGACACATTTACAGATTTTTAATTTGTTTTCTAGGGATAGTTTGAATTTGCCATCCAAAAACCAATTTAAGGATCTTAGTTTGAGCCCCAAGGCCAGTCTTTTTGTAAATATATGCTTTCTTCAAGTCAGTGTTCTGTCCAAATAAATGTCTAGATACTTTGCATCATTTGCTTGAGGTATTTCAATATTATTAATAGACACGGGAGGGCAACATACTCTCCGAAATGTAAGCGTTACCTGAACCGATTTCGTTTCGTTTGCCTTTATTCTCCATTTCTGCAGCCATTTTGTTATGGTATCGAGATGTTTTTGCAATTTTCTAGATGCTTGATCCGGGTTGACGTCAGTGGCAAGAACAGCTGTATCGTCTGCAAAAGTTTCAACAAGAGTCCCTTCTTCTATGGGTAGATCCGAAGTGAAAATCAGATATAAGGTAGCACCCATAATGCTGCCCTGAGGTACTCCTGCCTGCGATTTAAGCATGTCCGACATGTCTTCGCCGTGTTTAACAAAAAGGGTTCGTTCAGATAAATAAGATTTCAGAAAAATGAAGAAATTCGTGGGTAACATTTTCCTCAATTTGAATAATAAACCTTTGTGCCAGACCAGTTTATGGTACCAAAAACTAGTTAATAATTAGTGATAAATATCATCTCCATATTATATCTAAAAAAAGTACCATTACATGCTGTGATATTCAAAAAAGAAGAACTTTGATATTCGGCACCACAAATGTTATTGGTAAGAATTAAAGCTTCCTTTGTAAAAGTATAGATTGCCCGAACCTTTAACATCTTCATCCTAACGATTTAATTACATATTTGAGGTCACTATATAGCGGATATCGTATGTTAGGCATCACAGTTTGGCACTATAACTAGAGCAGTTAGAAATTAATGAACACGTTGTTCACAGAAAAAAAAACATATTTGAAATTCTCATGCTCGAAATAATGCGTTAAGAAATCCACAGCACCACTGAAAAAAATATGATTCAAAATATTTACCGACGGATCCGAACACAGAGCGGCGCACCAATTGTGCCACAATAAGAAATTTAAATAAATTTATTTTAATCAATGTATTTTAGTTAATTTTTTATTGTATAGAAAATTTGGTTTTATTTTGTATAACTAATTGGTTTTGAAGAAGCTAGACTGTAAATGACCTCCGTACTCATTCACGCATATGCGACAACTGATCAGAAAAATCAAATATTGTTTTGATAGACTGCTTCAATTCACTCAAATTTCTTGGTTTCGTTTTGTACACCTATTGCTTGACATAACCGCATAAATAAAGTCTGGTGCAGTCAGGTCAAGTGTCTTTGGGGGTCAGTGGAAAGTGAAGTTTCTGGATATTAATTTGTTTGTGAATTTTAGTTGGAGCTCCGCCATAAATGGTCTGGCCATGTGTGCAGTTGCTCCATTTTGCTGGAACGAAATATTTGTTTGAACGGATCTGGATTCTGGGTTAAAAAACCTATTCAACAACTTTAAATTAATTCCCCCATGTGCCCCCGTTTTGTGTTTATAGCACGATTTGTGTGCCACCTTGTATATAAAATTATTTTATCGTCTATAACTTTTTAATATTCCTATTTTAATGTAGTGTTTAGGGTTATCTTGTCGGTGCCCTTATGCTACTGAAATGTCCGTCCGGTAGCTCTGCGGACTCCCAGGTACGGATTCCAACCCGACACTTCAGCCCAGGACAAGCATCAATTGTATTTGTTAACATCAAACATTAATGCTTATCAAACGACGCTCTAAAGAAGAGGGATAGGTGAATTCCCACACATATAGCCCATCCTATCATGAGCGCAGCTTCTCCTTAATTGTTCCAATCCGCGGCCTCTGAGGCACACACAATACCAAACTTACCACATCAATTCAGCCTTCCCCTATAAACACAAATTTAAGTCTTACATGTTCTTTCCCAATCTTATGACCTTACTTCTATTCCCTATCCTTAGACTTTTCTTCCCAGCAGATTTCACTCTATAGTCAATACAAAGGTCTTACAAAGTCGTAATTGATTGCCGCTACCTGCGTCCAAGATCTAAAAAGAGTTCCTTTATTCTTTATTCGATATTCTTTGGGTCAATTTCCCAGGAAAAAACTGTTATCAAAGCAATGAATAACTTTGTACACCCTCTAACTATGAACAATGAAATAAGCTGAAAAGACAATTAATCATAAATTTAAAAAAAAACTTGACTTTTACACATTTCCCTAACAAAGAAAAAGTAAATCATTAAAAAAAAACATAAAACACAAAATGGAAACTATAACACAGACACAATAAACGTAAACTTAATTTAAGCTAATTTTTTTTTAATATTCTCTTTCCTATGTGAATTTTCTTCGCAATTGTTTCTTATCTTCATATATCTAGCCTTTCTTTTCAATGCAGTGCATTTAGTTTTCCATTTTCGGTTTTTCTTTTTTTTTTAATTCCGGTCTACGAATCGACCTCTCTAATTTTCTTTTAGCGTCCAACCGGTAACGATAATGTTTCCTTTTTAGATCCTACCTGTACCTTCCGGTTTCAACTCAATTTCCTTTCGATGATATGTTGTAGGTGATACCAGTCTGATGAGTAGCAAATGTTCAAAGGCTGTAGTAACTGGTTTACTGAAAGGCTGCAAGAATCTTGTTTTCAAAGAAAAAAAAACTATGTTCTCCGTTAGATAATGTGAACGAATTTGTTCTGCATCACGATTGAACTTATTTCTTTTTATGGATTCAGAAGATCTGGTGTTTGTGCCCACCGTTCACCTATTTGATTCGATTTTATTTTGTAGCTGTTGTACAATAGAGCTCTCATCAATGACACACCCGCTTTCCTGGCAATTTCACTAACTATACTTCACAATTATAATTACTTGTACTAAATTTTATAGCAAAGTACTTTGCACCGCACTGCTCGAACTCTGAAATTTATAGTCTTCAGACTTGTTCTCTGTACTTTCTTATTTTCCCTCCAATTCTGCCGTCATTTATTTTACATATGTCAACTTGGATTATGTTCCTGGTTTTCTACGCAAACTCACCACGCCTTCGCCAAAAAATATGCTACCAATATTCAAATTTCAATCGTCGTGTCAGTAGGTTATATAATTTCATGAATGAGTCCACTCTCAATATCAAGCAACTGATGGTAGATGATCATTTCACAATGAATCCACCTCTCACAAATTCCGGACAAGCTTGTCAGGTACGAGATTCGCTGAGTGATTTCACCCGCAACAATCTTTTAATTCAAAAACATTTTTCGGAATTGAAATAAAAAATATTTTTGAACAAAATTAATTCACTGAAGTCGAATAAATTCCATAGTTTAGCGCTTATTTTTACCATCTGCGAAAAGCTGTTTAGCGTCAAAAAAAAAATTTACAACCTTGCTCCGGAGCTCTAAGGCGGTTTTAAGGAAGTATTAATTCGCGGACCATTTTAGAAGCTTGCCTTATCTGGAGCGATTTCTTTAGCAGTATACTCCGTCTTTTATCACACTATGTTCAATTTTGATAAATCATTCAACTATCTCCCATGCGTTGGTGAAATTGTAAGAGTTATTTTCAAACCAATTTTTGGTTTGGATATTTTACATTTCCAATATAAAGGGAATAAGAATAGGAATAAATACGGAAATATTTCGCAATTGATTGATTAATATATTGTCGTTATATTAATCAATTTTTCCATATATTGAGATTTTAAGCAAATAAGTTCGAATGCTGCTAAAACATACCTTTTTAGAGAAAAAAATTATCCGCAATCGGCTCAGTAAGCAATGGTTGTAGTTCTTCTTGTGAATGATTAGCTCAATTTCAATCTGAAGCACTGCATTCGTTGTGATGTGTTGCAATAACGGAAAACCAAAACTCATTCATTAAGTGAAATCACCGAAGTTTAAAATACTGCTTAGCAGGTTCTTTTAACGATCTCTGAACATAACATGAAATCTTTAACAAGTCATTGTCTACCTTGCGATGTCTTTAACGTATTCATGGAGATGATGATAAGCAAAGCTGCAGTAAACCTTTAGTAAATTACTTGGACATGTAGCTAAATGTTCCCCAAATAAAAATCAACTGTTTTTTACTTTTTTCACTTAACTCCACTGAATGCTCCCAAATATTTCATTAGAATTAATATTTTTAAACATTCCTACATATAATCCTTTTTTTTTTGCATACCAGCCTAAAGTTACGTTAATAAGATTTCAAATATGTTCAGTTGTGATTACTTCAATTCGATATCTTATTGAAAGCTAAAATATAAAATGTAATGCAGATATATTCATTAAACGTTTTTAATCAAAACAGAGAAGCCGCCGAATTCATTGGTTTAATACAACAGTGTCCTCAAGATCGTTTACAGGCCTTAGCCAATCTTGCATGTAGATCGGATGCCTTTGGGGAACCTCAAAAATGGTCTAAATTAGAAGTAAGTAAAACAAACCTTGTTTGGTACAAATACAACTGAATCACGTGCAAATAACATTCTTTGTGATCAAACCGCGTGAAATACAAATACTTTGTACATTACAATCCAAATCCGCTTGCCAATATTTTTATCACGTTACACTTACAAAAAAAATTTTTACGTTAAAGATCAGAAACTATATTCCAATAATGTTTCTGATTGTGACCGACCGTGGCGCGATGGTTAAACTGTAGGTCCCGTTGAATGAGTCTAAAAATACAACAATATACAATTTTTATAAAATCTGAAAACCTTCCACATCTTTGGTTCAACTTTCATTTGACTTGTGCTTTACGTTGAGAACATTCTCCTGCCGGTGGGCAAAACTTCTCAATTGTTTTGTTACTTCACTCCATTCTTATTAAGATGACGATGATACTCAAGAAAGCACAAACAGCTAAAGGCGCCGAAGATGATAGCTATCCAAAATTCGCCAATTTTTGATTTATATTTTATTAGCTAAATAAATAGAAAAACGATCTTGAACAGAATTAAGAACCAAAATCATATAAAATCGAAAATCGATAATAAATTTAAAAACGAGCTTTTTAAATTTCCTTTAAATTTGGGGACGTTTTTCAGTTATACAGGGAAACCGTCGAGAAGGTATACTTTATTTGTTTATAATTTTTGATTAAATGAAAGAGAATGGATCTTATATTGATAAATGTTTTATTTAATGTCGGCAATTATGTATGGAATACAATATCAGATAAATGTCCGCCTCTGTTAGCCTCACAAATGCGAGCCTTTTTGAGCACATTTTTCATTACATTCTCACACATTTCACGCGGTATTTCATTAATTTCATCACGAATATTTTGTTTGAGTTGCTTAAGCGTTTCTACTTTCTTTGCATAAACCTTGCGTTTCAGATATCCCCACAAAGAGGAGTCCGGAACAGTCAAATCAGGTGACCGTGGAGGCCAATCAACATCACCATTTCTTGAAATAACTAACTGTCTTTTTACTGTCACTGCCACTTTTAATGGATGCAAAGGTGGCTGATGAATATTTTGAGGGGTTTCCATTGCCCAGAACCGATTATTCTATTTATTCACATATCCATTCAAATGAAAATGTGCCTCGTCACTCATTATGATTTTTTCATGAAAATCGAGGTTGTCGATGGCGTAAATGGTCTTGTGGAAGAAGCTCTTGTATCAACTGAATCTTAAATGGAAACAAATGCTAATCCTTGTGCAAAATTGTGGCCAAAGTTGTTCTTTGAAAACCAAACTCCTGAGCACGGCGTCGAATTGAGGTTGATGGATTGTTTTCAACACTTTCTTGAGTACGTTGCTGTCCATGCTTGGCCCTATCTGCTACAGACCCTCTTTCTTCAAAATCATTCATTACACGATAAATAGTGCGTCGTGTTGATACGCTGTTTCTCCCAAAATTTTCACGTGACTTTCTCATCATCACCACTTCTCTACTTCACGACTGTCAAATATGAACTGTCAAGACTAATGTTTACCAAAATGGCGGCAAAACAAAGTAGTATACCTTCCCGACGGACACCCTGTTCTATAGTATATAAATTGTATTTTAATTTTCGATTAAAATAAAAATCATGAATGGGACTATTTCAGATTTAAAATTATTACGCAATACGGAGAAACCGCGTTTGTAAACCCTAAAATTGAAGTAATTTTTAATAATGCGAATTACACCGAAGTAGTACTAAATATTTGACATATCAGGAAGACATATTATAATTTCTTTACAATTTTTTCGTCTCCAAAGTTTGATCAAATTCAATCATCACAATCAAAAATGTTTACCAATACGTTTGACCTAAAAAAGAAAGGCTTGATTACATTTTAATCGATCAGGACGCATTTATGATCGATAATCTCGAATAATCAATGTACATGAGTATTTTTGAGCGAAATGTACACTTTTGATCTTGATTTTTCCACTAATGAAATTTATAACGAGTTTTCCCTGCTCTCTAACAATTCTACAGGTGAGCATAATTGGCAATATATTAAACGGTTTGCCCAACAACGATATCAACTCTATAGCGAAAGACAAACTGCAACTCAATCAATTTTATAAGCCAATAAATAAAAAAACAACAATTGATTAGTAGGACACGCAACAGTGGCGACTCCTCACCACACTTGACGTTCAGAAACTCTAAATAAAATGATCAACGTGTTAATAAAACAACGAATTTTTATTTTTCATATATATAATTGTAGTTATATTCGAATAGTTATTTTTAATTACAAAAAGTATCGTTAATTTCAATATACTGTAAACGTTTGTAATGTGTCATTTCGTAATTGCGAATAATTGCGGTATTAATTGTATTCTAAAATAAAATGAAAATTTAACCATATTTACAACATCTCCCAAAGCCATAAAGTCGAACTGTAAAAGATTGGTCATGATTATTCCATTAAAAACTGCAGAAGCAAAAGAAAAATTGAACACAAATACCAACAACAACTCCACGACGTTAAAGAAAAAAACGGATTTACAAAAGGCAAAGGAAGCAAAAAAATACGGCTGACCGGTAACAAATCTAAGATGTCGATAAACTGTTACAAGAACTAGGACGTTCAATCGTTATCGTTTGTTGAGGCTCCTGACTATCAGAATTAATGCCAAGGCCAGAATAGATCTCTTTCATTACAAATAGTATGGTATCTTCGGAGTTCCTGAAAAAATGAAGGGGGAAATTTTACATCTTCCCCATCTTACTATCGATACATGCAACTTACCAGTAACAGACGTGACTCCTTAAAGCGAAAATGTATTCGTTAATGAATTCCAAGGGCGCCTCTTGTAGAACATAGTCAATTCGTTTCGAGTCGTTGAGTTTGCCCAATGGCAAATCTATTTCAACCATATCGTCTGATGCCACTGTGGAAACTGAATTGTTGCTAAACCGTAGTGTCTGCGTTGGAGTTGGCATACCCTCGTTGTTTGGGGACAACAACTCTGCGGTTTGTGATTGTTGA
Organism: Philornis downsi; assembly: GCA_019455685.1. NCBI lineage: Eukaryota > Metazoa > Arthropoda > Insecta > Diptera > Muscidae > Philornis > Philornis downsi. The sequence goes on from JAHXMU010000014.1 coordinate 2,868,209, forward strand.
GGTTGATCTTGGCGTTCCAGTTGCATTTGCATTTCGATGTCCTGAAGAAATAAAAATAAACGCATATTAGATATACACAAAACAATGAAAATATGTACGACTCATAAAAAAACATGGGAAAAAGTGAATTATTGAAATAGTAGTTTATTTAATGTATCTATTTTAATGTATTTGAAATATTGGAATATTGAGATATTAAAATATTATACTATTCTTTCTTCATTCTTTTTGTTTTAAATATTGATATATGGCTTCCCTTAAGTATATTCTATTGAAAAGATACTCTACTTCTTCACTATGTAAGTCAGCGTGTCAAAAATGCCCTATTCTAATCTACAATATCGACTGGGCCCAGCGGAACGGATATCCCCTTGGATCACGCTCATCTTCATATAGTGCTATTTCAACTTTTATCCGCAGTACACATTTGACGCCCTTTTTACTTGTTATGGAAATATTTAATATTCCAAAGGATCACCTTCTAACGCCTAACTGTGATACTTACCTTTTCCACTTCCTTTTCCATTAACTCCTCAGCTTCTTCCTTCTTTGTTTTCAATGTATTGCCAAATATGTTAACGCTTTTAAATGTATTCTTGAATTTATCCAAAAAGCGTTGTTTCAGATCCATACTAACTCTTGCCATTGTCTCTTTCAATTCTAAGTGCATGCGCTTACGGCCCTTGTGATGAGGTATCAACACTGGACGGATACCACTTAAATCGGGATTAACTAAAGCTTCGATGCGGTAAGCGACGGGGTCGTAGGGATGGAAAATGTTATAGAAACCAGTGCAAGTAGGAAGGCGAAAATCCACTCCAAGCTTATCAATGCCACGTATAGTAACAAACATGCCTGACAAAGAAAAATTTCCAGATTACAATAAAGACTTTAAAACTCCCTTACCTATGGGTGAACCCAAAGCAAAAAATTTCTTAGGCTGGAATATCAGTTGACCATAGCTTATAAATGGCTGACCAGTACCGGCTGGACCCATAGTATAACTCATTTGTTTCGACTCCATTTGATTAGCATCCATATGACGAGACGAAGAACTGTCATTTCCGACGTTTGTCATAAACTCTTGATCAGGATTTTCAAGATTATTTTCTTCACATTCCTTAATGGGATTCTGATGACACAGCAAATCGAAAAGTATCAGGGAACCCAAACTGTGGCCAGCCAATGACACACCTCCATTGAATTCTGGATGTCTTTGGCGATATTTCATATAAATGTCGTTCAACGACATCACAATAGAATTCATAATTCTCTGGGCAAATGTGGGACTCGTGTAGAAAAGTATATCCAATAAAGTGTCATTGGTGAAATTGCGTAATTTAGGAATGGATTCTAATGTAATCGCACGTAACTTTTCATCAATGCCGATTTCCAGAGAGTGTAAATAACTGTGCCATGATATGGGTAAAACTTCGACACGTCCCACTAAACCTAAATCAGCGGAATTTTTATAATGTGATTGCACTAACTGATGGGCTATGGAACGGAAGTCTTCAACTGCAATATAAAAAATCAAATGAGAAAATTAGTTCAAACTGATGAAGGCTATAAAAGTGTGTATTACTGACCAACTTCTTCCACCGATCTTAATTTCAAATCACAAGCCGATCCTATGCCATGAACCATAAACAGCAAATGATCTACTTTTTGTGATTCTCCTTGCTCGATACGGAAATCATCTAAATCCCGTTTAACTACACAAGATCTAGTGGTAGTTTTCTATTTGTAAAAGAGTTTGTGAGATTTTATTCTAGCAATATTACAATTAACCACACTTACTGTTGCTCCACCCCAGGCATCTTGATTTTGTTGTTGCTGGAAATGTACTATAACCGTGGGACCATGGATTACTATGTGCTCTCCCATGCCCACTATAATCGTCTTGTGCCAGACACCACTTTCAGCTGCCTGTTTATATTCAGCTTCCAAAATATCGGCAGTGTTTTCTTCATATGGTATATATTTTGAATCGATAGCCTGGTAGAACCATGAACAACGCCGTACCTCTATGGGTTCACTTTCCCAATAGACGCTTCGTTTTAGGCGTTCGCTGATATTGACATCGTAGCGGCCGCCCTCCACAGCGACGACGCTGGATTTGACATCTAGGTGATGAAAAAAAATTATTAATGGCATGACTACTCGACTGAACGTAGAGAATAGCCAGGATTCTTACAAATTCTTTCTCGCAATATCTTAAATATTATAATACAATGAAAACTGTAATGGTATGCATCAGTAAATAAATAAAAGCCAAATGTTTTAGAGGCATGCCCACAACACAATATTAATTTTGGAGAAAAAAACCTGTATGATGACATTCATTGTTGGAGCTAGTGCCCCGAAATCAAGACAGTTTTTCTGGTGGCGTCGTAACTGCGGACGACCGATGGAGACCGAAGTGCTTGAAATTCTCTATTGCGTGCGACTATAAATCTAACATGAGTAGTGTAGTGTTTGGCCATCAAGTAAGCACTTAAGATATGATTTCTTATTTAATTGGGATTACTTTAAGTGGGGGCTAAAAACTGACAAGTTAATGTCTAGAAAATTATTCTTCTTTCTACAATCTACAACTTATTTTAGAACACTTTCTTTCTACTTCATTTGGAACAAACATATAACGAATTCGTGGAACTCAAGCTGTAATGTTGAGATGACATGTTCAGAATAAAATGTTTCCTTAACGTAAGACAGCTTAATGTCATGATGTATGTTATTTTCCTTGTATATGTAGAAAACTGGTATCCCCTACGACAGTCAAACAGTACTTAAAAACTGCGCTCCAACTATAATAACTCAAATAAATATAAGATTAGTGAGGTAGACAATAACGTCAACAACCGAGTTATTCAGCTGAAAATAGCCATAATTACTTTCTGTATAGATTATCACATCACAAAAATGAATGGGTCATCATGTAAAAGTATGATACTTAAAACACGGCACATTATCAATTGATATACAAAGGAAGAACAGTTATCCAGTCGAAATATTCGCACGATAAACGAACGAATTTCGACAAAATATCGTAAAGGATTGCTAAAATGTACTTTTTACTAAAAAAAACCAGTCTTAGGTCAGAAGAATTTCACACTAGGTTAGAATTTTGCATATTGCGAGTTGATGATAAACCATTGGCAGAATGAAAACTGAGAAGGCGATGAGCAGATAACACTGCCTGTAATGATTGTGCAGAACCCATACAGCGCTTAAACCCTCTTTCGATACGTTTTAATCCTTTGATATTGGTAATGAAATGATCATAAACCCATGATGATAAAAATCGTATCCTTTTCTTTTCTTACTCTTTTGCATAGTTGTGTATCACGCTGAATGTACACAACTATAGCAGAATGCACTTTTGACTAGAAAGAGGAACTACGTTTAATTTACAGAAACCGTAGCTTATACTGGACCTAAAATGTTTAGCAAATCAAATATAATAAATCCTTTGAATAAAGTTTTACTTACCTTCTTCCATGGAGAGACTTGTTTCCAGCAGAGCCGAATCATAATGACTAAAAGGTGTCCATATTTGCTTCGTATCCACATTGCGCTTATAGAACCAATGCTTAACAGCCGGCTTATACGACTATAAAAGAAATTGCATTACAAGGTTAGAAACGTACAAAATTGGCATAACTTACCACACTAGCTGGAGGTGTGGTAGCCACCTTATCGCCCTGCAATAGATTAGCCATGCGTAACTCCTTTAAAATTTCTTCTGGCAGCTCCTGATTTAGAACAGGTCGAGGAAGGTGGTTCCACCAAATTTAAAACGGGCGTTAACGAGCGGTGTTGCAAACTTCTCGCAGCCAAGCCAAGTCGTAATTTAAATCTCCCGCGTGATCAGCGTCTTTGGGGGAAGGATTATTGAACAAATTCTGTATACGTTGATCTTCGTTTGAGATCTGAAGTTGCGAGGACGACGTTGGGATTTTCAGAGCTTATTGTTGTTGCTGAGATTGTAATTGTCCTGCAGTAAACGAATCGAAGAACGAGGCAGAATTTTTGGTGATCTCCGGTTGGTTAGAAGGGGTTTGATTGAAGTAATTTCAAAAACTACTAACAATCTCAGGTTGTTCAGCTGCAACCGAGGATTTTGCTTGCTCAGTTGTATTTTTTGAAGCAAACGAATTTGAAAAGGGGAAAGGGAAAAGGGAAAAGGGAAAAAGGAAAAAGGAAAAAGGAAAAGAAAAAGAAAACGAAAAAGAAAGGAAAAAAGGAGAAAAACTGTTTTTTTGTGCCAAAACATAAAATAGACAATAAAAGCGGGTCGTCTCCTTACACATCTGTATAAAAAATGGTAACTTAAGCCTAAATGGAGTTAATTTTTTATTTCACTTCATTTTATTTATTCACACATCGTGATGCAAGAAAGCCAAAATGGGCAATTATTTTAATTTTTGACGATTTTAGTTATTATTAATTTTTGACGATTTTGCTTCTATTTTTGGTATAATTTTTAAAAAATCTGAAAACCTTCTACATTTTTGGTTCAATTTTCGTTTTCAGGAGCTCCTAACTGTTGAAATAATTGGCCCACTAAAGGCTGCAAGTAATAACAACAACTTCTATGCAATTTTGTCCGATGAACACATGGACAGACAAGAACTTGCAATAATTGAATTATATTTGACTTGTGCTTTCCGGTGGCCAAAACTTTTCAATTGTTTTGCGAAGTTATAGACTCTTATTAAGACGGCAATGATATTCGAGAAAGCACAAACAGCTAAAAGCGCTAAAAATGATATTTTGGCGAATACCGAAATAGCTACCCAAATTTCGCAAATTTTTTAATTATATTTTATTAGCTAAATAAATAATTGCTAATAGAAAAATGATCTTGAACAGAATTAAGAAACAAAATCATATTAAATCGAAGATCGATAATAAATTCAAAAACGAACTTTTTAAATTTCCTTTGAATTCATAAACGTTTTTCACAAACTGTAAGGATTTTTATAAAAATTTTTATTTGCATTTGTTTGGGTTCTTTCACGGTGACGCATAAAAATTACTGATTGTTTTGTCTGATATAAAAAGCCCTTTGCAGGTGTTATAATATAGTATATAAATTGTATTTTAATTTTCCATTAAAATAAAAATCATGTTCAGATAGTTCAGATTTAAAATTATTACGTTATACGGGTAAGAAACTGTTCTTTTGTAACCCCCGAAGTTGAAATATATTTTAATAATGCGAATTACAACCGAATTAATACACAATCTAGTACTAAATATTTAACATATCAGGAAGACGGATCACAATTTCTTCATAATTTTTTTTTTGTCTCCAAAGTTTGACCAAAATCAATCAGCACAATCAAAAATATTTACCAAATACGTTTAGCGTAAAAGAGAAAGGCTTGACTACATTTTAATCGATCAGGGCGCATTTATGATCAATAGTCTCGAATAATCAGTTTTGAAATAAGCATTTTTGAGCGAAATGTATACTATTGATCTTGATCTTTCCACTCATGAAATTTATAACAATCGATAACTTTTTCCTGCTCTCTATTTATTCTACAGGTGAGCATAATTGCAACGATATCAACTCTATAGCGAAAGACAAACTGCAAGTCAATTAATTCTATAAGCCAATAAATAAAAAAACAACAATTGATTAGTAGAACACGCTGCAGCGGCGACTCCAAGTACCTCACCACACTTAACGTTCACGAATTCTCCATCAAATGATTAACGTGTTAATAAAACAACGAATTTTTATTTTTCATATTTATAATTGTAGTTATATTTGAATTATTTCTAATAACAAAAGTATCGTTAATTTAAATAAACTGTAAACATTTGTAATATGTCATTTCGCAATTGCAAATAATACCGCAACCCTTAATTGTATTCTAAAATAAAATGAAAAATTGACCATATTTACAATATCTCCCAAAGCTATTAAGTCGAATTGTAAAAGATTGGTCAAGATTATTCCATTAAAAACTGCAGAAGCAAAAGGATAATTGAACACAAATACCAATAACAACATCTGCACGACGTTAATAGAAGAAAAGGGATTTACAAAAGGCAAATAGAAGGAAAAAAAAAAAAATACGGCTGACAGGTAAAAAAATCTAAGATGTCGACAAACTGTTGCGAGAACTAGGACGTTCAATCGTCATCGTTTGTTGAAGCAGAAGCAGAAGCAGAAGCAAAAGGATAATTGAACACAAACACCAATAAAAACAACTCCACGACGTTAATAGAAGAAAAGGGATTTACAAAAGGCAAAGAGAAGCAAAAAACAAAAAAAAACAAAAAAATACGGCTGACAGGTAACAAATCTAAGATGTCGATAAACTGTTACGAGAACTAGGACGTTCTATCGTCATCGTTTGTTGAGGCACTTGGCTATCAGGACTAATGCCAAGGCCAGAATAGATCTCTTTCATTACAAATAGTATGGTATCCTCAGAGTCCCTGGAAAAATGAAAGGGGACAATTGTACATCTTCCCTATCTTACTATTGATACTTGCAACTTACCAGTAACAGACGTGACTGCTTAAAGCAAAGATGTATTCGTTAATGAATTCCAAGGGCGCCTCTTGTAGAACATAGTCAATTCGTTTCGAGTCGTTGAGTTTGCCCAATGGCAAATCTATTTCAACCATATCGTCTGATACCACTGTGGAAACTGAATTGTTGCGAGACCGTAGTGTCTGCGTTGGAATTGGCAAACCTTCGTGGCTGGGGGACAACAGCTCTGCGGTTTGTGATTGTTGGGGTTGATCTTGGCGTTCCAGTTGCATTTGCATTTCGATGACCTGAAGAAATAACAAGAAACGCATAATAGATATAAACAAAATAATGAAAATAAGTATGACTCAAAAAAAAAAAAAACATGGGAAACACTGTTTTGAATATTTTAAAATATTTGAAACATTGGAATATTAAGATATTAAAATATTTTCCTATTTTTTCTTTATTATTTTTATTTTAAATATTGATATATGACTTCTCTTCAGTTGTCCAATTTGTTGGAAAGAGATATTTTATTGAAAAAATGCTCTACCTCATACCCTATTCTAAACCACAATATGTCGACTTGGACCAAGAACTTGGCCCTATGAATATTTTTAATATCAGCCATTTTTTAGCAATTACGCTACAAATAAGCGGTCCTTTAAAAATAATATCTGTTGAACTGTGTTCACTTACAATGAATTATGAATTTAAAAATGAAATATTTATAAACTAGAAGAAATAACCTTTCCATTTTTATGAATTATCGATTCGATGGAAACCCTTTATGTATGTTCTTGCGACAACATAAAGTTTTTATCTGACTAAATAAAGAGTTTCCAATCTTCCAATTACTGTTATGCTGAATAACAAAACCGATGTTACACTCACGGTACTTGTTACAACGCATCAAAAGTTTCTACGTCTTTTTTGAACAACCTTTGAATGAGTAAGAATTAACATTGTCTTTTATTTTTGGTTCACGAGCGTTGTATTATAATTCCGCAAACCTTGATCAAATACTGTCCATTATCACATATACAACAGTTCGAAACGGAAATATACAATATCCCAAGGTATAAGTTGGAGAGGTTTTAGGAGAGGACGCCCCACCCTCCTCTTCATATAGCACTATTTCAACTTTTATCCACAGCACACATTTGACGCCCTTTTTACTTGTTATGGAAATATTTAATATTCCAAAGGATCACCTTATAACGCCTAACTGTGATACTTACCTTTTCCACTTCCTTTTCCATTAACTCCTCAGCTTCCTTCTTTGTTTTCGATGTAGTGCCAAATATGTTAACGCTTTCAAAGGTATTCTTGAATTTATCCAAAAAGCGTTGTTTCAGATCCATACTAACTCTTGCCATTGTCTCTTTCAATTCTAAGTGCATGCGCTTACGGCCCTTGTGATGAGGTATCAACACTGGACGGATACCACTTAAATCGGGATTAACTAAAGCTTCGATGCGATAAGCGACGGGGTCGTAGGGATGGAAAATGTTATAGAAACCAGTGCAAGTAGGAAGGCGAAAATCCAATCCAAGCTTATCAATGCCACGTATAGTAACAAACATGCCTAACAGAGAAAAATTTCCAGATTACAATAAAGACTTTAAAACTCACTTACCTATGGGTGAACCCAAAGCAAAAAATTTCTTAGGCTGGAATATCAGTTGACCATAGCTTATAAATGGCTGACCAGTACCGGCTGGACCCATAGTATAACTGATTTGTTTCGATTCCATTTGATTAGCATCCATTTGACGAGACGATGAACTGTCATTTCCGACGTTTGTCATAAACTGTTGATCAGGATTTTCGAGATTATTTTCTTCACATTCCTTAATGGGATTCTGATGACACAGCAAATCGAAAAGTATCAGGGAACCCAAACTGTGGCCAGCCAATGACACACCTCCATTGAATTCTGGATGTCTTTGGCGATATTTCACATAAATGTCGTTCAACGACATCACAATAGAATTCATAATTCTCTGGGCAAATGTGGGACTCGTGTAGAAAAGTATATCCAGTAAAGTGTCATTGGTGAAATTGCGTAATTTAGGAATGGATTCTAATGTAATCGCACGTAACTTTTCATCAATGCCGATTTCCAGAGAGTGTAAATGACTGTGCCATGATATGGGTAAAACTTCGACACGTCCTACTAAACCTAAATCAGCGGAATTTTTATAATGTGATTGCACTAACTGATGGGCTATGGAACGGAAGTCTTCAACTGCAATATAAAAAATCAAATGAGAAAATTAGTTCAAACTGATGAAGGCTATAAAAGTGTGTATTACTGACCAACTTCTTCCACCGATCTTAATTTCAAATCACAGGCCGATCCTATGCCATGAACCATAAACAGCAAATGATCTACTTTTTGTGATTCTCCTTGCTCGATGCGGAAATCATCTAAATCCCGTTTAACTACACGAGGTCTAGTGGTAGTTTGCTATTTTTAATAGAGTTTGTGAGATTTTTTCTAGCAATGTTGAAATTAACTACACTTACTGTGGTTCCACCCCAGGCATCTTGATTTTGTTGTTGCTGGAAATGTACTATAACCGTGGGACCATGGAATACTACCTGCTCTCCCATGCCCAGTATAATCGTCTTGTGCCAGACACCACTTTCAGCTGCCTGCTTATATTCAGCTTCTAAAATATCGGCAGTGTTTTCTTCATATGGTATATATTTTGAATCGATAGCCTTGTAGAACCATGAACAACGCCGTACCTCTATGGGTTCACTTTCCCAATAGACGCTTCGTTTTAGGCGTTCGCTGATATTGACATCGTAGCGGCCGCCCTCCACAGCGACAACGCTGGGTTTGTCATCTAGATGGTGGAAGAAAAAGGCTATTAATGACGTGACAACTCGACTGAACGTAGGGAATAGCCAGGAATCTTACAAATCCTTTCTTGCAATATCTTAAATATTACAATGAAATCTATAATGGTATGCAGCAGTAAATAAATAAAAGCCAAATGTTTTAGAGGCATGCCCACAACACGGATATTTTACTCGACGAACAAAACAGCTTACATACTACATGATGCTGAATCATGGGAACTTTCGCAAACAGATGAATCAATATTAATTTTGGAGATATAACCTGCATAATGACGTTCACTATTGACTCTAGTGCCAATGCCCCAATTAGAGCTTTTCTAAAGGGTAAAAGCAGAAAAACTGACATCAATCAAAGCAGTTTTTCTGGGGGTGACTATGTTTCTCCACTACGTGCGACTATAAATCTAACATGAGTAGTGTATGTTTGGCCATCGAGCAAGTAAGCACTTAAGATATGATATTTAATTGGGATTATTTTATGTGAGGGTAAAAACTGGCAAGTTAATGTCTAGAAGATTATTCTTCATGATGACTGCAATCTTTGTACAACCTACAACTTACTTTAGAACACTTTCTTTCTATTTCATTTTTAACAAACACATAACGAATTCGTGGAATTCAATCTGTAATGTTGAGATGACAAGTTCAGAATAAAATGTTTCTAAAATGTGCTAAAAAAAAAATTGCTTTCCTTAGATTGCTAAAATGTACTTTTTACTAAAAAAAACCCAGCCGTAGGCCAGAAGAATTTCACACTGGGTTAGAATTTTGCATACTGCGGGTTGATGATAAACCATTGGCAGAATAAAAACTAAGAATGCGATGAGCAGATAACACTGCCTGTAATGCTTGTGCAGAACCCATACAACGCTTAAACTCTCTTTCGATACGTTTTAATCCTTTGATATTGGTAATGAAATGATCATAAACCCATGATGATAAAAATTATCATTTTCTTCGCTAAATTACTCTTTTGCATAGTTGTGCATCACGCTGAATGTACACAACTATAGCAGAATGCAATTCTGACTAGCAAAGATATTGTAAACTCAAACACCTCCTCCTAGAAAGAGCAACTACGTTTAATTTACAGAAACGCTTGCTGATGCTGAACCTCTAAAATGTTTAGCAAATCAAATATAATAAATCCTTTGAATAAAGTTTTACTTACCCCCTTCCATGGAGAGACTTGTTTCCAGCAGAGCCGAATCATAATGACTAAAAGGTGTCCATATTTGCTTCGTATCCACATTACGCTTATAGAACCAATGCTTAACAGCCGGCTTATACGACTATAAAAGAAGTTGCATTAGAAGGTTAGAAACATACAAAATTGGCATAACTTACCACACTAGCTGGAGGCGTGGTAGCCACCTTATCGCCCTGCAATAGATTAGCCATGCGTAACTCCTTTAAAATTTCTTCTGGCAGCTCCTCGTAACGTTTGGTATCCGAACTGTACGTAGCTGCCGAAGATTCCTCGATTTTTGAGTCTTCCTTAATGGTTGATGTATCTGCGCTATTTAGGGTGGAAAATTCAGAACAGGCCGAGGAAGGTGGTTCCACCAAATTCGAAACGGGCGTTAACGAGCGGTGTTGCAAACTTCTTATAGCCAAGCCACTGTGGACCAAGTCGTAATTTAAATCTCCCGCGTGATCAGCGTCTTTGGGGGGAGGATTATTGAAAAAATTCTGTATACGTTGATCTTCGTTTGAGTTCTGAAGTTGCGAGGATGACGTTGGGATTTTCGGAACTTGTTGTTGTTGCTGAGATTGTGATTGTCCCGCAGTAAATGAATCGAAGAATGAGGCAGAATCTTTGGTGACTACCGGTTGGTTAGAATGAGTTTGACTGAAGTAATTTGAAAAACTATTGACAATTACAGGTTGTTCAGCAACAATCAAGGGTTTTGCTTGCTCAGTTGTATTTTCTGGAGCAAAAGAATTTGAAAAAGGAGTTTGAGCTTGATTTTGGGACTGTTGAGCAGCTGGTGGTGGTCGTTGGGCGGTATCAACAGGCACAGGGTACTGAGCTTGTTTCTGTGTCGGGACAAGATTCTCAAATCCTATGGGTGGTGGTACCTGATCCGATGGTAAATTTGCCTCGGTTTGATGTTGACGAATATCTTCAGAGGTCTCTAAAACACTAGGTATAATACCGATGTTTGTGGGTAATGAAGGAAACGGGCAGACTACCGGATTTTGGTGTTCAGAACTTTCGGTAGGAGCGGGCCTGTCTTGCCTGAGATTTCCACAAACTTCCGATTTATTTTCAGAATCCGTACAAGCAGAGATATTAGGAAATACTTGCTGACCTGCGGTGTCGCTATCTTGTCTATTTTCTGTTATTGCGGAATCCTCAGGAAAACTCTGAGTTTGAGTGTCAGATCTTGTAGTAGCGATCAGTCGTTCGCAGTTGTCTATTTGAGAAGCATTAAAAAAATCTTGAAGACATCCCTTGGACTGCACATCACCGGTGGGTACTTGCGGCGATGAGAAAAAATCTGTCGCGGCCGATTGTGCAAAAACTGGTTCTGATTCTGATAAAGTTGGAAAAAAATTAATGTTTCCGCAATCACCTGAAAGAGCTGGCGTAAAGAAATTAGCTAAAGTAGGCTGAACTGCCAATGGCTCTGTGGCTTCAGGTGCAAATTTTCTGCGATAAGGATTGGTAACGACAAAAGTTCCTTCTGCGGAAGGTGGAGTTGCTAAGGACACAGCTGTACTGCCTGCAGCGGTTGGTAAGAAATGCGAATCAATTAAACTTTGTGACGGCAGCAACGTTAAAGTTGTGGGATCAGCAGTAGCCGCTGTTGTGGTAACCGAATCTGACGGAATATGACTGCTTACTAATGACAATTCTGCTTTAGATGATGGCGCTAATACTGCCGATTCACTTGGTGCCGATTGCGCTTCCGAAGTTAAGGTTAATTTCTGTAAGGTTTGATCTAAAGAATCTTCGGTGTTCTGCTGTTTTGTTTCTTTCGCTTTTTCTCCAATAGATCCCTCTTTTCCAATTAATGGTGCAGTTGGCTTAAAGAGTTGTTGGCATTCTGCGTTAGAGCCAAAGAAATTCAGAGAAGATTCATTGGTTTCAACCGGATTAGGTGATATAGAAATTGGGTCGCTTGTAGGATTAATTGGTTTAAAGAAATAAGTCGAATTAGTATCTTGGGGATCCGTTACTTCCTCTGAGTCAGTAGATTTTTCAGCCAACCAAGGCTGGGGGCTTGCTTTTGCAGTTGGGAATAAATCTGAAGTTTCTTTAACTTTAGGTTCTTCTTTTTGCGTCTTTGCTTCCTCCCTGAAAGCTCCAATTGGGAGTTCACTTGGTTCACTTTCAGATTTTGTTACTGCAGGCGGAGCAGTGAACAGGGGAACACTTTCTTCGGCCTTAGTTTCCTTTGGATTGTTAGCTAATGGTGCGAACAATGATACACTTTGTGGCTCAGCGGTTGGAACAAAGAAATTTGGCACCAGCGTAACAGATGAGTTTTTAAACCTTTGACCAGATTGATTTGGAGTGTTCAGGCCATAATCAGCGTGGGGATGTACTGGTTCTGGTTGGCTGAGGTTACTCGCAGTTGATAATAACGGTGGCGATATACCTTGTTGAACAGTGCCAAATGTGGGATTCGTCGATATTTGATGCGGCGTAACTTGTATTGGAACAGTTTCTTGAGGTGTCAGAGGATTTTTATAGAGTTTTGTACCTTTCTGAAGGCGATATGATGTTTGCCCCCCAGGTGGAGGAGGCACTCCAAAAACTGCAGCTGGTGGTGGATGAATACCGATCTGTACAGAAGGTTGACCTACTTGAATAGCGGATGGATTAGTTAAGGACGACGTTGGTGTAGGTGCATATGGTGATATATCCGGGGCTACGTGGTGTTGATTGAAGAATGTATGTGGCTTTTGGAGATCAAATGCAGAAACTCCTGGCTGTGAGGATGGCCTACTTGGTTGTGAGGGTGGTCTAGAGTGCTGGGAACTAGCTGCACTTGGAGAGGGTGCTGTGTTAAGTTGTTGGTATGGTTCGTTAAAGAAGTTTGCCGGCCGTGCCGGCGGTTGAGTTAGTTCAGTTGGATTCGATACTATACTTATTGGATCAAGTATTGTCGTAACTTTACTAGGATCGAGAAAGCTTACTTCCCCGAAAGATTGGGCCGGAATAGCCGCTACAGTTTGAGGATTGAAGGAGGATGTGGCCGTTGAAGATGACGGTTGGATCGGAGGGCCTTGCGAAAAGCCTGTAGAAGTCCCAGGGTTTGTATAATTCGATTGTTGTCCAGGTATTTCGGTAAAATAGTTATCAGTTGGTGGATGTGGTGTTCCCGCAGAGTAAGTAGACGACTGTTGATCAAATTGTTGCTGTGCCACCTGATAAGTTTTTTGATCGCCGCCCTGTGATAAATCTGGTTTTATAGTTTGCGTTATAGTCCCGGCAGCAGATTGCACCAATCCCGTTATATTTTGCAAGACACCGGATGGCGCAAGATTCGTGATTTTCGAAAATAATCCGCCACCAGATCTACGTTCTTCGTTTGATTGTTGCGCGTAGGGATCAAAATAAGGCGTCGTATAGGTCTGGTCACATGATATCGGTGCAGTTATCACGGATGGATCAAAAGTTGGGATTGGTTGTTGAACTTGATCCGATAGACCAGGTATGGGGGCATACAGCTTTTTCTTTGCTGATAATCTAAAGTTATTTTGCCCTGCAGCAATAGGAGGAGGAACAGCAGCAGCTGTGGTAACGGGTCTAACCTCACCGGAAGTATATAACTTTGGTTGTTCCAAAGGATGTAAATTATTCTGGGAATTATCTAGTCCCTTAGATGTGGGGGGTAAACTGATAAAAAAAAAGTTACAAAACGAATGTAATGGGAAATGTACTTTCAATACGATAAAGAATAATATAACAAATTACCTTCCAAAATAACTGCCACTTTGAGGAGGAGGTGGAGCATAAAATGGCTCTGTTACTGGTGCAAACTGTGATGGCAGCTGTTGCGTGTACGTCGGTTGTATATCTAATTCTGGCCCTGAAAAATTGACATTAACATCTGGTGATGTTTGCTCGTGGCCTGGCGTTGTCTCCCGACTCGATATTGCTGTTATACGTTTCGAGAACGACGAAAATACGTTCGAGGCCACTGAAGGCAAAGCAGAAAATGACGAAGCCGCTTGGCTCAGTATTGAATCAGTTGTAACTGGTTGCTCCAGTAGTGGATTGGCGTTTGTATCTGATGTGCCTGATGTTGTACTATCTTCATTGGAGGCATTCAAGTTAATTTCGTCAAGGTTTTCAGTGTCGACAAATGATGAACCGACGGTTACTAGAGATTTGTGTTCTGAATGAAAGGAGAATATAAAAGGAATAAGTAAAGTCTTATAAAAGAAAGTTAACAACACATTAAAAATTACAAATTGAAATTCCGGTTAAGTTTAATAATTTATTGAATATGAATATGCATTCTTTGAAGTAGTTCACTAAAACTTTAGCCGAGATGCAGCAACGAAATTTAGAACAAAAATTTCTGCATGGATACCACAAGCCTAGATTGGAAAAGTCATGTTGTGATGTCGAATGCTGTATCTCCTTTCGAGCCTAAAAGCTCATCACTTCCGACCTTCATTCCCTGCTAATGACCTCGAACATACATTTGGTGGTAACTAAAGTGAAAACACGACTAGATTAAGTACTCGAATTAGCATGCTATCACCGGTACATCTTAAGGAACTAGGTAATATTTCTTATCAAAGCGTGACTTTTAAATCAGTCTAGTGGTGGCCTAAAAAGGCTCCCATCCTGATTAAAAATTATTATACAAATTTTGATGATTCGCTAATTATGATTTAAGGATATGTGCTTGGCATGTCCGAACTAGTTGCAGCGGAGGTGATTCTTTCTGATAGGCGGCTGTCCTAGCAAATGTAAAACTGACATCACCGTCATCTAGGAGGTATGATGGACTGCAAAAGGTAACACTCAATGCGAAAATTGTAACATCCACTGCAGCTGACATGCAGTAATATATAAATTATGGTTTAGCCATAAAAAGAGCCCACAACAAACATATGTCCGCGGAGCTAACCATATTAGCATTGTTGGGGGAAAGAAATGGAAAGGGAAGATGCTCTCAGTTTAAAGATCTGGAAAATTTAGTTTGTATTGCATAGACTCATGCAAAATCTTCGTGGACTCTGCATAGCAACTCATCCATAACGGATTGTGACTGATTACTTCCATGGAATTGGGGAATATCACAGTAAGTGGATATCTCTGGTAGTTGATGGCATGTACGCTTATAGTGTCATGGCATATAGAAAGTTAGACGTTGCTGAGGTCTTATCTTCCAAAATAGTTACGACTTACAGCAACTATTACGACAAAACTTTTTTTTATTCCTGATGTTCCTGACAGTTTGTGGTAACATAATGCTTTTGAGATGCCCACTGTTGCAAAATCCATATTTACTTGTGAAAAAACGCGCTGAAACACCAAAGCTTGACAAGAACATCGAATATAGTATTCTAAAGGGTGGCGCATAAGTAACGTTAACGGCGACTATATTGAATGCGTTCTTGTGCATCATTTGGTTTTAACTCATGCACCATATATGGGAAAAGATGTAACATATGTAAAATTCTTTGCAAAGACCACCCAGACATCTCTAACGGCTGAGAACGTCGCCTGGTTAAAGTTTCGGGGATTTCCTCAATACCTGCTTGCACTCGGGCAATGGTCACATCATTTCGAACTGCACGAGGTCTTCCAGCACGCGGAAGATCACAGACAGAGTATTGCTGCCCAAAACGCTGAACCAATCGGTAAGTTGTTGGAGCGCTAGAAGCATTTCAAACATGAAAGAAATTTCGATATGAATAATCGAATGCTGACTTTCAAAATAAAATTGAACAACTTTGGTTCTTTGCACTGTGCTGAGCCTTCCCATTATAAATTTCCCAAGTATTATTTAGTTAATTCTGTAGAGACGAAAAAAAAGACTTAAACAAAAAATGTATTTACTGATCAAATCTTAACGTTGCGTATGCGCCACCTTATATTTGAGAAAAAGAATGCTTCTTATATAGCAACATTGCAGTCAATAGCGTCGAGTGGTGTGAGGGAACGTTAAAAGGAAAAGCAAAGAGGCTGATCATCTTTTTAAACGAAGAGTACAGGCTTTCCGCTGATTATCAGACTGCTTCCGACATTCTAAGTCTAATAAGGCTAAAATTGTATAACGCCATGACCGTGTGTGGCATAACACTGACCGACACGAAGAAGGAAAAAATCTTACTGAACAATTTTACACCAAATGATATTTTAGACGGGGCGACAGTTTATCGCTTGGCATCTTCAACACATATTTGGAGAAGATAATGGAAACTGTTGTTGAAAACTGGTCAATCAAAGACCGAGTTATTTCTTTCTCTTGATTCAAACATCTTCAACACCAGTTTTTTGGCCACATTATGGGAAATGTAGAGAGAATTTGAAAGCGTAGCATAGCATGGCTAGAACAAAGATTTCCGTATGTGCTTGAAATGCAATCAAATATAGAAAATAATTAAATTTTAAATACAAACACCAAACATCGAGCTAGATTAATTCAAGTAATAATAGATTTAAAAAAAAAAAAAATTATTGATTTAACAAAGCAAAAATTTTAATTTTTTTTTATTTTTTTATTTTAGTTATTTGTTATATATTTATTTTATGTGAATTTTCTTTTTGAAAACTTTTAAGACTTCGTTTTAAAAATTTGATAACAGCAACTAGCAACACTCTACATTCTATGTGTGAGTAAAATGTAAACTTAAATCCTATATTTTTTTAGATAAATAGCTTAAAGAAACGAAGCATGAGATGAACTATAATGATAAAACTTTCCAAATAGAATAATCAGTTCTTGCACCTTATGTTAGACTCGATATACATATATATCGTATTCTATTATACTACATCTTTGCGTAGCATTGTTTAGAGCGTTTTTGCCGACTGGACATTTTGAGTCTTGTCATTTTTTCCGCAGTCTATATTTTTGCCGCATGAATTCTTGAATATACCTGAATATGAACATTAAATTACCAAAATATTTTTTATTCATCATAGAGGTCCATGCAGTCTACTGTGTTAATATTGCATAATAATAATTCATAATTTGAACAAATTTTGGAAAAAATGGCATGGTCTGAGCTTAAACCTAACCCTGTACTTGCTTCAAGTTTTGATTTAAATATTAAATTTGTTTTGAAGAAATCAATCAAGTACGGTTGCCTATTTTGATCTGTGAGCCGTTCGCATTCTGTTTTCTGCAAGTCTTTAAAAAAAAGTTCACTGCCTTTTGTTATAATAAATTAATATTTATTTTCCTTAACAACTTGTACGTTCATATCCATTATAATTCGATGTAAACGATATATTTCCATCGTTTGTCATTACAGTTATCGTGGTTGCATGGAATTTTTCACAAATAATTTTTTCTCACCATATTGTTCAATATTTCATTTGCTTGGGTGAATTGTATGGTAACGTAAATACTTAGTCTCTGATTTCCATATAGGACTCTTTTGTGAAGTGAGACACACAGATCAGACAAACAACAGTATTCTCTTTTCTTTCTCTTTTTCTGTCTTTTCTTAGCTGTCCTAACTGTCAAGCATATTTAGATATCGTTCTATTGCCCTATTTAAAAGATCAAGGTTTACATTGTTTGATTGTAGTTTTGACATGGCAGAAAAAGAAATGTTTACCTGCTGTTGATTTAGTTGATGAATTACTTGTTGTCATTTTATTTCTTATTTTTTTAATTCTTAGTCTACCATACAATACAATGCGGGATGTTGTTCGGCATTTCACACACTGGCAGTTTGTACATTGTGGTATTATGTTTGACGGCTTTGTTGGTTCAGTTTTCATAACTTCTTTAATTTTATAGACATCCTTAATATTCAGAGGAGGCCCAAAAGGTACATTGGATAAATCTAATGGGTCCTTGAATCTACATTTTTGCTTGTTAACGACATTAATAATTTTAAAGCCGAAGAACTGCACAAAAATCTCCTATCCTATTTATCTCCAGTTGTCTATAGTTAAATAAATATACAAATTATATAACTGTTAAATCTATCAGCAAGTTTACGGAATTAATTTCCTTTCATTATATACTCGTATATGCACAATGTTATATGTACATAGTCTGATCAATACTGATATGAAACATTTGCATAAAAAACAATCATTTGCTTATGAACCTAATCAACGTACACCACGAAAACCTTTCAATATTCTTGAATTGATGATAGTCGATTAAGCGCTATTAATAAATTAATTTGTAATGAATTTGTGAGGCTATAAAGGAGGAGATATTTTCAATATTTTACATACACAGATTGCTTTAAAGTTATGACGTAAAATATCTGGTACTGTATGTTGCGTATACGTGTGTGATCAAAAAATAAACGTTATTTTCAAAGTTCGTGAGTTACGTATGTTCGATTTTCGTATTTTTTTCTGTTATGTTGGTGAACATGTCTGTTTATGTATATCTTGACAATATCAGCCATTTTGGACTGTCAGTTTTTTTTTGACAGATGAAAAGGTTAGTCGTGTTTTGATGTATACATATATAAAAAAAAACATGTTTTTGACTATAACTTTTTTGAAATTACACTTTTCTCAATTGTTTCCATGTAAATGACCTTCGTAAGTTGTTATATTCCTCATATCTGTTTTATCCATCACCATCGCACAAATATATTCGAGTCTAATATTGCAAAACACTATAAAATCATAGCTATTCGCCCAATATGATAGTTTATGATAATAAAAAATAAGTTACATTAAGAGCTTTCCTAGGTCTATTTACATAAAATAAGGTGGCAAGGTATAGTAAAAAGACATCCATTATTTTTCCAATAGATGACTTTAGTAATCTGTATCTCGTGTTGTAGAAGTGCGCTAGATGGTGTTAGAATTAGATGGCGTACTTAAAAAACTACTCAGACCGCTTTGTTATTGCTTAACTCAGTGTTGTCTGAAAGCGCGCGAAAGATGGAAATTAGCGAACAAAAAACATGTAATATTTTACGATTTCCCTTTATTAAAGGTGAACACGCCACATAGGTGACTGAAGATGTGAATTGTGTTTATGGTACTCATACTGGAAAGCCATTCATGCAAAATTTTGGTTTTTGAAGTCAAAGGTGCACCACGCCCTGAAAGGCAAATTGTCGAAAATGTCAATAAAATAATGGAAATCGTCAAGTCCAACCGTCATGTAACGACTATTTCGATTGCCCAGAGGCTAAATATTACACAAAAAACTATCCGAAACCATTCTTTCAGTTATGGGCCGTTCAAATGACCGTAGCTGCGTTTAACAGGGTCCAATCGGAGGTTCCAATTTTCAATGACGCGTCCATGCATTTCGGATGGTATTTGGCAATTGACAAGCGTTATGTTAGCTTGCTATAATAAAAAAGGAAGAAGTTTAGAAATGTAATGTCACATGATCTAGGCGACTGTCGCACCAAAGTGCGGAATTTGCTGCTCTCCGAATTCTTATCACAATGATGCCATGTTTTCAAGGGCCACTTGACAATTAGCATCGTGTTGTTTGAGATCACGGTTTTCACTTTTAGTAGACCATTATCATGGCACAATAACGGGCGCCATTCATATTTACGTTCTTACCATATTTTTTAAGAAAATTGGACTGATGATTCTACCAGCCCATAAACCAGACCGAACTGTTATTTGTTTGTCTGGATGTAATGGCAACCCTTGAATATCTTCGGGTCGGTCTTCAACCCAAATAGTACAAGCATATCGAATTGTACATTCGGCAGGCTGCCGACCGTATAATTTCTTTCCTTTCGCTAATGCAATTAGAAATAATCACCCAGAAATGTACATCTGAAATATATTTCAGGAGAAGCAAATTAGCTCCTATAGTGTGATTTTGGTAAGAACTATTCTAATTTCCTTCACCTCACTTAGAACCTTAAATGCCTGTTGCAGGGGGACTTGTGACTGGTACAAACATCTTAATAACAACCGTTTTAATGCATTAATCTTCGATTAATGCAGTCGTGGCAACCTGCATACATTCGCATGTAGAGAAGTAATAATTTATAGTAAATAAATTAACACAATTTATTGTAATTTTATGTGTCAAGATTTGCAATACACCCGCGTCGACGGCGCTTCGTTCACTGGCGATTATGAAATATGAGTGGAATGCATCGTCGCGCGGTAGAAGCGAAAAAATACGGCAAGATATTATGCTAATCCTTTACAGTTTGACCGATTTTGATGAAATTACACACTGATGTTTTTCAAAGGTCGGGGTGGAAAGCTTATATTCGGAAATTGGGCATTTCAGCTGTAACCGGAGCCTCACAGTGGGAGTCCAATTACGGTACTTCGCGTTTGACAAATTTTTGTTGTGCTGCCAAAACCAAGTTTGCAGTCAACTTTTATGTTATTGGTCTGCGTTTGAGAAAAAATTGCAAAAACATGTCCTGTTTTGTAGGAACATACGCGATTTAGAATAAATTTTTTTAATTTTTCTTTTGACTTTTTACAGTTTCTTTGCGAATTGTAAAAAGAAGTTCAAATTATTTTGGAAAACATGTTTTCGCAAAAAATAACATTTCACGTAAACTGAAAACAATATCATTTTAATAATTTTCGTATGTTAAAAACGGCGTAAAAATAGCGTATTTTTGGAACAATTTTGAGAAAAAGTATCATAACTCTGTCGCCGATTGCGGAAAAGGTTGTTCAGGAATGCTTTCCCAGATATTACCATGGCGACAGCAGCTTGTTATAAATACAGGGTGTCTGTCGGGAAGGTATACTACTTTGTTTGTTTATTATTTTCGATTAAATAAAAGAGATTAGATTTTATATTAATAAATATTTTCTTTAATGTCGGCAATTATGTATGGAATACAATATCAGATAAATGTCCGCCTCTGTTGGCCTTACAAATGCGAGCCCTTTGGAGTACATTTTTCATTACATTCTCACACATTTCACGCGGTATTTCATTAGTTTCATCACGAATATTTTGCTTGAGTTGCTTAAGCGTTTCTGGTTTCTTTGCATATACCTTGCGTTTCAGATATCCCCACAAAAAGGAGTCCGGAACAGTCAAATCAGGCGACCGTGGAGGCCAATCAACATCACCATTTCTTGAAATAACTGACTGTCTTTTTTGCTGGCACTGCCACTTTTAATGAATACAAAAGGGGTCTGATAAATATGTTGAGGGTTTTCCATTGCCCAGAACCGATTATTCTATTTATTCACATATCCATTCAAATGAAAATGTACCTCGTCACTCATTATGATTTTTTCATGAAAATCGGGGTTGTCATAAGCGAACCGTAACATCCTATTGGCATATGTACGATGGCATAAATGGTCTTTTGGAAGAAGCTTTTGTGTCAGCTGAATCTTAAATGGAAACAAATGCAAATCCTTGTGCAAATATAATTAGTGCGTCTTGTTGGCACGTTGTATCTCCCAAAAATTTCACGTAACTTTCTCATCGTCACAGTAATCGATGATTGTTTTTGATAAAATGTTTTAACGACTAAAACACGTTGGCTTATCGAATATTTTTCCATAATAAATTTGCCACGTCTCTACTTCACGACTGCCAAATATGAACTGTCAAGACTAATGTTTACCAAAATGGCGGCAAAACAAAGTATTATACCTTCCCGACGGACACCCTGTATGTACAACTTTTGACCAGAAATCAATTTTAGTTCAAAATATCGTTCGCATTTATTTATAAACATAGACAAAGAAAATATAAAGTAATCTGTCAAAAATTCCATTTTTGGTTTTAGTTTGGAAATTGTGGGTTTCTTTTCAAGAAATATTTGAAAACTTTGTGTTGCTTCACCTCTCATAGCCAAAATTTCATCGAATAAATATTTTATTGTCCATTTTATTTTTCAGAAATTGCATATCACCTACCCTTGGGTTTTCCCCATTTATGTGTTCTGAATTAAACTTTCCTGAAAACGACTCTGAAATTTCATCAAAATTGGTCCAACCGTTAAGGAGTGACGTAATACTTTAAGGGTTTTTTCGTTCGCCCCCACTGTGCGCCGTCGCTGCAGACGACGATACGATGTGATGCCGACCAATCAATATGGTGAAACAACTCGTTAATCGTAATATATGCGTTTGCAACGGTCGTGTCCCTCTGTGGGCTGAATATCGCAGTATTCCACGGTAATTTAAATGAAATTTATGGTTTTATTTTTGCATTTATTGTAGTTGTGATTTTTATAGTATATTTACAGCTTTTCAACAAAGTAAGCTTTCTACAGGAATTTGGGGAATTTAATTGTTTTCGTATTTGTTTCAAAAATATTTGCTGGTTTTCTTTCTGGGAGCATCATAAATTACATTTTTATTCACATAATTATATGTATATTAAACATTATTTTAGTTTTGTATATTTTTCTTCATTATTAACCAAATCATTATTGTTGTCAGGAAAAGATCGTGCCTGTATTTAAATATAAAAGTGTTAACGACCATTTTTTAAATTCAGGACACATTTTGCACAAACAACAACAGTCACGAAATAATTTAATAACCGCTGTGGTTTTTGTCGCTATCGAAAATCTGATGTCATCTTTTCGGGCGTGAAAGGTGTTAGAATTCTATTTCAGTGTTTAATTTGAAAATTATTTATTTTAGAATTAATATTTGAGGTGTAAAGGTAACTGCGCAAGTTTTTTTTATTAGTCATAGTAAATCCGAATAATGATAGTGAGGTCGCCAACATTTTCAATGAAATTGGGAGTGCTAAAAATACGCTCAAACAAAGAGGTAATATGGAAACAGGTATATCATATATTAAATTCTAATAATTTTTTTGTTAATATTTCAACTTATTCGGTATGGATTGTTGTCATTCTGTTAATTGTTGTCTTTAGCCATCTTCAGAATTTTTTTCGGTGCAAAAACACAAAAATTCGCATTTTCAGAGCCAAATCGCATTAACAATTTTTCGAAAGAGTATTCTCTAGTATGGCAAAATGTTACAATTTTTGTAGCCTAATTGACCAAAAATCGATTGGATTAATAATTTTAGACAGGCGAAGTATACGAGTAAAACGAAATAAAAAATTGTCATTATAGTGAATCACATATATTACGATAGAAAAGTAACAACAGTTCTTTGCTTGTCCTAACATATACCTATATATATATGTCATTTCTGATACTTCAGAGGGATATCAAGAATCAAGAATATCTTTATCTAATCAGCCGATCAATGCCAAACTTTACGCGAGACAAGTGGACAAACAGACTGTCAGAAATATAATTAAATTTCAATCCGATTCAATACGGCAAATTGCCGACAAATAAAAAAAAACTTCAAATAAGATGACGATCTTTATAAATTTATTTCATCACACTTTATATATGTTTCGATTGTGTATGGATTTAAAATTACCTCCAGTTGAGAAATTTGTTAAAATACTGACCTAACCTGAATTCAAAATCCGATCTTGCCCAAAATAATGATACAAAATAGCAAGATATCGTGTGAAGTTAATTATAATAGTAATAATAATTATAATAATAGTAATTATAATAATAATTATAATAATAGTAATTATAATAATAGTAATTATAATAATAATTATAATAATAATATTGCTGAATATATCAAAAAAAAACCCCCCGATTATTTAATGTGATTTTGTATGGCAATTAGGTTTTAGTCTTTCTACATTTCTTAATACATACATTTTTCTTTGTATAATAATATTACTCAATTATAGTTCGCTGATGGCATTGAGATATTGATTTTTCAACACAAAAATTTCAATACTTTGAATTTCCCTTTTAATAACTTATATTTATCTACTACTTAAAAACGTCTCCAAACTATTGCACAGCACTATTCCACAGGATTTTGACCTACTTCTGTGTTATGGATCGAAAACTGAGGTTCTGAGCCTGAGATTATTTAATTTACTCCCAACAAAAGCATTGTCAAGTTTTTGTAATCATGTACAAATTAAAGCAAAAAAAAATATTTTTTGTAAATTTTCATCTAGGAACGTTTGACGCCTTTGAAAAAAATTTGGTTAAATTCAAACGCGAATTATCTATATATATCGGTCAATAATCTCACTCACTTTTCATCACACTATCTCATTTCCAACAAGTGTAATTATTGGTCTACGCAAAATATATATGCTGAATATGATATTAATTGGCCTATAAATAAATTCGATAAAATGCTTACAAAAATTTGAGGCCAGACACTTTGCACCATTTTTATTGGCGCTGCCCAGCATAAAATAATCGCAAATTACATCATATATAAATCAAATAATTTTACTGTTTCTGAAAACAAAATTGAACAATATGAAAAATCGTTTAACTACTTCAAATAATTTTCAAAAAAAAAATTAAATTTTTATCGAAAAAAAATAAAAAAAAAAACGAAAAAAGTTTAAAGTTCGGCGGTACTCTGCATAAGAAATAAAAAACTTAGAGCCCTATTCAAAAAATGCAAAATGTTTTGCCATTAAATTTAGTTAATAAAATACCACAACTTGCCAATTGTATTTTTATGTAATCGACGTCAAAATTTATGTCCCTTTGGAGTATCATAAGCCGCAAGTGCAGTTTTGTGCTCCAAAGATTTTTGATTACTTTGTGATCCGATTTATGTAATGAAATTTTAGCCTCTAATTTGGTTTATAATAAATGCGTCTCTCATCAATTGCAAATTCTACAAACCGCATCAGACCTTATATTGCCGCCAGTGTTGCCAATTTATCTGACAGGTTCTGTTTTTCTATCTATGTTTTTCTATCTTTTCAACGGATAAATTAGATTTCGTAACTTTTTCCGTATTATATTGAAATTTCAGCATAAAGAAAGTCTGAAATAAGTCTAGTAAAAATCACTAAAAGAAAAACGATGGGACTACGAAAAAATCTTTTGGCGTTAAAAAAATTACTTTGCAGATGAATCAAAGAATCTCAAATCTTCAGTTTTCGAGCCATTGCATACGAAGGTAGGTCTAAGCCTTTGAAATAGCTTGGAGAAATGTTTGCGAAGTAGAAAAGTATAAATTATTCAAACAGACACTTGAAACATTTCAAAGCCTCCATACGAACTATAATAGAATTTTAATATTTAACATAGAAAAATGTATTAGAAAATTTAAAAAGGCTAACACCAGTACCTTAAGATTAGTACTAAAACCTAATTGCTACAGAAAACCTAATTAATAATATGGTTTCTTTTGTAAACCTTGTGCTTGGGTCGTCCCTATTTTACAAATATGGATAAACATTTGACATATTCACTAACGAAATATCACATATATTTTGAAGTTAGCATCTTAATGGATTCCATCCCTGGAGACAATTTTAATATCCATAATATATATTCATTGGGTTGTTTTTGTGCATGCGTGAGTTAAATCACTTAAAGTTTATAATATGTAAAAACACCGAAAAAAATTCATCTCATAAAGTCAAACGTGAATTGGCATTGAAACCACCATTTATTGCAG
This sequence comes from Philornis downsi, assembly GCA_019455685.1. Lineage (NCBI taxonomy): Eukaryota > Metazoa > Arthropoda > Insecta > Diptera > Muscidae > Philornis > Philornis downsi. The sequence continues at coordinate 2,894,174 of JAHXMU010000014.1, forward strand.
ATTTTTATAACAATATAGATAAGTTCGGTTGAACGAAGAATATTAAAATCTATGACGCTCTCTTCATGCAAGGCAATAAATTAAAATTAAAATATTCTGCAATTCTTTTCAACCAAATTGAATTAAAAAAATAAAATTTGGTATAAGTAACCATCTCATGTGCTGAACTTACAAAACTCAATAAAAATTGATGTATCCCAATTCAAGTTCTGGCAAAACTGATTGCCACCATAGTTTTCTGCTAAATTGTTGATTCATCAATATTTCAAAATTTTACTGATTTAACATTTTAATATTTCAATATAAACGAATTCCCCTAATGATTCAATATTACTATACTAAAATATTTGAATATTTCAATGATTCGCTAATTAAATTTTTTATTACTTCAATTTGCAATTTTTCAATATTTTCATATATCAATACTTTCCAATTCAATATTTCAATAACATTTCTACAACATACGAGTATTTCGTTATTCAAATATTTAGAAAGTGGAACAGTTGATGAATAATATTCAACAATTTTCACAGTTGAATAAATTTTCATCATTGATTATTTCTAAAGGGTGGCGCATAAGTAACATTAACGGCGACTGTATTGAAAGCGTTCTTGTGCATCATTTGGTTTTAACTCATGCACCATATATGGGAAAAGATGTAACATATGTAAAATTCTTTGCAAAGACCACCCAGACATCTCTAACTGCTGAGAACGTCGCCTGGTTAAAGTTTCAGGGATTTCCTCAATACCTGCTTGCACTCGGGCAATGGTCACATCATTTCGAACTGCACGAGGTCTTCCAGCACGCGGAAGATCACAGACAGAGTATTGCTGCCCAAAACGCTGAACCAATCGGTAAATTGTTAGAGCGCTAGGAGCATTTCAAACATGAAAGAAATTTCGATATGAATAATCGAATGCTGGCTTTCAAAGTAAAATTGAACAACTTTGGTTCTTTGTTCTGTGCTGAGCATTTCTATCACAAATTTCCCAAATATTATTTAGTTAATTCTGTAGAGACGAAAAAAAGGCAAACAAAAAATGTATTCACAGATCAAATCTTAGCGTTACTTATCCGCCACCCTATATATTCCAATATTTGTAAATTTCGACATTACAACATTTGAATATTTCAGTATTTCAATAGTTCATTATTTTCATTTAATTACATTTCAAATGCCATTATTTCTACTTCTGTGCTTCTTTTTCAATTCGTTTCTCTATCTATTAAAACTGGGTTATTCGAATATTAGAATATTTCAACGATTTGGTTTCAAAATTCTATTACATTCTATTTCACTTTCTTATTTCCATCTTCGAGATGTTATCAGGAGAAAACCGCACGTTATTCTACCGATTCGATATTAGAGCTGAGTTAACCGATAATTAAGCCACAATCTTCGATTATTTTGTATTCCCATTAAAACCAATTAACCTATTACCGATAATTACATGTGTAAGAGTTAGACGTAATCTATCACAGTTTGTGGAAAAAGAAATTCTCGATGTTGTTGATTTATTGAAGAGCGCTGCTCAATAGCTGGAAGTGTGAATTTTGTGTTGTACGCAATTCTGTTTTCAGATTCGACAAGTTGATTCGTTTTATCTTGTAGGAATAACAACATTCTCTCATTAAATTCTCTTTCTTATTTATTTCAAACAAAGTGGTCATGCCAACTTAGCCGAATGATAGCAAAATTTATTAGATTGTTTTCTTCCTTTTGTTCTTAAGCCATTGTATAATTATAATTTGTTGTTATTGTTTTCAAGTCAATAAAAAAGATTTATAGAAATTAAGTCAGGTGTTGGAGCAGACGGATTTACATCCAATAACACCACCTTAACAAATGGGAAACGGGTTCGTTCATTCGTTCAGACGGTGATTATTCTGCTTATTAAAAGCCGGATAATTGTTTGATTTTATTAACATTTAATTGCTGATTCGAGAATACTTGAGCGTAAAATTTCAATACATTTATGTGAAAGGGTATTATTAATGGTCAAGACACCCCCCCGGTGATACAGAAAAACCGAATAAGACTGGTTTCATGAAATGATGACTTAAGATTTTTGTTTGATAAAATTCTTTAATAATTCAAATTGCATTCTAAATTGGATTTGTGATTTCATTCAATAAAACTTTCATATTATGAAAATGTGTATATCAAAATGGTAATGCGAGGTCAATCTGAAAATGACCATGCCCCAAACATAAATTTTCAATTCAGGAAGAAAAATTACAATGAAAAAGCAAAAAAATCACATAATGTGCAATACGAATATAACTGACAGTTTAGATACTTTGAACAAGCAGGCGATAGCTGAGATTCTCTAGAGTTTCTCAGTTTCACTTGTAGTACAAGACTTTTGGAAATCCACATAGTTATAAACTTAAAATGTATTACAAAGTTTCGGTATACAGTGAATATTCTCAAATTACCTAAGAAAAAAGTGTAAATGCCCTAAAATCTTAGGCGGAAGTCATATTATCAGGTAAAGGCGACAGATTTAACTTCTTTGCCGAAAGTTGTTCAATGTAGGTATTCCTAACACATCTCCTGATATTCCGAAAATTATCTCAATTTTCCCCTCATTTCGCCATGATTTCCTCATAATGTCTCCGAAGAAACTAAAGGAATCGGATTCGGTCAGGATTTTTCTTAATTAATTTAATAGCGTTTTTTTATTATGGAAACTTGCTTCACAAATTGACTTACTACCTCAGCACAGTTGTAACTGAGCAACTTTGCTCCATGAATCAACTCACAGATGGAGGCTGACGCGAGCAACGAAACGCCTATTTGTTGGTTATGCAATACACTATCAATCAAAAATCCACCAAACGCTGATAATGCATTCGGACTCTTTATAGAGAAATTGCCTCTATTCGGCTGTCGAATGTTGTCGACAAATGTAAGGCCGGCATCACCGCAACTTAGCAGATGCAATAGTCAAGGCAGTAATGCATGAATTCGAATGTAGATCAGAAGTTGACAAGTGATTAAGATACCTCGCCACGCGGTTTTATCCTGTGGCTAACCGAAAAACCACTATCCTCGTCAAGCCGAAATATTTTTTGGAGACCCAATGAACATTTTGTGATTGCTTGCAGGACATAATGTGTTCTTGGACCGACAGTCAGAATATTCAGTCTACATAACAACAACTCCGAGAGCGGATTCAGAGACTTCAGTTTCGTAGGCAGGCGACCAGATGGCAATACAAAGATATCCACAGAACAACTTGGCTATTCCCATCCAAAAAAAAGAAAAATCAGATTACCACACTGATGATGATAAAAGATGGCAGGCATGTATCTAGCGTTATTGGCGTGAGTGTAGTCCATAGTTTTAAGTCAGTAGAGAAATCGAGTAATGGCGGTAAAGAACACACAGGATTGAGCGGAGCGAAAAATAGGCTTAACTTCATGGAAAGAAAGCTAGACATAGCAAAACTGCGTGCCTCTACACAAACAAGCGCTATTCCAACGTCCAACAGTCTTCTGTGTGTGGGTACGAAAAGGAATCCTGAATATATGACAGTGTTGCAGCCAATCAAGATTCATTAAAGGATAAGAGAGCCAGACTGTCTTTTTATTTAGAGGAAAAGCTGTGGAAAAGAAAGACAGAAGAGCCGGTCACACCAAAATATCAAATGTAAATTTTACAGTATAAAGCTTCCCTTCACAGGCGACGGCATATGTTAACTACTATCAAAGCCAGAACAGCAATATCGTGGCCTAAGAACAACAAGACCATATACATCGATAATCTACTGGTATTCAAGGCCTATGGCGAGCAGCTGCTAATTTATATGCATCAGTTCTAAAGTCGATGTGCCCATGCGAAATCACTTTCGATTGGGTATAGCATCCTAAATTTACGACAGTTGATCCAAATGCTTGCACCAATTGAAGAATGAATAGAACGCAAGGATCACATATTCCTAGTTTCAGAAGATATTATAGTGAGGAAATCAAGCCAGTTCTCGGCGATGATATAAACCGCCCACAACCAACCTGAAGAAGATAATGATATTTCAATTGCTCATAAATTTGTGCAACGAATGCTTGCTTCATTATTGGAATCCGATCGTATTATGTACTTTATATGAAAAAGTGATCCAAGTGTGTGTCACAATCACCGTAGAATCAATGCTTTAAACATCGTATATAACTTATTACCCAATTAGTTTGTGAAAGACTAAAATGTGTACTACCCTGTCTGATTGAGGCTTATTAGTCGGCCTGGCAAAATACTGGCACAGCGACAAATCACGTAGAAGACCCGAGGAAAGCAGATGTACACGTATTATAGTGTCAGCGTTACTGAAATCTTCTTAAGCATTGAGAAGAAACCAGGTAGAACTAGGCCATAAATGAGGACAAAGAAAAGCTTTTTGTATCGAGCAACAAAGACCCTACGCGTTTGGAATGCAGCAAGAACGTTGACAGCAATAACTGTCAATATTAAAATATGAAAATAGCAGTATTAATGAATAAGAAAATACATAAAATAAAATAGAACGAAAGCTTTTTGTACACTATTACATATTATAAAAAAACATAGTAATTAAGTTAGTCAACGAGTATTCTAATCCAAAAGTCTATTTGAAATTTTACACGCTCATGTCCGGTCTTAAATCACTATTTGTGATTATTATGATTTACGTATTTATGTGCTGTGCTTAAGAAGCACACCAACCAACTGTCGCGGACAAAGTGTTTTACCAATTGACGAATAATTAAAACGCTTCTATAAATTACCATTTCGGAATGTATGTGTCTAATTGCCCATGGTCAATTCCGCATTAAGTGCATTCAAAAATGCCCATTTGGTAAACGGTCTTCTTTAAGATCTCTCAGAAATGGTAATGGTAGTTTTCCTACATACATTGGCTCTATCTCATAATCGGACAAGAGCTAGTTTGGTACGAATGTGCTCTTAACTTCAAAAACTGATTGAATGCATATATATATTTTTCACGTTTATTTTCAATTTACATACTTATCTCTGTGGAACAATAAATAATATTATAACACTTCCAATGATTTGAATTTAAACTGTTAAGTAAAATAAATTAGAAAACGAAAACGATGTACAAAGTTTGATATACTCGTATAACCAAAAAAAAAAAGACGACTAGAATTTTGCCTTCTTCTGTGAAAATTCAAAAAGTTCATTCATTTAAATTCGAAAGATGCGATCTTTGAGTGGAAATGATTCTATTTTTGTTAGAACTCGTATAATTTTTATCAATTATTATAATATTTATATGCATATTCTTTGGATTGCCAAAAAAATAATTACACCAACAGATAAATTCACTTTTCCTTAATTCCTAATACAGTTCAAATGAAAAATATGTCTTAAGAAATGGAATGCCATAAGATGAAATGTTTTCCGAAAAAAATGGGAAAGATGTATTCTGTATTTTTGTCAAGGTACCACCACTGTAAACAGGCCTATAAATTCTCTATAGCCCATTTATTTGTTATTGAGAGAATGTATTCTCACTCCAAAAGAAAAAAAAAAAAAGAATTACAAATTTGCTCTTTCCGACCTATTCATTTTAGTGTCACGAAAACTACATCTAAGGTATAACAACTATTTACAGTTTAAAGATCAGCGCTATTTTCTTTGGGTGGGCTAACGGTTGATTCATCACTGACAATTGTGACCGAATGATTAGTGCCTGGAGAAGGGAATTTTTGTAATAAATTCTAACCGAATTTTTTTGCTGTATTTCACATTTAGTGATTTTTTAATTTGTTGTCAAAGTCATCGCATAGAATAAATCTGCCTTGGAGGCGCAGAAACTCATTACCTCCTTGTTATTTGTATCGTTTGTGGGATGTATTAAAATTTTGCTTTTAGCAATTTTTTATTTTAGCGATTTATCAGTAATTAGTTTTGTGGCACTTTTGGACGATGCTAAGAAGATATTCCTTTGCCGAATAGTATAAGTTGCATTTTTAATCTCGACAGTAGACACTTCTTAGATAGTCTAGAGTCTTCGGCGATAACAAATATTGACAAGCATAGAGAAAGCGTGTTAAGGTAGAAAGAGAATAACAATTATTTTTGTTCTAAATTTAATACTTAATGTTCCGATTCAATAGTTAATTCATTCAATCAAGTAATTAATTAAAAAATTCTGACATAAAATAAGAACTTAAAAGAGCATGAATCGACGTTATTTTTTTCAAAAGTTTTGTTTTTAATTTTCGTTGAGTGTAACCGCTGACACAGAAAACTTTAAAACATTCATTGAAATCGTCATGTCAGAGAAAACAGTCAATTTACGATTTCGCTCAAAAAAAAATGTATTTTTCCATACTATAATTTTAACTAATTCCTATTCTATAGCGCATATTATGATTTAAAACCCCTATTTTTCCATTTAGTGCAAGATCATCCACCAATTTTTTAACAATTTAAGTAAGATATAGTACAAACTACTAAAGAGTTATAATTCATTACCATCTGACTCAAACACCCCATATATTATAACATCTTCAATCTCCAACGACAAACCACTAAATGCAAATAATTAGCCACAACTAACAACCTTGTTAAAGTTTACTGACATCTAATGTTATGTCAGTAGACCCAGTTTGCACTCTACACTTCAGGTGGGAATATATATATTATGCTACTCAACTATAAAATAGAGCATAAATGGTCACAGAAAAATAAATGAACTAAACAATAAACCGAAAACATCACAAATTGAATAATATTATATATCAAATAGCCCATGTAGAGAAGGAGGCAGGCACGGCGGCTAAGAAACGGAAAAATCAACCATATAAACCATGTCTACTAAGGCATATTGATGAAGGCTCCATTATACATTCTTGACACGTCCAACGCAAAACAGCTTCCTAATTAACGACAGCGCACAAAACTTCCTAGAGACGCGACAGTTTGTGGTGTGACGCAAATCATCAGACTGTGGAACGAAAAATATGGCACAAAACTCACAATGCGGGCGAAAAAAAAAAAATAAATATAAAATTATTTAAAATTCTTAGTTATTGTTGTATAAATGGTTATTACAAAACGCATATCAATATCAGAAGAAAAAAAAAACAAAAATAACTTATTAGTATTCTAAGTAGGAATTCTGGCTGATGATCGTTTCGATTTTCATACCCAGCAAAATTGCTTGCAGGCTTCTTTAAGCAGGCTTCTTTAAGCATTCACAATAATGGCAACACTTTCAAGAGGCGTTTGCACTGCATATTCATATTCCCACACAAGCATATCAACCAGAAAACTTGGATATCGTCTGACCAATGACATGCGTTAGCTCTTAAACACAATTTGGGTGCTTTGGGTGCCCAATAGTTGGAATCTAAGTACATTATGACTTTTATTCAAAAAAAGGCGTCATCAATTTCTTACCCCAGATTTTAAGATTCTCTCTCTTGGCATTTCAAACACTAAAGGCCATTCTGCCTGGCCCGATCGGGCATTGCCAGTACGGTAAAACCCAGAGAAACCCAAAGAAAAATAAACCGCCAAACACTACTCTTTCGTCATTGTTGTTGTATGAAGCCATCGTCGGTATTACATGGTATGGTATTACTGCAAAGCTTATTCGTCTTTGCATAATAACAAAGGAACGACGCAAAGTCATCTGTAGAGTTAGATAATCATCTTACAGACAAGGCGAATACCTATGTTGTGATATCTTTAACATATTTTTGGAGATGATTGCGTGGGCAGCCGCACTAACATACGAGTATCTAGTATCATTCACAATAAAATATATGTTACTTACGCACGCCGATAATACAGATGTCATTGGTCGAAATCTGTGAAATGTTACTGCAGTCTATCTAAGCATTGTACAGGAGACAGTAAACGTGGGTCTGATGATAGACACGAGGAAAACACGGATGACGCAGTTCTAGGAGATTTAGAAAAAATAAATTCGGCATAAAATCATTTACCATTTAAAAAGGCCGTTTAAATAAACTGTCAATATTTTTTTTTTTTTTTCGCTACGGTGGCACAGCTGCCCTTCATAATATTTTGGTGAAAAGTGGTAACCTTATAAAACAAATGTTTTAAGTTTCGAGTCGCCACGTTGTTTAGTATTTTTATTTGAGCCATTAAAAGTAAACGATGTCAGTGAATTTATAAACATGAAAAAAAAATATTGGTCACCTTTATGTATTTAAACATTTCCATTTCAAAGGTCTCAGTCCAGCCAATATTAAAGCCGAGCTAGATTCTGGGGGAGTGTGCTCTTTCGTTTGCGACTGTAAAATATTGGGTAGCAGAGTTTAAACGAGACCGTACGAGCTGCCAAGGCGAACACGGTTAAGAAAACTCACAAAATAGTATTAGATGATCGTCGGCTACAGGTGCGTGAGCTAGCTGAAATGATAGGCATTTCAAAAAGTGATATACATCGTACATGAGTATTAACCGAAAATTTGAAGATGAGACAGCTCTGCGCAAGATGGTTGCGCGCTTGCGACGCTAGAACAAAAACAGCGTCGTGTTTCAGTAGAGTGGTTGACGATGTTTCAATGCAATACAGCCGAATTTTGCGTCAATTTATAACCATGGATGAAATATGGGTCCGCCACTTCAAACCTGAGACAAAGGAACAGCCACAGCAGTAGACTGGAATGGAAGAATCGTCTCCAAAGAAGGCGAAGGCGATTCTATCTGTAAGTAAGATCATGGCGTCTGTTTTTGGGATGCGCATGGGATTATTTTTATTGATTACCTTCACAAAGGATGAACCATCGAATATTATGTTAATTTATTGCAGCGTTTAGGTGATTAAATTATAAAATTATGATGAACTAAAGTTTGAATCGCTTCATCACGCACCTTATTGAACAGATTTAGCTCTTTCGGACTATTTTCTATTTTCAAACTTAAAAAAATGGCCAACAATAGAGAGGTAAAGTCTGTTGATGCTATTTTAAGGAGTTTAACAGTTCTTACTATAAACAGGGTATAAAGGTTATTGAGTATCACTGAAAAAAGTGTGTGAAACTAAAAGGAGGTTATGTTGAAAAATAAATAAAATGTTTCCCAACTTTTGTGTGTCTTCTTTGTTAGGACGGATAGCTTTGGAACCACCCTCGTAAATACGGGCATTATGCAGCGTGTGAAAAACAAGTACTTAGAAAAACGCCAGATATGTGAAAAGAAAGTTCATGGATTTTGCACTACGGAAACACATCATCTCACAAGGTTATCATTACAAACGAATTTCCGATCATTCATCTGATTGATATGACTCCGGCTGACATTTTTTCTTTTTAAAACCCAAACTACCACTTTAAGTCGCACATTTTCAGTCGATAGAAGTCGCAAAAGAGAATTCAAGAAAACTGAAGTCTTTTCCGGAAAATGTGTTTGAAAAATGTTTTGGTGATTTGTTGATTCTTTTGTATAAGTTTATTATTTCGGATCCACTTTGAAGGTGATACAACAAACTTGAGTGAATAATAAATATTTTGTGTTTTATTGCCCAATTCCCAGTACTTTTTTCGAGAGTATCGGCGTAGCATAAATCGTGAGCTATATAACTTTGTACAGCGTGTCATAACACACCGGTACCATTGGCTGTGTTATGTGGTGCGGATGACAAACTGCACTTCAGCAGCAAAAGACATCGGCAACAAGCGTAACCAAAACTCTGTTAGAAATACCGTCAAAAAAAAAAAAAAAAAAAAAAAACAGAGCGCTTGGAACTATCTCGGTACGTTTTCCAGAAAGTAATAAGAAATTTTGCAACAAATAGACTGCTTGAGGTTCTCACTTCTAACTAAAATAATTTAAATTTTCTTCTTGTAAAGTTTACAACTTATTGTTTAATAAAATTCCATATGAAGTAAATTATAGTAGAAATAACTACTACTACTAATTTTAATGTCATGACATTTTCGAGCAGCCACTGCTAAGCAAATACCATTAAAATACCAGATGGAAGCCATATAATAAATTGCTCGTTGTAACATCATATTCAGCATCAATGTTGAGAGCATTAAGACAACAACCTGTAGTTTCTTATTTTGTGTGTTTCTCAATAAGAAATATAAAACAAAAAACGTGATTATAAGCATTTTACAAAATCCAATAAAAACAAAATTTCATAAAGAAGAAGACACAATTTCCCCTCCCCCAAAAAAACTACAAAATCAGAGTCATCATTTAAAACCAAAACAAATTTTTTATTGCTAATAATCATTACAAATGTTAAATGCACAAGACGACCAACAAAACAAAATGACAGTCAACCAAATTGGAATACATTTTTGTCTGGCTGGCAACATTGCCAACACCTAAAAATATTGTGGGGAATTCTGTGGGAAAACTGTGGCCAAACGTGAGGCATAAACATTTAAAAATGTCTGTTTAGATTATTTCTGCTTCTGAAGTATTTGCTACTTTTTTAATTCATCTTCTTCTGCAAAAAATGTAAATGTTTTCTTTTGGCATTTTTCTTTTCGTATACACTGTGAAGTTACCTCGATCTTGAAACGTGAGGTGAAAAATAATGCAAGCAAAAAAAAAGCAGCCATCAAACCAAGTCAACAACAGTCGTCATACAAAAAAGAAAAAAAAACGAGTTAAAAACACTTCCAACAACACATTGCAACTTTGTTACAAATAGCAATGCAATAAATTTATTTAGTCAAGTTAGCATTTTAGATAAACGCAAAAGGTTACGATGAGACACATTTCCCCCAAACTACTGAAAGTTCTTTAAATTTGAAATTTGAGTTTGATTAAAGTAGAAAAAAACGAAATTATTCAAATAGCCATTTGGCAATAATATCTAAACATTTGTGCTGCTAATGATTTACACTTCAAAGCTTTTTTTTAATAAATTGTTACTCTTTAAGCCTTAAGCCGGAAATGATATCATGATTTAAAATATACAGCTTCGGAAACGAACGAACGACCGAATAACGACCGAATTTAAACGGCGTTGGATCTGTATTACACCGTTAGTCGGTGCGATTGACAACATCTGCGACCGTGATTTTTTCTTTATATTTGTGAAGGAGAAGGATGTAAATTAATTGCTAACAAATCATAGAGCGCTGTTTTTGAAAACAGAGGAAACTGTGCAAAAATTTTACTAAATGCATGTTATTGAAATACATTTTAAATTTAAATTTAGTACAATTATTGAAAATACTTTTTAGCGCATTTCTTTTACTTTTAGAAAATCCAAGAACTCCTTTAAGTCCACATACTACATTTCGTGGAGATTTAGATCTTAACTTTAGCTCACTTGTAAATTACACAATCGAACAATTATAAAAATTAATATGTCCTCGTGCGGCCCCTTAACGGCCCAACTTGTTATTTTACTGCAAAATCATATTCATGTTCATGTTAACTTTCTTCCATTCACTTCAGATTTTTAGCATCTTTGCAGATGTGGTAATAATTTTGCGGGACTTCGGAAGTAAAAAATGACCGGGATTCTCGGAAAATCTCGTGTCGGGTAGCGGCAGTTGGCAAGATTAGAATAAATTATAAAAGTCCTCATATTACGGGTGCGGACATCCGACATCCGAAGGAACAGCATTCTTCAACCACTTTTGTAAACGAAATATTTTTTTCCTCCTTCTTCATATTTTACCTCTTCACATTTTATATCTTGATACTGTGAAATGCAACTTTCAATTCGCCTTAGAGAACATATGTGCGCCAGTAGAAATCCATTTTGACCACACTTCGTCCCGCAAGGTGATGCTACCTTTTAGCGCAGACAAGTTATATGAATAGGGCGAGAGTCTTAGAATTCATATTCTAATTGCAGATTTCTATATTCCAAATACAACCTTACAACGCTACATATTAAATTAAAATCCGGAGGTTTCTGGCACAAATTTCAGATTTCGTTCTGTCAGTGACGAACACTATTGAAATTGGGTCATACCGGTTCATGTTTTGATATATCCTTCAATTTCCAACAGAGAACTTTAATACATATTTCGAACACATAGTTTTGTTGGGGACGAAACTTACTAGAAACAGGAAGTGTCGGTGCAGATTTTGACATAGACCACACACAAATGAGCCTTCCGATTTGATTTTTCCTCTTCCACGAGATGTTTTTTTCATCACGTAATTATATCTTAAGTCAGTTTTAAAAAATTTTTCTTACCGACACGTATTCTCATATAACTTTTACACTATCGACTATCGCTTTGTCCGACACCGTGTTCACTTGCTTTCAGTTATAGCGCAAGCGAGGTAGATAAGTTCATCTATCACAACATTCATTTCTAGACGCCAAATCCGCAAATCAAATGCATGCATCCAAATTCATAGCACAAATGCATTACGAAATAAAAGTCTTAAGAAAAGAAAAAAACATTCCAAATATGTCACAGAGTTGGTTGTTTTGGCTTGAAAAGCAAATCGAGTGTATATTTACTGATCATTTAACCCACCTCTTCTGATACCTCGTACAAATAATATTAAACCGTAAAATATTGCTTTCACCATAACTTTTGAAATGCTCACTAAAACTTTTCACACAGAAGATATTCCTATATTGAATGAGTAAACCACGCCCGTTCTGACACTTCCAATTTAAATTGGCGGATTTGACAAAAATTACATTTGCGCCCATAATTAAAGTTGGTATAACCGACTTTTCGCCGCTGATATAACTATTTCTAAACTATTTTTGTATTATATTATTTTTGTATTATAACTATTGAAATGTCTACACAAACTCTCTGAAACTTTGCGCGCCGTATTATTTCCCTCATCCTTGTTTATGGCTGTAACTAGATGAGGGAATCATGCACATAAAATCTGGCATATTTTACAAAAATCAAATTTTTGCCTACAATTCGTAATTGGTAAGCCTGATTCATTTAAAATTTGCCTAATCATAATACTCAGCATCGCTTAATACTACTAGTGATGGTGGGACAATCTGTACCTTCCAAACAATGTCCTCCACAAACAAAGCCATTGTTTGTTTGATTAAACTCTAATATTGATGACCATTGTGGATGGATTGATTTTGCAATTACGTTGTTTTATCTTTTGTTAATTTTCCTATTTTTATACTTCAGACAATAAAGAAAAAGCGCTATGAAGATCATGACCATGAAAATTCCAAATCAGTCATCCTGATCAACCTTCCCCCAGGGTGGTCAAATTCAAATCGACTAGTTCAGTGAACAACCCCATACGTCAAGCAAACGCATGATCTATTAAAAACATTGCCACTGTCCGTAAGAGGGTGCAGGGGAACGCGAATCAGTCGGTTCCACACTGTGCACTAGATAGAACTCGGTTTTCCGCAAACATCAACTTGGTGAAATTGGAAACATGGCCATAGGAGGTCCGACTAACTCCACCAGTAGTAATGCAAAGTCGGTTAAAAAAAACCAAGTAAGTCATTAATTTACCAATTCTACTCCATTTTTAAGCTTTATTTGGCTTTATAATGAAAAAAGAAATTGCGAATTTTATGTTAATGTAATCGGCTACCGCTTTTTGGTCACCCTAAGCTTAAGGTACACTACTGTCCTTGAAAATTTTGCAAAAATTATTTTCATGTGCATTAAGCAATTTCATTCCCCGCCTTTGAGTTCTTCAATAATATTTATCCACCTCTTTCCGACCAAATACCACATGAACAATGGTTGCTTCAAGTTCCAGCACAGAACAAAAACGCAAAATCAAAAAATTCCAAAAAAAAAAAAAAATGTAGACGTCACTCCAGGTAGCGGAGAAGCTGTGTGAGCAGATGCTTGCAAATATTTTATGGAAATACCAGAGTACAAAACGCGTGTTGAACGCATGCCAGGCACACTTAAAGCACACAAACCCCAATGATGAAAAAACATGAGATTATCATTTCATCCCAAATGCTGAAACAGGGAATTTAAAGGAATATGAAACATATAATTGACATTGAAATTTGGGAAACAACCAGCCAATGAGCTAAAATCAGACAACATAAAAGGTTTGGAAATATGTTAAACGGTAGCAATGCACTCAACAACCCAACAAAACCAAGCACAGTGTGATGATAAAAGTAGACAAATTTATAATTTTGCCACAGGTCTTAAAAGCAAATTATACTTAGATTCTTCATAACATCGTGATTCTTAAACTACGACACTTTTACACAAATAATAGTAAACTTGTGTGAAAACGGGCCAATATGTGTTCTTCACCTTCTCCTAGTAGAACATTTCAATTGGCTACATGCATTTTGCCCGAATTTCCCACTGTAGCTCGCATTAAAATTATTGCGTTAGGATTTCTCGCCTAAGGCTAAAAATGCCTGAAAATAAAAGCTGTCAAACCCATTCCACCATTAAGTTCAACGTTTTTTTGGTAAGCAGAGTCACGCAAATAACAAAAGACGCTTTGATTTGAAAAGAAATCAAAACAAAAGACTTAAGAAACGAACCCTCTCAGGCCTGCACAGAGAAGAGTCACAACACAGTATATGTAGAGTGCTTTGTTTGCTTTCTTTTCAACATTTTTTATTGATTGATGAGATGACATGTTATTTTTCATACAGACTCTCAAATCTTCAAAAATCAGGCCCGAAAATTTATTTGCAATTATTACGAAGTATGTAAAATGCTTGAAGACTACATTTAATGTATTTGTGTTAAAGACTGTACACTTTTTAGAGGTCACGCATATTATTTAAATTACCCTAAAAGTAGAGCTCTCCACATAGACAGATGTTCACCAAAACGTCGTTATTGAGACTATCGATTTTGTCACAACGGAAGTGAATCATAGGCTGCATATCTGTCTTTAGTGGTATGACGTAGTTTCTCTGTAAAGTAATTGCTGGTACTTATTTATGTTTAAAAAACGTGTATTACTTTTTTGAGCTGGTTGTACTTTAGTATTGGAAATACCCGTATTATAAATTAAAAGAAAAGCCGAAAACAATAATGCAACAATAATCTTATCGCCTAAAATTAAATACAAATGACTTTGACACACCCGGTAAATGTTTGAATATGACAACGTTGACAGTGCGGTCAAGGAATAGTATCAGAGGGCAAAATATAAAGAAAGACGCTGGTGTCTCTAGTTTCGACATGCCAATATTACAGTATTTCTATATTTCAATGTTTCCAAGTTATAAGTATTCAGTATTTTCATTTTTTATAATAGTATTTCCATTTTTTAACATTTCTGTGTTTTCCATTATTTAATACATCGATATTTTCAGAAATTTAATATTTTAAAATTGTTTTGATAATCTCTTACTTCAACATTTCAACGTTTAGATGTCTCCTTAAGGTATTCTTGTGGAACGCACTGTACCGCACTTAAAGTTATTACTAATTTTAACAGCGATATTATTCTAAAACAAACTTTCAACAATTTTGCGTTAAACATATCGATTATTCACACTTACAAAATCGGCAGGTAAAACGAAAATCTACAAAAAGGTTTGGACATTTCAAAATATTTTCAGTGTCAGTTGAAAACGGGCGCGGTGAACTTCAACTCTACTACAGTCTCGATTTTTTTTATTAGAATCGGAATAGAAAATGTATAAAACATGTCCTTTCCTCTATAGCGGTTGGTAGTTTTTGGTTCAAAATTCTCGATTTCATCCGTTTACGTGCAATTAACTTACGCTAAATTTTGAAATCCTAAATGGACATGCAAAGTTATCGCCTCGTTTATATCAGTGGCGCGTCAGTGAATGGAATGAATGGCCCGTGAAATTTTCGTAATTCACTTTATGAATTTGTAATTTTATTATCACTCTAAAAGTATTGAACTTTACCTTAATTTGGTGTTGTAAATAAAAGAAATAATATCAGCAAATTGTTTGCAATACACGCTGCACAATCCCGTCCAATTCAATTCATTCCAAAAAAGTGTTAATTGTTTGCCAAAAAAATAAATTAAATCTGATACGAAATATAAAACAACGTTCCCCGGAGTCGTCCAAATGCTCATGTTTCTTTTGCAGTATTTGTCAATAATTTTGTGAGTTTTTTATTGCAGTTTTCAATTTCGCCAAGTAATCAAAAAAGGCAGGTGAGTGAAATATTCAACGAATGAATTACAGAAAATGAAAATAAAAAAAGCGCAAAACAACAGGCGCTTTAATGACATTTTATTTACATAATACTTAGCTGAAAATTAAAAAAGCCAAGCGATCAACATTTGTTTACAGTTAAAAAACACCAACTTGGAAGGGTTTACATGAACTTGCAGGGTAATAACATTTAAAATTTACTTTGGCAACACACAGATGTGAGGATGTGAAGTACTAAAACTCGGTTTGATAAAAAGGTTTATGTCTCATCAACAAGTTTTTAGTAATCATGGGTCAAGTGAACCTTAATCTCAAAAAGAAAGAGGAAATACAATTTAAATGCATTACAAATATAAAAATTACCACTACCATGTAAAAAATACAAAACATAATATTGACCAACATTTCCCAATCCTGACAATTCCAAGGATTATAATAAGAACCTACGCAAATATACGCCCATACACATTACATAAATCTTAAAAGGGAAGAAAATAATCGGAAACAAAAATCTGTATCGGTGTCAAAAAGGACATATATACAAAGTATATATATTTGGAAATTATTATTCATTTTAGTGGCTATTCATTTTAACGCTTTTTGGGGATTGAAATATTAAGGTGGAGGACATCGTTTTTGAAAATACTTAGAAAAATCTCTTGCGTAATTATTTACAGGAAGAAGAAAGAGAAGGCCATTATAATTTTATTAAAACACTAAAAGAACAACTCCAATTGGAAATCATTAAATTCTTATGAGCAACTAGATGTTATTCAATCCACTTTTTGGTAATTCATAACAACAGTAAGAAAACGATCCATTAAAATTTTTAAATACATTTTTTGAAAAACTAAACTGAAAACTAATCACATCAAGTAGTTCAATATTATAAAATATTTATCTTGACTTTGTTGTATGGTTGGATGGGTTGAAAGCCAAATCTGGTGTCTCCCTAAAAATTGGGAAAAAACTGAAAAATAGCTTACTCAACACAAAACAAAAAAAAAACAAATTCCCTGACATCATATGAATGACATGTGGGAGAGCTTCTCACATTCAGTGCCCTCACACGCATTACATTTTTAAACTCACTTAACGGGACCTACACGTTAACAATTCAGAATGTCAACTTGAAAAGCATTTACTTGATTTGTGTCTAAAGTCCTACCATTGATGCATCTTAAGTAAGAACTGAACCTCATTTTTACAACAGCGTAGTGATTGTTTGCACCTCAAAAATTGGCAGAGAATGCGGTTTCATAAAAACCGATCATTTCAAATAAAAATGATTATGAAATTACAAGAGAAATGAAGGAAGCGGAACGCCCAAATGTTGACGACACCTGCAATCGTTATTATCAGTAATGAATATACAGCTGTAATAAACTGACTGTTTATAGAAAAGATGGATGTCCTTGGCAAATATAAAATTGACATCTCCGCTATCCATATATAAAGTTTAATTAGCGAGTTTTTAAAGGTGAAAGCGATAATATCATTATTATATTTGTGAAGAAGTGGTAAAATTCAGTAATAAAAAACAAATACCGCGAGGACAAAGTTTGGCAGAACACGAAATAGGCAAAATAATCGCTTACGAGGACGAAGGATGCATTAGCAGAGAAATTAGGCGCCAATTGGACAAACCATATCCGCATTTAAATTTTTATACGAGATCCTGAAAGAATTAAGATTACAAAAAAAAATTCATCTCTGATCGAATTTTAATGCAAAATCCAGTAGGAAAAAAAATAGATACTCGTATAATTGATTACATTAATTTAACGTAAAGGATATTACTCATAGTTTAAAGCTCTGTCTACTAAAATAGTTCAGTTTCCTACCTCAAACCAAACAAACCAGAGCACAAGGACATAACATCAAATTGGACAAAATCTATGATTTTGGAATTAAACACTTTATATAATCTAAGCTACATATAGAATTATAAAATTGGGGGAATATCCAGGTAGACCTCATGCAATTGTAACTAGATCAGTAACTGTTACCTTAAAATAAGTAATAAGTATTTGGGAAATGCAAAGTTTGTATCTCCGCCTGCGATTTATGCGTGGTAGTCGACCACTCATGAGTCATAGACGAATATTCATGAGGGCGACTGCAACATATATCTGTGTTCTATGACTTTGTCCAATATTTTCCCATGTTTGTAAATATTATTTAGCATTTATCCATTTTCCCCACCATAGATGTTCCGTGTACTTATCTTTAATCATTGGAACGAGTATTAGGTAGTTTTTTAATAGATCGATAAACAATCAAATGAATACTCGAACTCCATATTATGAATATGCAGAGTATTCTAAATTCAATCCTACTATTGCTATTTAACAAAACATTCGGTACTTGGCCAAAATGGCTAACTTTGGAAATTTGGCAAAATGAAGCGCATAAAAATGTTCTTTAAACAAAGAACAATTGAACCATGTCCATGTCCAAAGTCCAAATATCTAGAAATGATCGAGTTTTAAATAAAATGGTTTACTTATAGGAAACATTCTGAAATTCAATCTTTTGATCAGATACAAATTGAAACAGACCATTTTTAGCAATGCTGATTTGCCATTAATATTACAAATACAATAAACTTACGGTGTTGCCAAGATTTATTTAAAATATGCCAAGAGAGAAGCCAAACAAGTTTAACACAGAAAAATCTTGTACATATGTTGGCCATTGGGTTTGTTGAATGGGTCCATATATTGTTAACAATAAAACTATTACAAATCTGAAAATCTGAAATTCATATTGTTTCGACGACTTCTTGTATATTTCGCCACCAATACATGCGGCCGATAAAGCATACATGCACGTAATGTGGATAGACCGGCATCTACAATATCAATTGACGTATTTGTTGTTTGCCACGTTGTTGCTGGCGTTGTTGTAAATTTTTGAAATAGTTTCATATTTGACGGGAGGAGAGAGAAACATGCCGCACTCCAAACCAAGCGTTACATGAATTGTTGTTTTTTTTTTTTGTTTTTTACATTAGAATTTGTTTACCACCAACACCACCTGTTTACAGACAACAAACAATACAACAACAACGACGACGACGACGACGATGTTGTTTAACATTAAAATGTCAACAACTTTGAATGTGAGTCGACGACGAAGCATTCATTGAATAGACGTGAAGCGAACTTTTGTTTACATTGACAGCGTTTAATGCCGACGTCAACATCTGACGGTAGCTAAAAGTTAACAGACTGCGCAAAATGGGAGAAAAAGCTGAATTAGAAAATTTTAAGAGAAACATGGAAACAGAAGAGAAATCTAAAAGATAGAAAGATTCAATACTACCACTTAATTTGTATGATCAATACGCAGACCAAACGGCTAAAGCCAAAATCTCAAAAATCCTTTGACAGAATAGGTGCATATAGAACAAATGGCTTAAGCTCAAATCAAGAAATATTCGTTTAAAAAATTAGGTGTTATTTCCCAAATCAAATGTCTGAAACTAGAATAAGAAATTAAAAACGAGGTGTGATCAAAAAATAACGCGTTATTTTCAAAAAGTATTTATTTATTCTCAATAATTATCTTTTGTCCCCTTCAAAGTAATCCCCTTCAGATATAATACACCTATGCCAGCTTTTTTTCCAATCCTCGAAATACTTCTGAAACGCGCTTTTTTGGTATCGCCAACAGCTCCTGTTTCGATTTTTCTTTTATCACCTCAATCGTAGCAAAACGCTTTCCTTTCATCGGTGTCTTCAGTTTTGCGAAGATGAAAAAGTCAGCGGGGGCCAAGTCCGGTGAATACGGTGTTTGAGGCATGGTTGCGGTTTTGATTGGTTTTTCCACAATTCTGTGCGTTTCTGACGAATTCCTTCGCGCAAACGGCTCATAACTTCAAAGTGGTATTCCTTATTGACCGTACGACCTTGTAGCAAGAATTCATGATGCACCACGTCATCGCAATCGAAGGAAACAGTGAGCAAAACCTTCATATTTGACCGAACATTGACGTGCTCGGGCGACCAGGACGAGCATCATCATTGACCGAGAGGCCGAGAAGCCTTACTTGAACTTGTGTTCTGCTCATAGTAGACTCGCCAAACGCCACAGTCAACATTTCAAATGTCCCTGCACATTTAATTTCATTTTTTATACAAAACTTAATACAGTTTCTTTGATCCATTTTTTTTTCGAATAGTAAAAAATCGAAGAGCACCTTTTTATCTGTCAAAAACAAAATGACAATCCAAAATAGCTGATATTGTTAACATACTCGTATATAACAGACATGTGTACAAACATAACGAAAAATCGAACATACGTAACTCACGAAATTTGAAAATAACGGTTATTTTTTGATCACACCTCGTATGTAATATGTATCAATCACGCTGCATAGATGCGCAGAAAGTGAAAACTATAAAAGGGATTAGGATGCACTACTACTACGAAAATTCATCTTAAGAAATCTGATTTTCGCCATGTTTGATCAAAATTAGATGTTCAGTACTTTGATCTGTTCGCAAACATATTACCATCAATTGAAATTCAAACCAAATCTGTTATTATGTTATTATTATTGTGGACCAATCATTTTTTATTATGGTGGAAATTAAAGCATAATCCACCAAATGACAGAGACTTTCAAAGATGTGCCTCTTGGCATATAATTAACTTCTGTCAAACTGATACTTTCTAAATCAAATAGTAACAATAATAGTAGTAACAATATTAAAAATATGTGAATTCCATTATTATAGAATGATTAGTTATATTATTATAATGGTATGAAATAATAATAGATTTTGTAATTGATTATATTTTATTAATAATAAAATTACCTCGTCTTGTAATTTAATATACAATCTTCCAGTTTCAGCTCATTGAAGGCGTTCTAATGCAGTTAGATTTTCGTTACTAAGTAGTCAATCAATAAAACTAACAATTATCACCTGTGGAATGTATCATCATTGAGTACCTATAGATTGTGCTATAGTTTAAGCTACTAATTGTTTTTCGAATTTCACTTGTGTTCTTTTAATTTTGAATGTTTTGAATTTCTATTGATGGGATTCGAATTTCAATTATGTTTTAAACTTCAAGTGGATTATTTGAATTTCAATTGATGTCTTTTGAATTTCAAGTATTATAGAAACTTTGAGCTTCAATCAATATGTTTTACATTTCAAATAGAATTTTCAGATATCAATTAACATATTTTGAATTCCAATAGGGAATGTCGAATCCGGTCTCTAAATTCGATTTCTCTATTTTTTCCCTATTTTTTTTTTTTTTTAATGGTTGCCAAAACTGTTCCAAAACATGGGCACTAAGTCAGTTTTATTTATTTCACCACCCGGAAAAGTTAACTTAGCCGTTTTTCTCGGATTTCACATAAAGCAGTTTTAGACTAAATAGCAAAATGTTAGACCCCACAAACTTTGATATTCAAAAAACGTTTTCTATACAATTATTTTCCATTCGTCTTGCAAAGTAGGCTGGCGATGAAAAATTTTTTTAAATCAATACTTTGGTGGGGAAAACAGGGAAGAAAAGGGGCACAAGCGGTACCGTTGACCAAAACAAATGGCTCAAGTAACCTAAATTTATGGTGCATATTTCCCTTACAGAATAAGAAGAGATTTTTCCAAACGTCAACTGTTGGGGAACAAATTGTAGACAAAATGAGACAATATTTTGCACCACTGCTCAAAACAGTTGGCTGATGTTAAAGTCATGCAATGGGGCAGATTTATTTTCTTTTTTCTCTATTTTGCATTTCTAGGGGGTAAACGAGGGATCAATTTGACAAAAATTATACTGAAATTATGACCATCAAAATGCAGGCTTTCATTAATCTCACAGCGCAGAAGCGACATGAAAGTGATTTTCTAAAGTTATGTTTGTTCGAGGCATAAAACAGCGTTGACATAAATCGTACTATAGTCTAGAATAAATGACTAAAACTAAAATCCTTGAATGGAGCGTTAAAAAAAGAATGAAAAGGGACAAAAATGATCCCATCCAACACAAAAAAAGTTACCGAGAGGCCTCCACTTCCGAAAAATGAATAATTTATTTACCAGAAAAAAAATTAATTTACTAGCAACAATACGTTAATCACACATTCTAGGTTTGTAAATATTCAATTCGATTATTCAACTATTCATTTAATTCAATTGATACAGTACATTTATTTATATCGCTTGATTCATTTAATGAAATTTGATCAATTTGTTTCATTAGAGTCACTATATTCATTTGATTGGAATGATTCAATTGATTATCTTGATTCAATTGATTTCGTAGTAGATTCAATTATTCATTTCATTCATTCAATTATTACATCAGTCATCACCTACAAACTTTTTTTTTGTTTAATGAAGGTTCATCTATTCTTACCACAAATTGAATATAAGCGGAAAAATCCGGATCGTTGTATTTATGGGTCACCCCAAAAAATATTTGAAAGTTAATTTAGCTTCATTTCAAATGTTAGCCATTTGTCGCGATCTAACCTTTTTCCCAAAAGCGCAATATTTATTTTTTTTTTTTTTATTTTTTAAAACCTTTAAAATTAACCTTGAAGAACGATAATAATGTGACCAAAATGAAGAAGAAATTATAATAATATTCGTATTAGGAACACAAAACAACTACATAAAAGAATATGACGCATTTAACTTTCTAATAAAGAATGAAATTTAATACAGAAACCATGAACAATTTTTTGTTTAGGGGTGCAAAGAACAAAACGAATACAGAAACCGCGGAAAGAATACAAAACGCAGAACGGCCACGATTTTCTTGTTTTAGAATTTGAACTGAATACCTTTGCCGGAACAATTGGCAAATCAACCGCAAACAAAAGAAACTTTAAATCAAATAACGCAAGTCTACGCAGTGACGTGACCATCTTACGACTTTATTATCTGTCCCCCATCATCGCTAACCGAATCAACATCAAATTGGAATCCACTGTTTTTTGTTCAAATTCTATTCAAAGAGTGTAGTACAAACAACAAGTTAGTTTGCTTTGAAAATAAACTGGTTAGACATTTGCGATCGTCAAATTTCGACAGTGGGGTTCCCTATCTTGGTGCCAGGCATGTGGGAAGTTAATATAGAAAGCATCGATTGGACGATGAGAGAAATTGATGTCGCTTCGTCGAAATTTTTGAAAAGGAAGAAAAGAATTTTGCGAAAGTTCTAAAGGGCAGTGGTGCAAAAATTCATTATTTGCAGCGTTGTCAGATCGTGCAAATTGTCGCCAAGCAATGCGACCTCAAAACGTTTTGGCGATGAACCCTTTAGAATTGCAATCAGCGATTTGCTTGGCAGTTTTTTAATATTTGGCGATATTATTTACAAGTGCAATAACGTTGTGCTTGCACTTGATTGTTTGACGCACCAAAATTAAGTTGTTGCGAACACAGCAACACATACATACCTTTGGATTTGACGTATATATATATATAATGCATTATTGAAATCATGGTGAGAGCAGTACTAAATGCTATAGAACATTCTGAAGATAATGGACTGTAGCTGGATAATGGATAGTAGCTGTGCGAAAATTCGATTTTTCAAATATCCGTATTAAATTTAAAAATGTTTAACATTTATTATTTTTGCAAAGAAGAACTCAAAATTCAACCCCCTGATGCCAAAGGGTGTTTTTGATGCCATAAGCTTCGTTATTTCGCAAACTATGATGATTTCCTTTTTTTGAAAATGAAAATTAAAAAAAAAATATATATATCAAATTTTAAATGCCAAAAATGTTTTTTATTCAAAATTATATAATTGACGTCCAAAAAAAAAAAAAAGAAAAATAAAAAAAAATTATTAAAGTGGGTCAAGAGGTGCAGACTCCAAATTGGTTTGTTCAAAAAGATCAATTTGGACAAAAATTGGATTTGGACGTTGGACAAACCAACATTTCAAAATTGCCTGAAAGAAACTTGACTCCCGTTCTGGTCACGGCATTGACATTCTTCTGAGTATTAATAGGAAGGCGAAGCTTTTTTGTTCCAACAAAATAAGGCCACGTATAACGGATTCATACCGATTAGTTCCGCGAAGATTGGTTCAAGGAAGATTGGTGTCATGAAAGTGCTGTAATTCGTAGCGTTAGCATAATCTTGAAATACCATTTGGTTTCAACCAACCAGGAACTACGATTATGACCTCGAAAAGTTGCATATCCAGAAGTAGCCATTAAATATTTAAACAAACCCTTTAAGTTACTACGATACGAACACAATAAAAACCAAACCAACAAATAGAAACCCAGTAGCATTGATTCTGGCTCTATGGTGCAAATTTCCCCGTAATAAGGCAAGTGAAAGAAATAACCTTGGAGTTACTGGGAGAAAATGTGCCTTACAAAATATGAGCCCATCGTCATTAGCGGATAGTACCAGCCTCGTAAGAACCTTCACCATGGTTGTATCAAAATAAATTGCGAAATGGTAACAAAAATGTTTAGCAATGAACTCGGTGGACAACATGCCGAATGAATATCATCAAAACTCCGCTGGAGGACCGTATTTTTCACACCCTACGTAACTTGACACTGCAAAAAGTAAAAGTCCGAAAAGTGCCCAAGCACTTTCTGAAACGAGAAATGACTCTTATAAGTTCGATTTAGTTTTCGAGATATGCTACAAGGTTCGAAAAAGCTCTACATTTATCCAATTTGAAATTTTTGACATTTATCCAAATTTCCCTTGGAAAAAATTTCGGACTTACAATTAAAACCGTGCAAACGATCGTAACAGCGTTTCAAGTTTTGCTATATCATCTTTAGTGCTCCAGGCTCGCCTAACTTCCAAAAAATTGATTTTGTCTAGCGGTGTAATCACTCAATTAAAAAAACCCTCTCAACGCATTATTAAACGCGTTCAATTAATCATATTTTCAATTTAGTGCAAAAAAAAAAAAAACACTGAGCGTATTTTTGATAACATAATCAAAGAGACAGAGAGATGGATATAAAGTAAATTAGTCCGAACAAAGGAATATTTTAGAAAATCTGCAACAAAAACAATTAACGTACCATACATTTAAAGAAAAGATTTGAAATTTCGTTTGCGCCATTTTTTTAGTTATTTGAAAGAAAATCATAATATTACCATTTGCAATACGTCTCGGTAGACATCAGGATTTCAAATGTGAATCTTACCTAGAATAAAGAAAACATAAAATAGAAATTAGTCTGTGTGAAAAATTTAAAGGTACAATAAATATGTCAATCAACGGTGTCCTGTTTTATTTAATTTGTGGATAATGATAGTAGTTAACATCGTTCTGCCTAACAATAAAACCGATTCGAGAAAGGAGTAAATTAGCTCTAGTTTTCAAGACCTTTGTGATAATTTTAAAAATTAATTGCCTGTAATTCGAATTATGTTTAGTATGAAGATATTGTAAGTGCCACTAGTTTTTAAATGAGTTGTAAATTTAGTGGTTTTGAGATATTCTTTAATCACCCAAAAAAAATAATAATAATAATAATAAATTATTACAATTGAATGAATGTATAAATTAATGGATTATATAAAAAACTCACTAAATAAGCAAAATATTCTATATTTCTAATAAATGTTGATGATTCAATTTAATAATACGAATATTTAATAAATTAACAATTTGATCAAATATTAAAAATGTTAACAATACATTCATCTGGAGCAATTAAGCATTAACGTAATAGGAAGTTGACAAAGTTGTTGCTACTTTCCGACGAACTGTAATAGAGATGTAAAAATGGATAATAATATTTTTTCCATCGGCTTCCCCAACTTTTTTAAACCCTTTCTGGTGGTGAATCTCTTTCCCATGAATAAGTTATTCTGGTTTGGAAGCATTTCCAGAGAATTAAACCTGCAGGCAGTGCGAGAAGAATGTCATAGAAAGTTAATCAAACTTTTCGAACGGTGCCGAGCACTTGTGCACAAGTGCATTGTGACGGCGGAGGTCTATTTTTTCTTTGTTTTTTTTTTTACCAAATCCTTTAGAAAAAACCCCTGGCAATCACCTTTAATGCCTACTTCGAAGTATTTGTCTTATTCAGATCTATTTTCTTTCGGATGTGTAATAATGAATGTAAGTTTCGTCCACATTAATGACTCGCTCCGAAAGTCACCTGGATTATCCTAAAACGTCGAAAGTTTGTTTTCAAATCTTCACATTACCGCTGTCATTATAATCAGCGATCAATCGATGTTATTCGTGACTGTAATATGCATGTGAACTCAGCTAGATCGGTCAATTTCGTCTCGCAACAGGGTAATCAGTTATCAGTAATCAGTATCGATCAGTTTTTTTCTTGCATTGCAAAACTGAGCGTACGATCGCTGACACAAATTCCGATGCAGTTGAACTGCCATCACTATACGAAACCTGTTCCTTTTATTAGGCAAATTATGCAAAGACCGTTTGCTTTAATCATCCTCACAATGAAACCAGTTAATAAATACCTGACGGAAGCCAATTACCGAAAAGTAATGTGATATCGCAAAGGCAAGCGCATTCTGGCAAACTTTTTACATCTCATTTATTTACCCAAATATCAAGGCACATGAAAGCGACATCCAAAATTGTTACCCTGTCATCATAATTTTTTTACAGACCAATATCTATTTCCATCGTTTGCAATGACAAATCAATATCTTTGGCAAATTGTACGAGTGTACTCCATGAAAAAATTCTCTATTAACATCCTCCATTCGTATTGTGGGGTTTGACGCTGACTCTGATGGGCCATTATTGGTACACGGAAAACTTCAACGTTATCCTAAATACATATATTATAAATATATTTTGGAAATTTTTGGTAAAGGAATAAATTGAAGACGTCAAATTCTTGACAACAACAATGGTATTTAGAGTCAAAAAAAAAAAAAAAAAATATTTCGTAATCAATTTTTCCAAAATTTAACTCGTATTTGATTTGAAGGAGACTTTAAAGTAATTCGCGTTGTGTAATTTGAACAGCTAACTTGCATTAACACCCCGGAAATGGAAATAGTCTTCAATTGTTTCTAATTTTTATAGAAAATCAACTCTACACCCGTTTATGTGCCACTAGCACCAGCTTCAATCTAACCACCCGTATATTTGAGATTTTGTGTGTCTTTTTTGTTTTCATTTCGTTAGAATCGCATCCAGGTTTAAGTACAGAACAGAAAGACTTAGTAGCGATTTAGGGGTCTTATAATTAAAGTTTAATTTAAAGTTTATTTCCGCTTTAAGTTCTTTTACTGGGTTAAGTACAATTGAAAGCGCCATAATCAGTGTCCAAATCAAAGTGAAGGAAAACGCAGTCACGATCGCAAACGTATAAATAACTAAAATGTATGTTATTAACAACAACGAAAACAAAACATGTTTTATTAATCATTAAATAAAACGCGCATGATGAATATTTAAATGCAAATGGACTTTTATTTGTGTGGTCTCAGCCATATTTTTCAACACTAAATTAAAAGAAGCCAATAAAATGGAGACAATGATTGCAAATTAATTTGAATACCATACATAAAATGGAAGCAACATCATAGATAACAATATGAACAGAAAGACTTGAGTTCAAAATTACATTTTAGAATAATTTAATATTTCATGTGATCACTCAAAGTCACCAAGAAATGTTGGTCATACAAAAGAATGAACAAGTGATTGAATATATGAATTTATAAATAAAATGTACATTTTTATCTAAACGATTGTCTAACAGTTCATCCACACTCAAAAAATATGGTTCATAAAAGCAGATATTTTTTATGCGTACACTGCTATTGGTTATATATTTTACTAGTGCGTGCCCCTAACTTTGTGTGTCCCATATCGTCTTTGTAAATGACGGGCGAAGTCTTATTGCCTTATTTCATGATTCTGAGTTCAATCATTTCATTACGAATCAATGTACACTAGTGAATTATTGTTTTTATTCGTTGTAGTTGGTGGTACCAAAAGTTCGAATTTCAAAAAAATCCTTTTTTTTTAATTTCATTTCATTTCATTTCATTTCATTTTATTGAACAGTCTTGTAATTTAAAGCCCTTTGGCCAATATAAAGCAAATTACAAAATGCATAAAATAAATACTACTTGAAATCATTTGTTGTGATCGATGGTACGCACTTTTTTTATTCCCTTCTATTTCTTGATTATTATAACACATCTACTCCGTAATTCTGTTGACCGACTATACCATAAGGGGGACAATGCAGAACATTATTGATCGTAAAACTCAGCCTGATGCTTACTAAGTAAGTTATACTGAATTTAGTACAATTGAAGAAAAAAATTTGAATCTGGGAACATATTGGCTAAATGATAATTATCCAGTCGATTTTCTCACATGTTAACTAGCATTACAATTTCATCCAACTGACAAAAATCCAAGTTCCTGTAAATGAAGCTAAGAATACATGGGTTGAATTGATCATTTGTACAGGTAATAAGAGAAGGCTCATGTTTAAGCAGATAAGCACGAGATTGGAGTAGATTTTATTACCGCGAGAATAGACAAATCCCTTATTGGCTTCGTTTTGTTCGATCTATAACTCAAATCATCGTATGCCTATTAATATGAATTTCCGACTTTCCGACCACTTCGAAGAAAGTT
This sequence comes from Philornis downsi, assembly GCA_019455685.1. Classification (NCBI taxonomy): domain Eukaryota; kingdom Metazoa; phylum Arthropoda; class Insecta; order Diptera; family Muscidae; genus Philornis; species Philornis downsi. The sequence continues at coordinate 2,922,848 of JAHXMU010000014.1, forward strand.
ATAGCAAACGTTGGTATTTATAATTAGCGGACTTTATATTTTTCTAATGCAGCTAAACGAAGTTAATAAATTTCGCAATTTCCTATTATTTCAAAAAGTTAAATTTACACGCAAGTGACAAATTTCCTTATTTCTCAAAAGAGAACGCATTTCTACGTATTTCAACATTAACGCTCTAACGGATCGAATAATGCTGTTCTCAAAGTATGCTGGCTTACATAATATATGAACACAAGAAATGGCACCATGCCCGTTTAAAAATTGAAGCCAGTTGGTAAGCTGATGCATTCAGCACACCTGGCGAAAAGTAAATTGAGAAAAACCTATCGTATCTAAATAAAGCTATTCGAACACATATAGAATATGTAATTAGCAATCAAATATTTGGTCACATACTGATCGAAATAGTGTAAGAAATGTCGAATAATTCAAATACTTCTGCTAAAAAATCATAAAAAACAATATTTTTCTCAAGTTATTATGTTTTATACGTAGGTAGTTGTAAATATGAATTTTCATAAGAGTGGGGAACGTGCCTTAAAATGGAGTTTCCGTTCAATAGCGGCATATGTTTAGAACAACCTGTGACGGCCACTGTAGCATTTTGAAAGTCGAAAGTGACAGACTTAGTCCGCGATATGTAAATTTTGTTGTGTGAATATGTATGATTTTGCACCAAATAATCGTTATATGCGGGAAAGTATTGATTATATTATTTCATCCGAAGAAAACGGCGACTGAAGCTCATCGAGAGCTTCAAAACGTTTACGGAGATGCTGCTTTAAGTAAAACAACGTGTCGAGATTGGTTCTGAAGCTTTAAAGACGGTGATTTTGATGTTGGCGACCGTTTGCGTAAAGGAAAGCGAAAAACTTTCGAAGACATTGAATTGACGGCATTGCTCAATGGGTATCCGTGTCGTCGCCTCGGCCGAATATTCCCACTGCCAATTAGGGATGTCACACCAATTTTAAAAAAAAGTCTTCCAGCCGCAGGATATAGTGAAGAATGAAAAGAGGATAATAGAGAGGGAAATAATTAAATTCTCAATAATCCAAGCGTACAATTTATTCCACAAAAAGATTCACATTTCATGTGTACTCATGTTTCTTAACTTATGCGCATTGCCTGCAAAACTTCATCAGTGTTCGATTCGATTTGAAATTAAACAAATATATTCCTCTTTAGCTCAATAGTTATAAATCAAAAAACACAAAGTTTGCCATTTAGAAAGGCCAATTGGTAAGATATTGAAAATATAAAGATGTTAAAGATATTGGTTGATTTTTCATGAAATTTTTCATTATATCAACGAAAATTTCAATTAACTATATACGAATATCTTTCATTTTCAATACATGCTTATGCATATTAATAATACTCTCAAACAAAAATCTCAGTTTTTAGTTAATACACTGGTACATTCTTGTTACAGCTTAATGAATTTATCATTTGATTGCCATTAGATGTCAAATATTTAAATATCAACAACAAAAAGACTCTATTTAAAGTTCTTCAAGTTCAAACAGTTGATTAATTAACAATAATCAGCATCTTAATTTAAGCCATAATCAATTGTTCTCGTATGTTGATTTAGAAAATTAATTAAATGTTTTAAAACGACAACTTGATTGTCGCTCAATCATTCATTCTGTCAGGACTATATTAGACAAGGGCGGCGTGTTGACTATCAAGCAGAGGTTATTAATATTTATAGTACTATCGTTTTGATATATTGTTCTTAAATATCAGCAAAACTTAATTCGTTTTAATGTGTATGTGCGCATGTGCCTGTGCTTGTGTGTGTGTGTGTGTGTGTGTCAGTATTTCTACTCCATGTTCTCGTGCTTATTAATGAGCAGTAAACAGAGCGTAAAAGATGTAACTGGCCAAGGTAACGCACAACAAACCAGCTGGGGCAAACGTACGTAGAATTCTTCTTGCAGATCTAGATCAAGAATTGTATGGTTTGTTTTCAATAATTCTTATTGCATGATGAAATGAGATTTGAAATAAACTTGAAAAGTTGTATTGAAAGTAGAAGTACAGAACAAAAATGTGGATTAAAAGGAAAATTTGTTTGCAATCAAGAACTAATTTCAAGATTGAACACAAAATGTTCATCCTACTCAGAGGTCACAGATGCGCTATTTATATTAAGGCCTGGTGCAAGAAGACGTAAATGAAAGTTACGCAGAAGTTGCGAAAGAAGAAGTGACCAGTTATGTGAAACTTAAACTACGCAAATAAGAGTATGGGCGGAACTAGGCTGCAAACAAATTTAGTTTTCAATTATGCTGTCCCGAACAAATGTAGCATCTTTTAGTACGTAGATAAACATATATGACAAATGTTAGAAAATTGTTAAAAAATATGAAAAACTATACATAAAATTCTTTATTACATAATTAAAAAAAAAAACACTTTTATATCAGCTGTGAAATGGTGTTTTGCTCAGTCTTGACACTCAATATTAAATGATATGCATGAGTTTTCGAAAGACGAAGACAGCCAATCTTATCACAATTATGTTTTGAAAAGATTTTCAAAATGGAATCCAATTTGACTTGTGTCAAAAAGTTTCCCATTGTGCAATAGAAGGCAAAGCTATGAAAGCAAATGTATGTTGCATGAGTGTCTGGAAGAAACATACCACCCCTGTAGTTGGAAATCATATTGCTGGTGTAATTGACGTATGTGGAGAATGAACTCGGATTATCCCCTGGTTGCAGCTAAAGTACGCACGAGATTGAGAGAGCAGAGCAACAAGCGCATTCAACCAAATACAAGGAAAGCTACACATCGCTAAGTTGCACACTTTGAGATAGTCACAGCCTAGTCAAACAAACTCTTCCAATTATTATGACAAAACGTCCACAATAATCATAATTTATACGATAGTAGAAAATGTGTCAAAAGTGAAGATAATGGAAATCCAATATTATTATGTATGTCCTTTTATAAAAAAGGCGTTCAAAGTACGTGTAACAACTATGGCGAGTTGTGTTTTGTAAAAGATTGAGGCATTTTTTCCGACATTATTCAACATCGTCATACTACGACCTATCCAGGAAAAGATTGAAGAAAAACAGACCAACTGGCATCATATACCGATTGACTATAAACATGCCTTCAGCAGCCCGAAGCACATCTTTGGTCGAAAATTGGGATGCTAATTGAATATTTACAACCACAACTTTAAAGTGGGGAATAATTTTATCTAAACCGGGGATAGAGAAAGGGTAGTGCTACTTAAAATCAGGTCGAGACTTAACTACAAAGTTCGAAGAACAAAAACAATTCAACTGAGCCACTGGTCCCATCTGTTTTACTGTATGGTGCACAATTCTGGGCAATTTCACAAACTGAATTTGTTCTGAGAGCCTTGAAGAGAAAAATTATCCGTAAAAATACATCCAAATTTATTTACGGAAGGTATCAGCGTAGTACGATTCTTGAGCTGTGTGAATTACAGATATTGACGTGGTCGAGCGCGTCAGTAATTGCGATGACATCTTCCCATGGACGCAAGTAAGGTCGACCAAACTGCAATTGACAAATGCTCGAAAGCCGGACTTTGACTTATTCGAATAATCTGCTTTTCCGAAATTACAGGTTTCGGTTATTCGACCCTCAAATAAGCCGTTTAAATCGATTATGTTCGAGTTTCGTCCGGGAGCGCTGTTAAACGGATAATATACATTTGTTTTTAGGAAATATGTACTATTAACATGGAAAAAAGTTCTCAATACATTCTGAAACCCTTGTCAGCATTTTTTAAACAAAATTTAAACCAATTACAAATGATTTTGGTGTTCTAGTACCAAACAAGACAGTAGTTTTCAATTGAAATTATGCGGCTTTATAATATCTAAACGATTTTTTCTCAGTTGTTCAACTTTGTTCAATACACTTGCACTCGGGGTGGTATTGTAGGCTTAAAAAATAGTTGTAAGTCACATGGTGTTAAATAAGATTTTGAAACAAGTTCCGTTGAAATTTTGGGGAAAATTTCACAAAGAGTGGGGAGAAAATTAGGTATTTTTGATGACAATCGAGATTCCACACATTTGGGGCTCAATCTTTTGAACACCAGGTAACTGATCCGTTTGAAATGCCATCGTCGTTAGTGATATCCTTAACTATTAATCGACGGTTTTTCAATTTGTTGGATATGACGCTTTTTGTCTCCAACTTGTTATCGGCCTTCTTTAAGCTGCTTTACTTGCAAACATTTATTTCCCACAAAGTTTGTTCACTGAAGACCTTCTGCAGAAGTCCAAACGTTTCCGCGGCAAAAATTTAATTTCGTAAACAAACATGTTTGCTTAACAAAATCGCCGCAATCATTTTATGCATTATACAAATCCAAGTGTAGCCTAACACTAAATACATTTATTTTGTGAAATTTGGCACAGATGTCTGCCAAAAATATTTTAGAGATTCGATATATTCGCGTAATTGAAACTGCAAAATTGTTCTTGTCGTTTGGGCTCAATAGTACACTGTCATATAGGTAATAAAGATGCATTTCTGACATTTCTTGACATTATTCTAGATTGCTTAATTAGAATATTCCTACATTTGTCCATTAGTCCTGCATATGCCCTTAATTTCATTGAATCGAAAAATCAAAAAAAATCGCATAATGTATATTAGGGCGGCCCTTAGCTTTGAGTAAATTTTCGAACGTTAGATTTTTGCTGCTCCCAAACTCTGATACTGTTTCAATGAACAAAGAAACTTTCTGTACAAAATTTCAGCTTAATCGGTTAACTTTAAGGCGACCAAATGACCCCAAATGTCTTCAAGTTGTAACATAGTAACACTATGATTAATTCCTATAAAAATACGGTATAATCTTCTCTATATCGCCCGATTTTATTTATTTATTTATTTCTTTATTTTTTTTTTGCTTAAAAAAATTTATGTGGACACATTCAGGCTATCCCAGCAATTGTTTATAACATTCTGTATCAAATTTCTCAAAAAATTAATTTAAAAAATTCCAGATATAATTTGAAAAACTAAAAAAATTGGTTTTACATAATAACGTACATTACTTCTATGTGTAAGAGTAATGCATTTTTATTTACAACAATAATTTCCATAAATGAAAACATTATATGAATGAAAGAACAATGAACGTTATTTTTTTTTGTAGCAGTTGGGTAATTTTTACGATCTCTGGCAACGATTTGTAAAACAAATTGTTTTTCAGCTTTATCTTTTGTGAGAATGTTATTATAATCCTGATTGAGTTTGACATCTCTTTATGCAACGTCATTCAAAACAACTGTCGTTTCAAGTCTTTCAATTGCACTTTTATAACCAAGATCATCCTTTCATGTTAAAGGGTCTTCGTCGAGGAAATCGATGCTGAGAGAAAATCTCGTGAAGAAATTTTTCGAACTAGGAATTACAAACGACGGCAACTCAATGTTTGTAAAGGAAGAAAAATATTTTTGGTGCAGAATGGGCCTCTTTAGTTGATTCTTATCTTCTTCGCTTTTATTTGCTTCCAGCATAATTTGAGCCATACGTGTCTTAACACTGTTGTAACATTGTCATCAAATAAGGATAGAACCACAGTTTTTGGAATTAAATACCAGAGATGTTTGGAAAAATTTTTCGCAGTAACCTTACTAATTTCTGGATCAATATCCTGATAATTTTTCAGTTGTTGTGCTTTAATTGCTTCTGAGGACAGAAACCAGGCTCGAACGTACACTCGAGCAAGAAAATCACATACAGGGTTGCCCATATTCGACGGACCCATCTGGCAACGCCATAAC